>BLBF01000011.1:6675063-6754288 GCA_015471245.1 Laticauda colubrina | reverse complement strand
ACCAGGCACCCAGGTGAAACCCAGCTTGCTAATGAATAGCAGCTTGCCAATGAAGAGCAGCCGTCCCTTCACACGGAGCCAAGCTGCACTGAAAGCCTCCAACACAAGAACAGAGTGTTGCCAGCCAATCAAAGCCACAAAACAGACAGAAGAAACCAGAAACACCAATCAATCAAACTCCAAGTCCAATGAACACAGATCTAGGCTCCCAGCCAATCAGAATGGACCAGCCTCAAATTTGAAACCAGGAACTAACTCTATACAGAAGCCTGAGGATGGCAGATGAGATTCTGCTGAAACGTTGCTACAACTTTAACAGAACTACAATGATGTGGGATAATACCCGAAGGAAGCTAAACAGCACACATGTAAGTACCCGCGAAAGCCTAAGAAAACACACACACACACACATATATATATATACTGAAACTGAACAAAAAAGAAGGACCTCCATGGGAAGCAACCGTTTTTCACAATGAAAATATTCACTGAACAATATTTGGGTTCAGTCCAAGTACAAAGTACTCTTATAGTGACTTCATCTAATATTTTGGCCTGTGAACAGACAGCTCAAATGCGGGCAAACAAAAATCAAGTATACTAAATACTTCTTTTGTATTGTAAGCCCTTCTAGAAGCCTCTAGACATGTACCTTAAATAATTACATTTTGTTCTGTAATCAAATGCAATCAAACGGATTCTTAGCCAACTACTTTTATTTCCACTATGAGAAATGTGCCTCATATTTCTCTGCCCATTTGCATATTTTTCCATGAACCTAAAAACCAATCAATTTTGAAGAGTTATGATAATATAAAGAATCTGAAGCAATTACATGTTTTTAAACGGAAATTCTAAGTGCATCTCACAGAAAGGCTTCATGGAGTAAATCAGTCAGAATTTATTTAACCCTTTTTGGTGGTATCTCAATTAAGCCCTTCTGGCCTGAGAGATTTTATTTATTTTATTTTATTTAAGACAAAGAATCCAGAGCAACTAATGATCAAACAAAAACTACCAAAACACGTTGTAAGAAAACAGGATAATAAAAATTATTATAGTGCAGATTTCACAATACTGAACATTATTCTGCTCCATTAAAACATGGTTTATTTCCAACTTCTAAGCACAAATTTCGGTCAATTGGAAAAGCCATTCCACTGTCTAACTAGAAGGCCAAAAAATCAGAAAAGAGTCCGGGAAGTCAAGACAAGCTGCAAAATTCTAAAAACAGTGGAACAATTTTGAAATATTTTTTCTGTGTAAATAGCCACCAGTGCCACACAGATCAGGAGATAACATTTGTAGAAAGCATTTACTGATTTATGCCTGTGAGTTTGGGTTAGCATGACTGGTACAAATTGGTCATTTCTTTTTTAAAAAATAAACAGCAATTTAAATATATGAGGTAAAGAATTTAGTATGTTATATTAGGTTGTGCTGTCCTTTCCAAGAAACTAATTTGGAAAAAAAAATACCTCACACAAATCTAGTCCACACAAAGATAAAGGAAGGGAGGATAGAATAGAGCCAGATTTTCAAGATTCAGTCACTGTAGCTGTTCCAATAAAAGTAGTTCTAAACCTATATAGGAGTCTCCAAACTTGGCAACTTCAAGATTTGTGAATTTCAACTCCCAGAATTCCTCAGCCAGCCATGTTATATGGCACAGATTTTGTAGTCTCATCTTCTTTATAGGACTGATCCTCTGACTTCCAGACAGACCTTAAAGACGTTCATAACAAATAAAGATTGATGGCTGTAGTCAAATGCTTTGTTTAGAGGTGGAAGTTTGTGCATCTGCCTGAAAAAGTTTTTTTTTATATAATTCTTTACTTTTTTATATAATTCTTTACTTTTTTATATAATTCATCACTGGGGAGCTTGACACAATCTGGATTCAGTGTTCTGACAATTGCCTCCCCTCAGTCACATGACTGAGTCAGAGGTGGTATTCAGCAGGTTCTGACCAGTTCTGGAGAACTGGTAGCAGAAATTTTGAGTAATTCGGAGAACTGGCTAATATCACCTCTGACTGGCCCCACCCCATCTATTCTCTGCCTCCCAAGTCCCAGCTGATCGACTGGATCTTCTTTTGTTGCCCTGCACGGGAGAACAGAACTGGAAAGCAGGTTAGTGGGGTCGGGAGGGAATGGAGATTTTCCAGCCCCAAAATGAATCATTGGTTTGCTTCATCACTGCAAAAGTAGTCATCAAATCGGGTTGGTCACATAACCAACCCAGTTGATGAACATCACAAGTTATGACTGTGATGGGCAGGCTCCATTTTGGTCGTAATATGAGGATTACCTGTTGTGTAATGTTAGTTCTTCTGTAATTCAAAGGTAATGGTGGATGCATTAGAAATTATCTCTGATTTTTCTAGCAGCTTATACTGAAATGTAAAATGTACTAGTGCTGCCGAACAACAAAATGGAAACTCAAAGATGAACAATTTTTGGTGGGGAAGTCGGAGCTGGCGTCACAACGATACGGAATGCGATCTTGGAGGTCTGAGATCACTGCCGATATCTTTGCTCCTGGATGGTCCCATCAGATCTAAACCATCCCAAAGAGACGGTGAAAGTGAAGAGTGCATCCTGATGATCCCAGGGATATCGCAAAGTCCTTGGTAGATCCAGGAGAAGCTCTTTTTGCCAGTGGCAGAGAGGCCATTAAAGCTACTGAAGTTGGAACAGCTCCAAAATGGAAGAGAGTGTGAAAAGAGAGAGTGTGCCATTTTGGTGAGAACTTTTTTTATATTTTAAGATTTGAAAGGACACCCTAAAGGAAAGAAAGAATCTGTAAAAGTTTTGACAGAAATGATTAAGCGGCGATTTTAAACAATGTCAAAGTAATATTTTTTTTCATTGCTGGATTTTTTATGGATGATCTTATATTTTGAAACTGGGCTGATTTCTTTTTTTTTCTTGTTATTTATTCTTTTCTCTTTTTTGATTTTATAATATTTTAAACCAGAGACTCCCTTATAGTTATTTTTTAAATACCTTTTTTCTTTTTTAATTAATTTTCATTATATTTTGCTTGGAAAAGGAGAAGGGGAAAGTGAAGGCTAAATAAACTTTGTAACACTGCCAACTAGAGGCTTGGAAGTATCCTGGTTTTTTTTTACCAGACAAAGCTGAGAAAGAACTGAGACTTTGTTTCAAGGACATTGCCTGGTTGATAAGATAGAGGGAAGAGCATGGGAGAGTATTATTGCAGGTACTTTTCTGGGTTTCTATCAACAGCTGGAGTCTGGTGTTGAAACTTAGGAAAAGAAAAGGTGATAAGCCTTTGGAGAAGAGAGCTATAATAAGAGCCTTGGATAATTAAACAAAGTGCAGTGTGCTTTTTTTTTTTTTCATTTTTTTCTAAGCTGTGCTACCCCCCCTCATCAGTTTATTTCTTTTCTTTTTTTTTTTTTCATAATAGCTATTTGGATTTTTGGCTTTCTGGAACTTGTTTACCTTTCATATTGGTTTTTTATGGTTTCTTTTTATGTATCTTTTTATATTTGAGATCTCTTAATTGGATTAAGGTGCTGAAGAACCTGAAGAATCTTTTTCTTTTCCTTTTTTTTTTAGTCTTTTTTCTCACCTCTTTACCTTTTTGGGGGGCTTTATAATTTTTCTCTTTGTGTGTGTCTGTTCATGGTGTGATTATGCTCTTTTTCTTTACTTTTGAATTTTTATTGTTATCTAATTAATCGATTGGATTAAGGTATACAAGAGCCTGAAGAATTTTTTTTCTTTTTTTTTCTTTTTAATTAATATTACCAATTGTTTTTTTGTTTTTTTCCACTATTTTTACTTGGAATTGTAATTGGTTATTTCACAACTGGATTAAGGTCTAGAAGAATTTGAAAGATCTTGAATTTCTTAAAATGAGTAGGAAGTTAACAACTCCTGGTTCTTCAACTTCTGCTTCCTCCTCTTCACCATCCAGAGGACAATGCTCAATATAGATAATGTTAAAGCAAGAAAAAGAACAAGAAAAAGTGACCCTGCAGATGATTATGCAAGGAATTCAAAATATTCAAACAAGATCAGAGAATATTGAAAAGAGAATAGAGAACACTGAACAAAGAACAGAAAATATTGAACAAAGAACAGAGAATACTAAACAAAAACCGATGAAAAAGTGGAGAGCATCCAACAAATGATGATGAAGTATGTTGAGAGGCTCCAAGAAATTGAAGAAGAAGGTAAACAAAGAGATAAGAAGATTGGAGACATTGATAACAGATTAACTGTGGTTGAACAAGATAAAAGTGGGATGCTGAGATGGGATATGGACAGATCAGAATTTTATCTCAGATTTCAAAACATAGAGGAAGAAAAAGGACAAAATCCAGCTGAGATAATGATAGAAATACTGGCTGAAGCTTTGGAAACAACTCGAGAGAAGATGATGGATGGAATAGATGAGGTTTATCGAGTCTTTAAAAGATATGCAATGAGAAATAGTTTACCAAGAGAAGTTCACATCAGATTTACAAAGAAAGCCATTAAAATGCAAATATTGCAAGTGGCAAAAGATAAAACATTGAAATACAAAGATAAGGAGATTGTGGTCTTGAAACAAGTGCCCAGAAGAGTGAGAGAGATGAGAAAAGAACACCGATTCTGGACCAAATTGTTACTTTAAAAAGAGGTGAATTATAGATGGCTGATTCCAGAAGGTTTAATGTTCACATGGCAAGAAAAGAGATATAGAACTGACTCAATTGAGAAAGCTGAATCATTATACGCAGAATTTTTTCAAGAGGAGAAAGAGGCAGAAAAAGAAATTTCATTAATTGAATTCCAAGAGGACTACCAAATGATGACTGGAAAAGAAGAAGGTGCAGTAGGTGGAAAGGAGGAGGCTAAAGAACAACACGAACCAAGATCTACGAGAGCTGTTAAACCTAACTACAAAACATGGAAGAAGAAAAATTAATTACAATAAACATAAATGTCCTTAATTCAGCTGTTAAAAGAAGGAAATTTTTTCATAAATTAGAGAAATTAAAGTTTGATATAATTTGTCTACAAGAAGTACACATTGAAAAGCAACATGAACAATTGCTGAGACAACCAAAATTAAGGAAAATATTTATTTCTTTGACACAATGCAGGAAAAGAGGAGTGGTCCTATATATTAAAGATATTATCCCTATGAAATTGATGAATACTGATGATGGTGGAAGAATATTAATGGTGGAAATAATAGATAATAATATAAAAAAACTCCTGATTGCAATTTATGCCCTGAATGACAATCAAGAAGAATTTTATAAAAAATTACACATGAAAATAATTGAATTGGACTATGCTAATATAGTTTTGATGGGAGATTTTAATGGAATTGTGGACAATAAACTGGATTATACAGCACAGAAAACAACAAAGCAAAGCAGAAAGATCCTCCCTAAATCCTTTTTTTAAATGGTGGACGAAATAAACTTAAAAGATACATGGAGAGAAAGAAATGCTAAAATCAAACAATACACTTTCTATTCAAATAGACATTTATCATGGTCCAGAATAGATATGATATGGATGTCAACAGAATTGTTAACCAATATTCAAGAAGTAAACACTGAAACAAGTACTTGGGCAGATCACAATCCAATGACGATTAAATGGAAAGGACAAAGAAGATCTGGATGGATGTTAAATAATACTATTCTAAAGGAAAAAGACTTTACACAGCGGATGGAGAAAGAACTGGCTTTTTTCTTTAGAGAAAATAAAAAAGAAGATACATCAATTCAGAATATATGAGATACAGCAAAGGCATTTGCCAGAGGATTGATAATAGACTATACAAGGAAAAGAAATACTATGAAAAGATTAGCCTCGAAGGCATTAGAGGATATGGATTATAAAGTATAAAGGACTTGAAAAAGAGTTACAAAAAATGCCACAGAAAAAGGATATCAAGTTAAAAAATGATATAACCAAACATAAAATGGGTCTAATAGAAAAAGAAGAGCTAGCACAAAAATTAGAGGTGCTAAACAGAACTATTTTGAAGATGCAAATAAACCAGGTAGATGGTTAGCATATAAATTGAGAAAGGAGAAAGAATCAAGGAAAATATTGCAATTAATAGATGAACAAGGCCAAGTTTGCTATGGTAGCAAAGAGAAGAAAGAAATCATACAAGACTATTGTGAGAAATTATATACACAAGAGAATATTGATGAGGAAAGAGTTAAACAGTATCTACAGAATGCTAATCTACCCAGATTGAAACAATGTTAGAAAGCAATTTAACGATGATGGAGCTAACTGAAGCACTCAAGAAGCAAAATAATAGAAAGGCACCAGGCCCAGATGGACTTCCGGCAGAATTTTATAAAACATTACAAGAATGCTTGAACCTTCCATTGTTAGAAGTTATGAATGAAGTAATGTTAAAGAAGAGGATACCTAAATCATGGTCAGAAGCTTATATCACACTTGTTCCAAAAGAGGAGACCAATCCATTACAAATTAAGAACTGTGGACCTATTTCTTTATTAAATGCAGATTATAAAATTTTTGCTTCAATATTGGCAGAAAGACTTAAAAAATATTTAAACAGTTTTATTCATCCTGATCAAAATGGATTTCTGCCAAAGAGACAAATTAAAGACAATATGAGAATAATGTTGGACACTTTGGAATACAATGAGGCTCATCCTGAAAAACAAATGGCTTTGATATTTCTAGATGCACAGAAGGCATTTGATAATGTGAACTGGTGATTCATGTTGTTACTGCTGGAACAGATGGGCTTTATTAAAAAATTTACTCAAGCAATAGAAGCCATATATCATAAGCAAACAGCAAAGGTAATGATAGAGGGAGAATTGACAAACTGTATTGACATAAGAAAAGGAATAAGACAAGGATGCCTACTGTCACCCTTGTTTGTGTTAATCTTGGAAGTGTTAAACAGAAATATTAGAGAAGAAAAGGCTATAAAAGGGATGAAAATTAAAAAGGAAGAATTTAAACTGCAAGCATTTGCAGATGACTTGGTTTTCATCTTAGAAAATCCACTAGAAACAGCATCAAAATTGAGAGAAAAGATAGAGACATGGAAAGGTGGCTGGCTTGAAAATAAATAAAGATAAGACAAAGATTCTGACAAAGAACATGTTATCAAGATAAAAGGAAGAATTAGCAGACCTATTGAAAATCCAGGTCATGAATAAGATCAAATACTTGGGGATATATTTGACAGCAAGATGCAGTACACTAAAAGAGAATAGCTATATTAAACTTAACAGATAGCACTAGATCTGATGGAATGGGAAAATTTACAACTGTCACGAATAGGGAGAATATCAACAATCAAGATGAATATATTCCCCAGAATTTTATATTTGTTTCAAACAATTCCATTTAGGCTTGGAAAAGATTATTTTGAAGATTTAAATGAAATTGTGTTGAAATATATATGGCAAGGTTAAAAGGTGAGAATAAAGTTAAAACTTTTGCAAGATGCTAAAATAAGAGGAGGATTTGGCTTGCCTAATTGGGAATTGTACTATCAAGCTACAAAATTGATGTAGGTAAAGGAACAGATAACATTAAGAAATACTAGATTGTTAACATTAGAAGAACATGATCTATTGTTGGGGTGGCATGCTTTTTTATGGTATAAAGGAACAAAAACACAGGGGTACTTTAGAAGACACTATATACGGGAGTCTCTGTGGTTAAACTGGGAGAAGATTAAAAGACAATGTTATTTGAAAATTCCGGTCTGGTTATCAACTATTGAGGCATTTTCTTATCCTATAATATACAAAAAGGAACAAGCAGTTAGATATGGTGAAATACTGAATGAAAAGGGTGAACTTAAATCTATGCAAAAATTAGAGCAACAAGGTATAAAGATGAATTGGTTTTCATATGCGCAAATATGATCAAGATATGATAAAGATTTTAAAACAGAAGGTTTTTATGATAAATTGACTGATTTAGATAAGATTTTGACAGGTACTGGTGAAAAGGTGATTAAAAAATTATATGGATATTTATTAGAAATTAAACTAGAAGAAGAACAAGTTAAAGAAACAATGATTGCTTGGGGGAAGAACTTTGGATATGGGATTGATTTAGAGAAATGGCAAAAATTGTGGTCTCAAAATTATAAAATGTCAATGTCAGCAGCATATAAAGAAGATTTGTATATGATGTTTTACAGGTGGCACTTTCCCCCGACAAGAACAGCAAGAATGTTTAAGAATAAGTCCGAAAATGTTGGAAATGTCATCAGACACCTGGCTCATACTGCCATATGTGGTTGACATGTTTGGAGACTAAAAAATATTGGATTAAAATCCACATGTGGCTGGAAAAAATGACAAATAAGCATATAGACTTGAAACCAGAGATTTTTTTATTGGGAATTTTGCCTGAAATATTTAGTAAAGATTTGAAATATCTGATTGTAAATGTATTAACAGTTGGTAGGATTGTGTTTGCTAAAAACTGGAAAAATGAGAAGACACCATCACAGGAGGAGATCATTAAGAAAATATTGGAATGTGCTGAAATGAGTAGATTGACATTTGAAATTTGAGAGCAAGAAGATAAACAATTTTATAAAGTTTGGGATTTATCAATGATTAGATAACAAAACATAGTCATGAAATATGTAGATTTTTAGAAAATAATAAATGTATAAAGATGTATTTTCTTTTTTTTTCTTTTGTTTAATTATATCTACAAAATGATTCTAGGATAGATCTGGGAGGATAATATGAATTGTTATAAAATAAACTAAGTAAAATATGATTATTTTATAAAACATAAATGAATAAAAGTATAGTCAAATGATTAATAAAGATATTAATGTACTTGATATTTGATTGAAAGTATGAGAGGATATATAATGTAATTGTAATTGAAGACTACAAAATGGTAGCACAAAACAATTTGTAAACCAACCGGCACACTGTATGTATATATTTAGAAGATGGCTTAATGTTTTTATGTTTTGTTTGTTTATATTTGTTTTAAAACCATTTTTTTTTTTAAAAAGATGAACAATTTTTGTGAAGCAGCTTTGTGCTCAATGTCTCTTTGTAACCCCCACCTGAGATTGATATCCCAACTGGCCTATTTATTTAAGTCAATTAAATGCTGTACTAATTCAAGGAATTTTTTTTTCACCGATGGGTAGAATCAGGTCCGTAGCCTTCCCAACCATTTCTTGACTCTGTAGTACAAACCATGTGTAATAACCCCAAATATGTTGAGCATTTTAAGCACGCAGCTTTAAATTACCCCCATGCTAACACCGCACTTCTTCTGCATGGCAATTTGTAAAGAAAATGCACTTGTCTTGCTAGCAATGATTAACAAATGGTTTATAGTTTCTTTAGCAGAATTGTGTGTGCCCAACACATCACATTTGAAAGGACTAAAATATACAAGAAATCTACTCATTCAAGAAAAAGCAGGTGGAGAAAGAAGATAGCTACTGTATGCCTGTTGGTGAGGAAAGCTTGTTTGTTCAGAATATATTGGAGACTCAGTTCAGGAAGGAGTCAGCCTTGGGAAAATATTACGCCTGTAATATTGCCAAGGTCAGTATCTAAAGGCGTTTGGGGCGATGTAAGAGCTGCTCTGTTAAATATGTGCAGGAAATATGTACCTTGGATAACCAAACATTGTTCCTAATTTTTCATGGACTAATAAATCTTACTTTGGTATCCATCCCTATTTTCTCACCGCTAAACCTTCCTTGCTTTTCACCATTATTCCCATCCTATTAGCTTCTCTTTCTTGCCTGTAAACAATAAAATGCTCAAAGCTTAATAGAATCCTTCCTTTCACTTACTCCAGTGTTGTCACCCTGAGATCTGACTCTGGCTCAAATGGTAAACCTAATGACCTGTATCTTTATTTGATATTCCTGATATATAACTCCTCATTGGCCTGATGGGTGAAGAATTAACGACACCTACTGGTACAACCAAAAAAACCTAGGTAAAATGACTCCAACACATAAACATGGTGAAGGTGAAATCTTCCCTAATGACCTTTCCTTCCCTCCTAGAACCTCATTTTGTTGTTGTTGTTGTTAGTTGCGAAGTCATGTCCGACCCATCACTACCCCATGGACAACATTCCTCCTGGCCTTCCTGTCCTCTACCACCTTCTGGAGTCCATGTAAGCTCATGCGGACTGCTTCAATGACTCCACCCAGCCACCTCATTCTCTCTCGTCTTTGTAAAACTTTTGAAGTTTTGCAAAGCACAGTTTGAAAGCCACTTAATTTAGCAATCACCATCAGGCTATTGATTTCTTACCCCTTGCACAAAAAATTACCTTTGGATTTGGAGCAAAGCAAATGAGCAAAATGTAAAAATAGTATAAACATTTTAAAACTTTCACAGCTGGGTGCCTAGGCTGGAACCCACTGGGCTCAAACCTTCAGTGCCACTCCATGAACTTCACAAATCTACAGCAGTGACACAATAAGTGTGAGAAGGTTGTAGAGAAGGTACTTTCTTCCCTGAACCTGCATATTCCCCTTCCATTCCCCAAACCATAGTGAGTTGCTGTCACCAAAACTTTGTCCATGTCCTCCTTCTGGTACCACCTGCTCAGGATATCAAACCTGCCCTTTCTGTGCTGTGCTGACAAAAGACAATTTGGGCTCTTGCATTGCTGGCAAGTGAAATATTCTGGGGTTCTAGAGTGGCTCAGTTATGCTAAAATAACATTCTGGTTGGAAGGATCAATCAAGATTTTATGGTAGGCTATGACCTTCCTGAAAGCAACTCAGCTCTTTAGCAGGGACTCCTACCTCAACACTGCCTATGGCTTTATGCTGACAGTCCTCTGAGGCCACTTTGCAACCCCCAACATCAGGACTATCCTAGAATAAATGTTCCATGAGTGCCATATGAAAAAGGTTAGCTGCTGTCAGCTTTCTTTACCCCCTCATGTATAGCTGCATTTCTCTGTTCTGTAACTGCTAACAGAAGGACTCCTTCAAACTAGAATGTGGTAGGAGCAGTTCTTTCTCAAAATGAGGGGTTTCGTTTGGCTGGCCCATGGGTTTGTGTCACATTAATATTGTAACATTTTATGACCTGTAACCCTGTTGTGAAGGCCAACATAAAGTCTATCAGGCAAATGAGATTGGAATGGGGTGGGAGGTAGAGAGAGAGAGAAAGAAAAAAAAAGATTGATGTCTTCATGGCAAGGCCAGAAACGATCGGTTGACAGGTTTAAAATGCTCTGGCATGAATCTAAGGAAAAGTATGGCTGTGGTAGGACTCTCAGGCTTAAAACATACCTCTGATGAAACTTCAGATATGGCACAAGGTGGACAGCCCAGCACCTGGAATTTTTTGATCAGTGCTAAAAAAAAATTCCCTGGAAGGCTACATATTCCTCTGGAGCTGTCAGTCTCCTTGTCCCAATTTTGTGTTTGTATACTGTAGAGTTTTGTACGTTGTTTTCTCAATTTTTTTCAATTAGACGATAAGTGAGGCTTCTGGAGATTGTGAAAGGAGGATTCAAAATAATGGGGAAAGACACAACAGGACACTTTATTTGGAGTATGCAAACTAGCTAATATGGTTTGGTGGCAGGGATGGTATTCAGCAGGTTCTGACCAGTTCTTGAGAAATGGAAGCGGAAATTTTGAGTCGTTCAGAGAACCGGCAAAAAACACCTCTGACTGGAGATTTTACAGTATCTTTCCCCTGCTACACCCATCGAGTCACACCCACAGAACCGGTAGTAAATAGATTTGAATCCCACCACTGTTTGGTGAGGGGTGTTTTTCCTAGGGAATCCTTTGTGCTTTGTGTTGATGCAGAGACATTTTGCTAAAGTATCCATGTAGCTTACCTTTCATGAAATGGGCATTCAGTTGCCGTTTTAGAGATAAGAATACTCACTTAATAATTTTGTTGAAATTAATAATTTTGAATTCAGAGGTTTTTTTAAAAAAAATCAGACATTCAAACACTGGGATTTTGAAGACCAGACCTCAGTGTTACTTTTTATGTTTGGGGGTAAGATATTTTTCTTGAGTGCTTTGGACAGTGCTGAAATTGAAACTGCAGGACTGGCCATGTTCACTGGAACAGTTACTGATAACCTTCCTCAATAACAACAGTTGTTTTATGTGACTCCCTACAACTTTTTTCCCCCAACATTTCAAATATGCCTACAGCTCAAAAGAAGTGGACACTACTAACTTGGCTGATTGTTACATGTTTATCTTTTACTTATCCCATCTTTGGAAGTTCAAAATAAGATACTGTCATCATTTCTGGAGAAACAGATGTCCACAGAAATTCAGATTTTAGAACAGAATAGAATAGAACAGAACAGAACATTCTTCATTAGACAAGGGATTGGACATACAAGTTGTTATGTGTCACTTCACACAAGAAAGTATCAATCTGTTTTCATATGAGAGTGTATAGGAAGTTGTCCAAAATCTATGGACCAGCATAGACTATATTTTACAAACAAGTAATCAATCAAAATGATCATTCTTTTGTCCTTTGATAGGAGAGTAAATATGTAATATATCTGTATTTTCCTGTGACAGTTCAGAATGGAAGATTGCTAATCAGCTATAGTTGGCTCCTTTTTGGAAATGCGATTTACCAGCATTCATTGTATTCTCTCCCTTTGCAAATGAGGAATAGGAGGAGGTAACTTTGGAAATGATATTGCAATGTAATCATCCATAGTGTATTGTGGTTAAAATTGATTAAAATAATATTGACATTCCCCCAAGGGATTATGCAATTATAAGTCAAGTACGAAATGGAAAAAAGGGTTTTGAGAACTTGGCAGATGTCTTAATGAAAATGAAGAATTATAGTAATATATTAGTGCTATTTGTATCCTATTGACAGAAAAATTACTAAACTGTATAAATTACTGTCCAGAAGTATTGTTGACTTTTTGCTGTATATTCTTATTTCTTTTCTTCTTTTCTGGAAATGTGCAATCAAATGTTACTTTTTAAAATAGGCAGTCCTTTAACTTTTGTTTCATT
This sequence comes from Laticauda colubrina, assembly GCA_015471245.1. Lineage (NCBI taxonomy): Eukaryota > Metazoa > Chordata > Lepidosauria > Squamata > Elapidae > Laticauda > Laticauda colubrina. Next base: position 6,741,262 of record BLBF01000011.1, on the reverse strand, counting down.
TTCTTTTCTTTGTGCGTAGGCATATTGATGAATGATTTTTTTTTTTCAGAGATCTGCTCTGCCTGCTATTTATTTGCCTTTACCAGTGGCAGTTGAAATATTTGATTCTGTATCAATTTAGTTTGATTACGGAATACATTCAATATAATGCCATAAAGTATTAGCAGCAAACTTGTAATAAAAAAAGTGACACCCTCGTAGCTTTCTGTTCTTTTTATTAAACAGGTTTATGCAGCATTTCCTTAGCAGCTTTGCACAGACAAATCTAATTGTGCTAAAAGGTGTAACAGATATATAGCCCTTTAACAAGGAAGGTAATAGTATTAAATTATTTTCTCACAGAGATGATATCATGATTTATCGTGCAATAGGTCTTTCCTTTACAGGGCCTATGTTTGTGTATACATCAACAATGAGATTAAATGTCCTGTAACAATTGTAGCCCTACATAAGAAATGTCTGTTTCCGCGAATAAAGTATAAAACTACCTGCTGGCCACAATGCAATATTTTAGCCTTTAATTTTAAAAGTACACTGTATTTTAATACCTTTAAACAAAACAGATATCAATTTTTATGGAGCAGTACATGAGTTGCTGATGGATAAATCACTCAAGCATGGTTAAAGAGGCCTTAATATCCAGATGGTACCATATCCATTTAATTGTATCCTCTGACCTCATCTCACCTAAGCTGGCATTAAAATCATAACACAGTTCAAGTGTAAAAATGATATAGTGTTTATTTATCCCATTTATGGAGGGGCAAACACCACAGTTAAATTCATACCTTGAAAAATTAGTGTAGTAATTTGAAAAGGTTGAGTTAGATCAGGTCTACTCTGTGGTGTTCCAATTGGCCTTTTTCATTCCTCACTTGGTACATATGGGCCTTCTCAAATGACAAAGGAGAACTACGTCAAGGGTGAAACAGTTGACTGGACCGGTAGGCAATTGCTTTGTGCATTAGAAGCTGTCTTGCGTGGTTTGTAATGAATGGAAAACAATTCAATATACTTTTAATTTGTGCAATTGCAATAAGGGGGTAGAAACTTTTTAGAGAGCAAATCCATTCCCAAGGTTTTAATATCTCAGAGTACCTAAACCAGAAAGGTTTGTGGCTGGTTCCATTTTCATTAACGTAAAACACACTGGCATGGAAGCTTACCATGGTTTTTATGCCTCTTGGCAGTTTGTCATTTAGGAAACCATTCATTCATCGACAGTAGGAACTGCTTGATTTTGCACTGTGATTCTGTTTGCTTTTGGAATTGTTCAGGTCTCTTGGCTTTTATTTTCCTACTGAAAGATACATTAAACAGGCCGGACAAGCAGAAGATAATAATACTGCCTATTGCAAAATAGCAACTAAGGCTTTTTAATAGTCATATCAGCACCTCAGATAGATGTAAAGGTGGAATAATTAAAAAAAACAGTCAGATACCCATTCCGTTATTATTAGAATAGTATGGAAGCTGTAATCACTTCATTCTTTGCTCTCTTTTTCCCAAAGATTGGATCTGAGGCAAGCCACATGCATCTACTTCAGGAACAGTATAAATAATATACCTTCCTGGTATTAGAACTGATCCAGAGTTAATTTGAAACTGGAAGTCTTAGACATAACATAAGCCAAACGACACAAGACAATTGATTCATGTAAAGTAGAAAAACCTGATGCGTATAACCTTACAGAGCTAATCCTTTTTTTTGTCAAGAGTTACATAAAAGGGCAATGCAGCAAATTCAAAAAATAAAGGGTGTTCAAAGATGAGATTGCTCAGTCTGTGAAGCTGTTGTGCTCTAGGGCTTCCGGAAGAGTTCTCCTTTGTCTTGCATTCTATCAAGTCAAAATATTCAGAAGACCATTCAGAATTTCTTGAAGCCATTCTTTATTCCATTCTTTCCAAAGAACGTCCCAATCCTTCCAGCAGCTGTTTGAACCTAATCTTCAAACATCTCACTCTTTGCAACTTTGCTGGCCATGATATGTGCTGGTCTACATTTGTGAGTCTCCTTTTCTTGCTGAGCATCATGTACTGATCAATGCTTACTCGTGATCTTTGTAACTGACCAAGAGAGGTGTATCCACGGGATCCACTCTGGGCTTGGTTGTCTTCTTGAAGATGTTTTATTACCAAACTAAATAATACCTTCAGTGCTAGGAAGGAGTGGGGTTTGCTCTGTGTTTATATACCATGTTTCTCACAAAATAAGGCAGGGCCTTATTTTTTTTTGATCCCTGAAAAAACGGCTAGGCCATCTTTTCGGGGGTGACTTAATTCCCTCCCCCCTTGCATCCTTGGGCAGGCGGGTGGCAACAGCTTGGATGTTGACCTCAGCATTGGTGGGGCAATTCGTATCGGGAAACCTTCCACCACCGTTGCTTTCCCTTCTCCCCGTGCTACCACGGCATTTAGAGCAACGCCACGGCATTTGGCACAGCCATGCACGGCCAGCCAGGGCTCCTCCCTGCAACCAGAGCCCGGTGGAGACACTCAGCTTCAGGCACTCCTGTCGCCGCCTTCCCTTCGCCTTCAAAGGCAAAGCCAATTTTTTTTTTAAATGATGCCCTACTACCGGTATGACAAAGACTCCCCTGCCCATGAGGGCATCCCAACCCCACATTCGTGGGGAGGCAAATCTCCTGGAGTCGCAGCATAGGATGAGTGGAGGGTCCGGCGGAGAGGCATTCGTTGCCTTGACAAGAGATCCGCTGCCGGACAGGAGGGCCCACCTGTCAGCTGCGCTGGGTGCCCCAGGTGAAACTTTGCGCTCTGCCCAGTGCCAGGCTGGGCGCTTCTCCTGGGGTGGGCCGATCCTGTGCTGCGGCCCCAGGAGATTCGCCTCCCCACGTGGAGTTGGGCTGCCCTCTCGGGCAGAGGAGTCTTTGTCGTACTGGTAGTAGGTCATCGTTTTTAAAAGAATTGACTTTGCCTTCAACAGGAGCGCCTGAAGCTGAGTGTCTCCGCTGGGCTCTGGTTGCAGGGAGGAGCCCTGGCTGGCCGTGCATGGCTGCACCAAACGCCTTTAAACACTGCTTTAAACACTGCAGCAGCACAGGGAGAAATGAAAGCAACAGTGGCGGAAGGTCTCCTGATACAAAGTGCCCCACCAACGCAGAGGTCAATGCAGGCAGCACCATATCTGGGTATGCAACAAAAGTACTTCCTAATGGCCAGCCTCCTCTCCATTCCCCCCATTTCACATGTTTAATATAGGCCTTAATTTGGGGAGGGGCTTAATTTGATTTTATGCCTATAAAGCATGCTGGGAGGCCTATCGGGGGGGGGCGTATTGTTGGAGAAACATGGTACTAGTGGCTTGCCCTGTCAGTGTTGGTGATGTTCCCTAGTGGATTATTGCAATTTAATTGGACAACAGCTATGGATTTGAGCTCTACACAATTAAGATAATATTACTTATTTCCCATCTGGTAAATCATACAAGCCTAATATAATAACTTTATTTAAGGTGATCACCAATCACTGTGCTGCACTGATGGTATAGATAATTCTGATATTTAAAATTGTCTGTGTTTAAAATTTAGGTGGGGGAGAAGTCTACCTCTCCCTTGTGTAGAGCAGTTGCCAGTATCTGGAGGACCTTGTTATGCATAGATGAATTTGGTTGGTACATGGGAGACCAAAGCCAGATCTGATCGTTGACTGGACAACTTATAAAAACATTTTGCAAGAAATTAATGTCAAATCACTTCTGTATTCTTGCCAAGAAAATCTCATTAACGTAGACCTCAGAAATGCATTCAGTCTATCTATAGGAGTGTTTGCTTTACCTTTAAGAATTTATTTTAGTTTCATTCTCATTCTTCAATTACATGAACTGTATTCAGAGCTTGCCTTTAGATACGGGATCAAGATGAGTATTTTCTGAAACTCTTATGAAAGAATGCAAAATTATTTAAACTGTTTGCTCAGTCTTGATCCTTGAATTTTATTTCTAAACTGATTCTTAAATTTTATCTAGGCAGGAGGACTTAATAGTACACTTTCACCTGGTCAGTTAGAATATGTGTATTTTACACATTAGTTACATGTAAAATAATGCATATGATATATTAAGCTGATAACATTGTTCTGAATAGATGTACAAAGAACTGTCAGAGCCACACAAGAAGAGTCGCTCTTTAGTCGCAAGCAGATTGTGGTTTAATCCATTAGCAGAGAGCTCCATTGATTGTCCCAGCTGACTGTCTATTTCTATCCACTGAATACTCCCTCTGCTTCCATATTCACTGCAACAGGAATTTCTTTCCTATGAAACATCAATCAATCAGAATAGAGCTGGAAGGGACTCTGGAAGTCTTTTAATCCAACCCTCTACTCGAGCGGGAGACTATATATAATTTGAGGCAAGTGGCTGTCCAGTCTCTTCTTAAAAACCTCCAGTGATGAAGCACCCACAACTTCTGAAGGCAAGCTGCTCCACTGATTGATTGTTCTCAGTGTTAGGAAGTTGCTTCTTAATTCTAAGTTGCTTCTCTCTTTGACTGTTTCTTATCTTGTCTTTTGGTGCTTCAGAAAATAAGTTGACAACCACCACCCCCTCTTCTTTGTGGCAGCCCCTCAAATATTGGAATACCACTATCAAGTCACCCTCTAGTTCTTCTTTTCTCTAAACTAGCTATATACCCAATCATCAGTCTGGAATCTGCACTGCATATCAGACATTAATAGTATATCAGACATTAATATCAGACATTGAGTGAATCCAGAAGTATTTCACTAGAAGAGTACTACACTCCTCTGCTCGCAACAGAATACCCTATATCACCAGGCTTGAGATTTTGGGCTTGGACAACCTTGAACTATGCCGCCTACGGTTAGACTTAAGCATAGTACACAAAATTAAAAATCAGAAAATAAAATACAAGCTGAATAGTCAAGGCCTTGTTGATGATCCAAGCTCTGTAAAGGACTTGGAATCTCAAATGACCTAAGTGCTAGAGCCCACTGTAACTACATAGCCAAAAAGGCATTAGGAGTTGTTAATCTAATCTTATGTAGCTTTTTCTCTGGTAATATCACACTACCAACTAGAGCATACAAAACATTTGCTAGACCAATACTCGAATACAGCTCATCAGTCTGGAACCCACATTACATATCTGATATTAGCACAGTTGAGAAAGTCCAGAAATATTTCACAAGAAGAGTTCTCCACTCCTCTACTCATTGCAGAATACCTTATGCCACCAGACTTGAAATTCTAGACCTAGAAAACCTTGAATTACGCCGTCTTCTGTATGATCTAAGTATGGTATATAAAATCATACATTGCAATGAGTTACCTGTCAATGAATACTTTAGCTTCAACCATAACAACACAAGAGCACACAATAGATACAATAGCACCACACTTGATTGCAGGAAATACGACATCAGCAACAGAGTGGTCAATGTCTGGAATACTCTACCTGACTCTGTGGTTTCTTCCTCAAACTCCAAAAACTTAAACCTTAGACTGTCTACTATTGACCTCACCCCTTTCTTAAGAGGTCTGTAGGGGGCGTGCATAAGCACACCAACGTGCCTACCCTCCCTGTCCTATTGTTTCTTTTATTTTTCTTATATGTACCCATTTCATGTATTCATAACTATGTATATACTTACACCTATTATCTTGTAAGCAATTGACAAATCAAATCAAATCAATAAATAAATTATCTGCTACAATGTCCTACCAGTCAATAACTACTTCAGCTTCAATCACAACAATACAAGAGCACACAACAGATACAAACTCAATGTAAACCATTCCAAACTTGATTGCAGAAAGTACGACTCCAGCAAGAGTGGTCAATGCCTGGAATGCACTACCTGAGTCTGTGGTTACATCCTCTAACCCCCACTCCTTTAACCCCAAACTATCCACTATTGACCTCACCCCAATCTTAAGAGGTCTGTAAGAGCGTGCATAAGTGCACCATCATGCCTACTGTCCCTGTCCTTTTGTCTCCATTTAATCGTACCTATTTCCTGTATTCTTACTCATGTTTATACTTATATTTATTATCTTGTAAGCCTTTGACAAATAAAATCAAATAAATAAATAAAATAAACTGTTCTTCATATATTTTAGTCTTCAAACCTTTAATCATCTTAGTTGTTGTTCTCCTATACTTTTTCCAGAGTCTCAACATCTGTTTTATAATGTGGTGACCAAAACTGGATGTTCAACATACCCACAATGGTTTAGGAAGGAATCAGGAATCCTGACAATCCTTCTGCAGTTTATGGAAAGGGACAAGCTTCCGTAAGAGATTTCTTCTGACACACTTTACCAACTAACATCTGGGCTCAGGTTCTACATTTCATTTCTAACCGAAACCTCAGCAGATGTCATCAATCTTCTTTATTTTCATGGAGATAGTTGAGCCTTGTTCATAGAGCTGTGATGTCCTTGTTCTTTAGTGGAAGTTCTTTCATTCTCACCACCAATCCAATGCAAACATAGCTCCTGGGCTTTCCTGCATTCAGAAGAGCTTTCAAATGAAGGTTTATTGCATACATATGTTCCACATATAGTATTCGCTTACTTTTTTTTTTCTTTAACCAATCAATCTTCTCTGACTGGCCCCTTTCAGTCTCTCAGGAAGATTTTGTTGTGGCAGTGGTTTGCAAACACCAATTTCATTTAAGTATGCATTTTAAAGACTTGGGGAACTATCATGAGGTTATGGCTGTGCTATTTATATGTATTATTGTCCAACCTGAAACTTTAATGTTATTACTATAAATTCAAAAACTGAAATGGTTCTAAATCAAAATTTATTTCCATTGAAAGTTTGGGAGAAGGGCTTTCCTGTTCTTTATTTCAGCTGTCTTAATTAAAGAGGCATAGGAACATGGTTCCTGTGTAAATAAAATACCCCCAAAATTGATGGTATGTTAATCTATAGCCCACTTGCAAACCATTTGAGTTCGTTTGACCATGGCTGAAAGTGTTCATCTTCAGCAGGGGTTTTAAAAATGCATACTTTAATGTTTGATCCAGAAATAAGTTATTCATCTACATTTGGAGCTGTTTTTCCTTTGTTATTTTTGAATAGAACAGAATAACAGAGTTGGAAGGGACCTTGGAGGTCTTCTAGTCCAACCCCCTGCCGAGGCAGGAAACCCCACACCACTTCAGACAAATGGTTATCCAACATCTTTTTGAAAACTTCCAATATTGGAGCATTCACAACTTCTGGAGGCAAGTTGTTCCACTGATTAATTGTTCTAACTGTCGGGAAATTCCTCCTTAGTTCTAAGTTGCTTCTCTCCTTGATTAGTTTCCACTCATTGCTTCTTGCCCTGCCTTCAGGTACTTTGGAAAATAGCTTGACTCCCTCTTCTTTGTGGCAGCCCCTGAGATATTGCAACACTGTTGTATAAGCTTGGAGAATAATCCTCCATCACCACCCCCAATGGATGCAAAGGGTTGTGTTCTCTGAGTCCCCCTATCTGGGTTGTGAGGGAGGGGAGAATCTGAAGCAAAAGGCTAGAGTTTTATGGATCTTTGTATTGCCATCTAGTGGTTACCCAATTTTTTGCAGCTTCTACATTTATTGATTTATTTTATTTATTAAATTTAAATTATTTTATTTATTAAATTTATTTATTAAATGTATATATCCCTATATATGCTGCACTCAATCATTTAAGTGGGGCGTGTATGAGAGTACTATTTTCTAGAAGAATAGCTATTTAGCCATTTTGCATACCTATAGGAAGGAATATGAGTGATAGGCTATGTGAACTTGTGATTAAGTATTTATTAAATAGCCATATTAATTCTCGACTTAATGCTAGAGAAATGTATGGAAATAGAAAGTATGTGTCTCTTCAATAGATAGCTTTCATTGTGCTGTACCTAGAAAACAAATATTCCCAGTCACATAATGTGTATTTGTTTGTTTGTTTTGTTTATCATTCATTTATTGAATTTATATTGCCGCCTATTCATGACCTGAGACAGCTTAAAGAATGTAAAACCATATTTAAAATAAAAAACAAAAAAAACGAACAAAAAGAATCAAATAAATTAATAAAGTACAATAGAATAAAATCTGGAAATAAATAAATGAATAAATAATCAGCCACAACTCCCACTTCCCGCCCTGACGACAGCAGATCACATGAGCCATTTGATGGGCTCCATCCCTGGCAGAATCAGATTTTCAGTGCCTTCCGGAAGAGTATTAGAGAGGGGCCCATTCTAATCTCTGGGGGAATGATATTCCAGAAAGAGGGAGCCACCATGGAGAAGACCTTTCTGGGTCCCACCAGATGTATCTCCCTCAGGGATGGGACCTGCAACATTCCCTGCCTCTCCACTCTGGTGGGTCAGATAGATGTGACTGGCAAGAGACAGTGGCTCAGATAACCTGGTCCAAGCCGTGAAGGATTTTAAAGGTGACAACCAGCACCTTGACTTGCACCCAGAAGCAAATTGGGAACCAATGCAGCTCCCACGAGAGAGGTGAAACGTGGACACTGGGATCTGCACAAAACCATGCGGGTGCTGCATTTTGCACCAACTGGAGATTCCAGATGTTCTTCAAGGGCAGCCCCATGTAGAGCATGTTGCAATAATCAAGACAGGGAGTGACTAAGGCATGAGTGATTGTGAGTAGGGACCATCGGTCCAAGAAAGGGCGTAACTGATGCACAACCCGCAGTTGCGCAAAGGCCCTCCTGGCCTTTGACTGCCACCTGCTCTTCAATTTAATTTAATATGTTACTGTTCATTGAATATGTTCATTGAACAGTCAGCCAGATATTCAGAAGGATTTGGCTTTTTTATCCACTTATCAAATCCTCCCGAAGAACCTGGGACAGGCAGATGTTAATGTCTGGTGTTGTTAGAGGTATTGTTGCAGAATGTAAGCTGTTCTGAATAAAGCTGCCTTTTGCAATTGGCTTATGGTGATTATGTCAATGCAGATGTTGTTCAGGTGCTCCAGTAATAGGATTAATTCACCTCAGTTAGGAACCCTAAAGAAAAGTGAAGGACAGAAAACTAAGAAGAGACAAACCAGAATAATTGTAAATATATTTATAAAAATAATTTTACTGTCAATGTACTAGATTATAGAAATAATTGAACAACTTTTTCAGCATATTTCACATAAGGGGGGGTAGGAAAAGAGGAGTAGGATGTATTGGGAAATGTAAAGGCCCTAAATAAGTGTACTAAGCAATAGAAAATAATTATATTATTACACTACTATGTTTTTCACTGTTTGTGTCATTTGGATGTTGTCTAAAATAACTATCTATTAATGGGAAAGAACCATGTAACTTAGGAAATACTATAAGAGGAGAAAAACACCTAACAGTGAGATAGTTGCAACTCAGTTGTCTCAAGTTTATTCATAACTTCAAAGACAGATAGGAAGTTACTTCTTCCAAGGCTGTTGTTATTTTGAAATATTGCTAAATGAACACTTGTAAGATGAAGATTATCTATATCGAGACAGAGTTGAGGCAATGCACCAATTGTGATCAGCTAGATCTGGTTTAGAGTGTGGCATGAGTATGGTTGTGCTGCTTTGTGAGCCTAGTTTATTGAACAAACCAGAGTTACTGTTCCCAGACTGCAAAGTATGTGCTGACCACAAGATGGTAATAGAGTGACAAAATGTATTTCTGCCACCTAGTGATCACCTCTAATTTTGCAACCCAGATATGGTAGCCCCAGAGCAGAATCATTCCATTATAATGAAGTAACTACTAAGCTATCCTTTAATAAGATGTGAGAAGTCCATCATTAAATCTGAGGTAAAATGAAAGCTCTTCTATCTTCAGCATTGTCAGTGAGGGCTCATTCACACAAACAACAGAAAGTGTGCTTAGTTTGCCCTTCCAGAATGCTTAGAGTGCAGCCCTTGTTGACTCATACGATATATTCAGCAATTGTAGGGAGGCTGAGACTGATGGAAATCTGAGGACAATGACAGAGAAAGCAAATAAAGCCTGCTGAAAGCTTCTAGCTGACAGCTGCTTTGCAAGCAACATTCAAAGTCTCCTTCAAGAAAGGAACCAAAACCCCAGTAACTTCATGGTGACATTTTTGGCCTCTAGGAAGTGGTTTCCTATTCCATCCTTTCAGGATTTTTATTTTCAATTTCCGTATCCATCCATCCCTTTCATGTAGACTCAGTCCTTGTTAGCTTTTTGAAATCAGCCAAGGTTAGTTGAATGCTTCTGCCTAGCTGGGAACTGAAGCCTGGACTTGACAAAAAGCCTGGGTCGATATAGAGTGGTGCAGGGTTTTAAGATCTGGGAAATAATTCGTCTCTATTCTCTGTTTATATATTTATTAACTCATCCTACATGATTTTACTTGAACACTTTTGTTTTCTCTGATATTTTTGTCTCCATTTTTTTCCCTCAATAAATCCCAGATTTTGATTTTTGTTTTAATTTGCCAATAAAATGTTCCTTGGTTTGTTTGTTTTTTTCCCTCTTTCAGGGAACTGGAAATTTGTTGGGTTGGAAGCAGGGGTGGGCTGCTGGGAGTTCACAGGGGTTCAGGAGAGCTCCTAGCTAAGATTCTGCACAGTTCACAGAACCCCCCCCCCCCCCCATCCCCTCCTGGCCCCCCCCCCCCAACCCACCTCACCCCTCCCAGGAATCCCCATGGGGCCCATTTTGGATGCAGGTGAGTGCAGGGCACACAGAGAGGCTTGGGGAGGGTGAAAAACGGGTCTCCCAAAACTTCGGGAAGGCTGAAAATGGGCCCATTTCCAGCTTCCAGAGAGCCTCTGGAATCCTGGGAGGCCATTTTCACCCTCCTGAAAGCTTGAGGAAAACCTCCGGAGTGCAGGGAGGGCAAAAACACTCCCCACCCCGCCATGGTGCAGGAGGCCGTCTAGGCCATGCATACTATGGCCGCACCCACCCAGCAACTGGACAGAGAACTCTTTGCTAAAAAAATTTAAGCCCACCCCTGGTTGGAAGATAACACCTGACATTATTCGGGGATCAGAATATTCTCCCCTCGGGGGAGGAGGAGCTAGCGTCGCGATGATACTGCATGCAATCTTGGAGGTCTGAGATTGCAGTTGATATCTTTGCCGCTGGACGGTCCAAACGGACCTAAACTGTCCTGAAAAGACAGTGATAGTGAAAGGCGCATCCTGTAGATCCCAGGGATATCGCAAAGTCCTTGGTTGATCCAGGAGAAGCCCTTTTGCCAGCAGCAGAGAAGCAGCCATCAAACTTGCTGAAGTTGGGACAGCTCTGAACGGAAGAGGATGAAAGAGAAAGTATGTCGGTTTGTTGAGAATTTTTCTTTTATTATTCTAAGACTTAAAAAGACTTTAAAGGACACCCTAAGGGGAAGAAAGGAATCTGTAAAAGTTTTGACAGAACTGAATAAGCGGCGGCTTTTAAACAGAAGTATCAAAATAAGGCTTTGCTTTTTGTATTATTTTCTTATGGCTGGACTTCTATCGTGATTTGCACTTGCTAACTGGACTGGTTTTTTCTCCATTCATATCTATTTTTTCTTTTCTTTTTTGACTTTGTAATATTTTAGGTTAGAGGCTCCCTTTGGTTATTTTTATATATTTGTTTTTTATTCTTTTTAACTTTTGTTACATTTTGTCTGGGAAAGGAGGGGGAGAGTGAGAGTAAAGAAACTTTGTAACACTGCCAACTAGAGGCTTGAAAATATTTTAGATGAAGCTGAAAAGCTGAGAAAGAAAGCTTTGAAATTATTTTTCAAGGACAAGAGTTTATGACAAGAGTCTTGGATAACTAAATAAAGTGCAGTGTGTCTTTTTTATTTTTTTAAGTTGTGCTACCCCCCCTTACCAGCTGTACTGTTCATTTTTTCTTTTTAAAACCTATATTTTTATAATATTTCCATCTTGGCTTAATATTTTAAAGAGAAAGCCTCAAAATTTTCTTTTTTTTTCTTTCTTCTTTGGGATTTTTTTGTTTTTTGATCTATTCTTTTGGTCCACTTTTATACTTTTTTTTATTTGAGAATTCTCAATTGGATTAAGGTGTTGGAGAACCTAAAGAATTATTTTTATTTTCTCAATTTTATTTATTTTTTGCTCTTTTTAAACCTTTTTATTTTTCTCCTTCCTTTCTACCTAATTATTGACTGGATTAAGGTTAAGAAGAACCTGAAGAATTTTTTTCTCCTTTTCTTTTTATTATTATTCGGTTTTTCTCTCTACCATTTTTATTTTTCATTTTGGATTATAATTGGCTATTCCATAATTGGATTAGGGTTTAGAAGAACCTGAAGATCCTGAACTGTTTAAAATGAGTTTATAGTTTATAGCTTCTGGCTCCTCAACTTCTACTTCCACCTCCCCACCATCTGGAGGACAACGTCAAATTCAGACAATGTTAAAGCAAGGCAAAGATCAAGAAAGAGTGACTCTACATAAGATTATGCAAGGAATCCAAGACCTTAAAATAAAATCAGACACCATTGAAAAGAACATAGAAAATACTGAGCAAAGAACAGAGAATATTGAACAAAGAACAGGGAAAACTGATGAAAAGGTGGAGAATATTCAACAAATGATGGTGAAGTATGATGAGAGATTCCAAAAAACTGAAGAAGATAAACAAAGAGACAAGAAGATTGGAGATATTGATAGCAGATTAACAGTGGTTGAACAAGATAAAAGTGGGATGCTGAAATGGGAGATGGACAGATCAGAATTCTATCTCAGATTTCAAAACATAGAGGAAGAAAAAGGACAAAATCTAGCTGAGATAATGATAGAAATATTGGCTGAAGCTTTGGAAATAACAGAAGAGAAGATGATGGATGGAGTAGATGAGGTATACCGAGTTTTTACAAGATATGCGATGAGAAATAACCTACCAAGAGAAGTTCATATCAGATTGACAAAAAAAGCCATTAAAACACAAATATTACAAGTGGTAAGAGAGAAAACATTGAAATACAAAGGCAAGGAGATTGTGGTTTTAAAGCAAATACCCAGAAGAGTGAAAGAGATGAGAAGACAATACCAATTTCTGACTAAAATGCTATTGAAAAAAGAGGTGAATTATAGATGGCTAATCCCAGAAGGGTTAATGTTGACATGGTAAGAACAGAGACATAGAATTGACTCAATCAAGAAAGCAAAATTATTTTATGCAGAATTTTTTGGAAGGAGAGAGGGGGAGGCAGAAAAAGAGATTTCACTAATTGAATTCCAAGATGACCAAATGGAGACTGAAAAAGAAGAAGGCGCAGTAGGTGGATCGGTGGAGATTAAAGAACAACGTGAACCAAGATCTACGAGAGCTGCCAAACCTTATTATAAAGCATAATCATGGAAGAGAAAAAACTGATTACAATGAATATAAATGGATTTAATTCAACTGTTAAAAGAAGGAAAATTTTTCACAAATTAGAGAAACTAAAATTTGATATAATTTGTCTACAAGAAGTACATATTAAAAAACAATATGAACAATTGTTGATACAACCAAAATTAGGGAAAATATTTACTTCTTTGAATCAATGTAAGAAAAGAGGAGTGGTTTTATATATTAAAGAAACCATTTCAGCAAAATTGATTTATACTGATGAAGACGGAAGAGTATTAATGGTGGAAATAATGGACAATAATATGAAAACACTCTTGATTGCAATTTATGCTCCGAGTGATAAACATGAAAAATTTTATAAAAAATTACACATGAAAATAATTGAACTGGACTATGTCAATATAGTTATGATGGAAGATTTCAATGGAATTGTAGACAATAAACTAGACTATATAACAACAACAAAGCAAAATAGGAAGGCTCTCCCCAAATCCTTTTTTAAAATGATAGATGACATAAACTTAAAAGATATATGGAGAGAAAGAAATGTTAAAACCAAACAATACACTTTTTACTCAAATAGACATTTAACATGGTCCAGAATAAACATGATTTAGATTTCAACAGAACTAATATCTAATATTCAAGAAACAAATATCGAAACAAGTACTTGGGCAGATCACAATCCAGTGACAATTAAATGGAAAGGACAAAAAAGAAGATTGAGATGGACATTAAATAATACTATTCTGAAGGAGAAGGATTTTATACAGTGGATGGAGAAATAATTGCCTTTTTTCTTTAGAGAAAATGAAAAAGAAGACACTTCAATCCAGAATGTTTGGGACACAGTGAAGGCATATGCTAGAGGCTTGATAATAGACTACACAAGGAAAAGGAATATCAGGAAAAGGCAAGCCACAGAAGCTTTAGAAGATGAATATAAAAGACTTGAAAAAGAATTACAGAAAACGCCACAGAAAAAAGACATTAAGCTAAAACTAGATACAATTAAACATAAAATGAGTTTAACAGAGAAAGAAGAATTAGCACAGAAAATTAGAAGTGCTAAACAGAATTATTTTGAGGTTGCAAACAAACCAGGAAGATGGTTAGCATACAAACTGAGAAAGGAAAAAGAATCAAGGAAAATACCGCAGTTAATAGATGATCAAGGTCAGGTTTGCTATGGCAATAAAGAGAAGAAGGAAATCATTCGAGACTTTTATGGGAAATTATTTGAACAAGAGAATATTGAGGAGGAAAGAGTTAAACAGTATTTACAGAATGCTAATCTACCAAAGATACCAAAAGAGATTGAAAAAATGTTAGAAAGCAATATAACCATGATGGAGTTAACTGAAGCACTTAAGAAACAAAATAATGGGAAGGCACCAGGCCCAGATGGACTTCCAGCAGAATTCTATAAAACATTAGAAGAATCGTTGAACTTTCCATTGCTAGAAGTCATGAATGAAGTTATGTTAAAGAAGAAGATACCCAAAACATGGTCAGAAGCCTATATTACACTTATTCCAAAAGAAGAGACTGATCCATTACAAATTAAGAATTATAGACCCATTTCTTTATTAAATGCAGATTATAAAATTTTTGCATCAATATTGGCAGAGAGACTCAAAAAATATTTAAATAATTTTATTCATCCTGACCAAAATGGAGACAAATTAAAGATAATATGAGAGTAATATTGGACACTTTGGGATATTATGAGGCACATCCTGAAAAACAAATGGCTTTGATATTTTTAGATGCACAAAAGGCATTTGATAATGTGAACTGGAGATTCATGTTATTATTTTTGGAACAGATGGGCTTCACCAGAAAATTTATTCAAGCAATACAAGCCATATTTCATAAGCAAACGGCAAAGGCAATGATAGAGGGAGAATTAACAAACTCTATCAATAAAAGAAAAGGTACAAGACAAGGAATGAAAGGAATGAAAATTAAAAAGGAAGAATTTAAATTGCAAGCTATTGCGAATGACTTGGCCTTTATTTGAGAAGTCCCTCTAGAAACAGCACCAAAACTATTGGAAAAGATAGAGGCATAGGGCAAGGTGGCCGGCTTGAAAATAAACAAAGATTTTGACAAAGAATATGCTACTAAGACAAAAAGAAGAATTGGCAGATGTATTGAAAATTCAAGTCATGAACAAGGTCAAGTATTTGGGGATACATTTGACAGCAAGATGTAGTACACTAAAAGAGAACAACTTCACTAAACTTAAACAAAAGTTAGCACTAGATTTGACGAAATGGGAGAACCTACAATTGTCACTAATAGGGAGAATTTCAACAATCAAAATGAATATTTTACCCAGAATCTTATATTTGTTTCAAACAATACCAATTAGACTTGGAAAGGACTACTTTGAAGATTTTAAAAAAATTGTGTTGAAATATATATGGCAAGGTAAGAAAGCGAGAATAAAGTTAAAACTTTTACAAGATGCTAGAATTAGAGGAGGATTTGGTCTGCCTAATTGGGAGTTGTATTACCAAGCTACAAACTTGACATGGGCAAAGGAATGGATAACATTAAGAAATACTAGATTGTTAACATGAGAAGAACATGATCTGTTGTTGGGGTGGCATGCCTTTTTATGGTATAAGGGAACTAAAACACAGGGTTATTTTAGAAGACATCATATATGGGAGTCTCTGTGGTTAAATTGGGAGAAGATTAAAAGACAATGTTATTTGAAAATTCCAGTCTGGTTATCGACTATTGAAGCATTTTCTTATCCTATAACATATAAGAAGGAACAAACAGTTAGATATGGGGAAATTTTGAATGAAAAGGGTGAACTTAAATCTATGCAAAAACTAGAGGAACAAGGTATAAAGATGAATTGGTTTTCTTATGCGCAAATATATTCAAGGTATTAAAAAGACTTTAAAACAGAAGGTTTCTATAATAAATTGACTGATTTAGATAAGATTTTGACAGATACTGATGAAAAGGTGATTAAAAAACTGGATGGATATTTATTAGAAATTAAACTAGAAGAAGAACAAGTTAAAGAAATTATGATTGCTTGGGGGAAGAATTTTGGATATGGGATTGATCTATAGAAATGGCAAAAAATGTGGTCTCAAAATTATAAAATGACAATGTCAACAGCATTTAAAGAAAATTTGTATGAGATGTTTTACAGGTGGCATTTTCCCCTAACAAGAATAGCAAGAATGTTCAAGAATAAATCCGAAAGATGTTGGAAATGTCATCAGATACCTGGCTCATATTACCATATGTGGTGGGCTTGTGCAGATGCAAAAAAATATAGGACTAAAATCCACACGTAATTGGAAAAAATAACTAAAAAGCATATAGATTTAAAACCAAAGATATTTTTATTGAGAATTCTACCTGATACATACAGCAAAGATTTAAAATATTTGATTGTAAATGTATTAACAGCAGCTAGGATTATATTTGCTAAAAATTGGAAAAATGAGAAAATACCATCACAGGAAGAAACTATCAAGAAATTACTGGAATGTGCTGAAATGAGTAGATTGACATTTGAAATTAGAGAACAAGAGGATAAACAATTTTACAAAATTTGGGACCTTTTCTATCAATGGCTTGATAACAAAATATAATAATAGAATATGTAGAATTTTAGAAAATAATGAATATATAATGATGTATTTCTGTTCTTTTTTATTATTAGTATATATATAAAATGCTTTTAGGATAGATTTGGGAGGACTATATGAATTGTTATAAAATAAACTAAGTAAAGTATAGCTATCTCGCAAAGTATGAATGAACAAAATTATAGTCAAATGATTGATTAATAATAATACAAGGATGTTCAATTTTTGATTGATAATATGAGTTATTATGTAATGTAACTGTAATTGAGACTATGAAATCGAAGCACAAAAAATTTATAAACCAACCGACACACTGCTTGTATATTTATGGAAGAAAGTTGGATGTTTTTGTTTTGTTTGTTTTTTGTTTGTTTTTAAAAATCAATAAAACTTAACCAAAAAAAAAAAAAAAAGATATATCCCCCCACCCCTATTACATTATTATGTGAATCCAGATCCTATAGGTCCCATCAGCACCAGAGTTGTTGGTGGGACAAATGGATTGCTGAAGTTTATTATCTCCCCTACCACTACCACCATTAGGTTTCATCCAAGCAGTTCAGGGCAATGAACATTTTCTGGATTGGTAGAACAGAACATGCTTGCCTGTGGTTAATTAAATGGAGGGGCGCTAAATTATCCTGATTTTCTGATTCACACAAATGGCGAAACTTTAAACCCCTGACTCTAGCAGGCCCAAATCTAGGCTGAAAGGTGATCAGATAGTTTGCTGCTCAGTGAGTTGACCAAATATTGCTAGCATTCTCCTTCCACTTGAGTTTAAGTTAAACTGAAAGAGCAGCTGGCCAAGTAAAACTAACCGGACTCATAATCTTAATTTGATACCCAAACATTATGCAACTTGCTTCACTCCCCATCATGTATGTATGAACAAGGCTCTCACTTGAGCATCCACTGCACCGCTAGCACTTTTACTATTCAGATGAACTACCTGAAAAAGGGGGTTTACATGTGTTGCTTTAGGAGAAACCCTTAGTTCAAGTTCAAGAACAGGGGTGTCAAACTTGATTTCATTGAGGGCCACCTTGGGGTTGTGTTTGACCTTGGGGGCTGGGTGGGCATGGCCAGGGTGGACATGGACAGTTCAACATCACAGGGGCCTCCTGCAGTGCCTGCCAATGGAAATAATAGAGATAAATAGCTAATAGTTAAGATAAATAGAAAAGATAAATAGTTTTCACTGGCAGAGGCACTATGGGCCAGTCCTTCGCTGTTTCCAAGGCTGCCCCGCAGGCTAGATCTAAGCACCCTGCAGGCTGGATGCAGCCCACAGGCCTTGGGTTTAACACCCCTGTTCTAGAGGAACAAGTGAGTTATGTATTACTTTTTAGCCTCATAGATGTAGGAAGTATGGAAAAGAGTAAATATAATAAGCCAACTAGGCTTTATCTCTGCCCTTTAGTATCATAAATAGCTACATCTATTAAAAAAAATATGTCAACAAGCGAACCAACCATTATTTCTTAATCCCAAGTTAGATTATAGAATGGTAGGGACAGAAGAACTCAAAAAATTCAGAAACATTACCAACTTTATAATTAGATGTATTGATTGATTACTTTATTTGTACACTACCAATTCCACACAGACTTCTGGCAGTTTACAGCTAGCCATAAAGCAGAAAACCATAAAGCTTTCATTAAAAACTGCCTCCAATATACCCTTAGCATCCCCCCTCCCAGCCACAATATAAATTAAATGCTCTTTAGTATATGTTCAGCCCCTACTTACCTAATGTGGACCTAAAAAATTCCAATGTGGATCCATCATTTCTTTTTCTGAAAAAGAAGTTTTGACGTGTTGTATTTGAGTCTAGATAAGAAACTGTATGACTTTATAAATCTAAATTAAACATGTATTTTTCATTTTTATTTACAGTCAGTGATCAATAAAGTTACTGTAACACTACAACACTACATAAAAGCAGGCTCAAACATAATTTGAGCAATCAAACCACCATATAGACTTGCCAATTAAAATTTATGTCTATGAGAATAACAGAGAATGGATAAAAACAAAGTAAGTTTTAAAAAATGAGATAAAAGAAAAAAAGGAAATGCTAATGATATCATTCCATGATTGAAACATCT
Organism: Laticauda colubrina; assembly: GCA_015471245.1. NCBI lineage: Eukaryota > Metazoa > Chordata > Lepidosauria > Squamata > Elapidae > Laticauda > Laticauda colubrina. The sequence goes on along the minus strand of BLBF01000011.1, from coordinate 6,722,208 downwards.
GAACCTTCTTATGATAATAGTGGCTGATAAAAGCTTGATCACGGTTTGTAATAGGTAGCAGGCAGTCCTCGACTTACAACCACAATTGAGCACAACAAGTGAGACATTTGTTAAATGACTTTTGCTTCATTTTATGATTTTTCGTGCCACAATTATTAAGTGAAACACTGCAGTTGTTAAGCTAGTTAACACAGTTAAGTGGCTTCCCCACTTACTTGGCTTGACATAAAGTTGCAAAAGGGAATCGCATAACCCCTAACATTGCAACCGTCATAAATACCAGTCAGTTGCCAATGATTTTGATCATGTGACCATGGGGATACTGCAATGGTCATATGTAAAAAAGCGGTTGTCAGTCACTTTTTTTCACTGCCCTTGTAACTTTGAAAGGTTACTAAGTGAACTTTTTAAAGTTGAGAACTACCTGTATATCAGAACACATGTTCCAGGAAAGGAGAACATTTGCAGCTCAGGGTTGAAATGAGAGGTTCTTGGTACTCTCTGATGATGTTACCTAAGTTTGGGTAATGAAACATTTACAAGAAAACAACAACGCTCAGAGAGCACCAAAGATCTCTCAGCATAAGTTCTCACAGAAGAAATAGGTATGCTAAAGTCTCAGATTCATTCTGGCAACAGGGACAGCTTTTCTCATGAAATGGCATTTTGTGAAACTTCCAATCCAATACTGCCAAAGGTAGAACTTTACACAATTAGGTAACGGTAAAGGTTTCCCTCGCACATATGTGCTAGTCGTTTCTAGCTCTAGGGGGCAGTGCTAATCTCTGTTACAAAGCCGAAGAGCCAGCGCTGTCCGAAGACATTTCCATGGTCATGTGGCCGGCATGACTAAATGCTGAAGGTGCACGGAACGCTGTTACCTTCCCACCAAAGGTGGTCCCTATTTTTCTACTTATATTTTTACATGCTTTCAAACTGCTAGGTTGGCAGAAGCTGGGACAAGTAACGGGAGCTCACTTTGTTATGCGGCGCTAGGGATTCGAATCGCTGAACCTCCAACCTTTCTGATCGACAAGCTCAGCCACCACATCCCTTTTCACACAATTAAATACAAATAAATAAATGCCTACACAATATTGTAAATACAATGTGTGAACGCAGCAAATATACTCTTGTCAACATGCAGCCTATACTTGTTGAAGAACTAGAACTGATTTCTTCTCCAAGTTGAATGGAGGCTTAATGAGAAACTTGCTTCCTGCCATATAATGCCTTCTAACATGGTTTTCTCTTCCTTAACTTATTAAAGAAGAGAGATGCCTGAATCTACATCAACATTCCCATAAAATTTGCTGTTTTGTTCAAGATAAATTCTAGCCCTTCATCATGTACAAGCATAAAGATTGAAAAAGAATGCAACTCAACTGAACAGTAGGTTTTATCCATTCTCTTGGGATGGGCTGTTCATTACAGGAGAAGGGACACTTTGAATTAACCCACCAATTGTTGATTGGGCAGCAGAACTTCCTTCTATCACAAGACAGCCAGACAGCATGTTTTGGAAATACATACTCAGATGAGAGGCAAACAGAGACAGACTCAGATATTATTTTCTATTTTTTTTATCTTTTGTTATTATTATTATTATTATTATTATTGTTGTTGTTGTTGTTGTTATTTACTGGAGTGGCAATTGGCTGCTCTTGCTTTTTCTTTTCAATTTTTCTATTGTACTCTAAGATGAGCAGAAATATACCAGCCTCAGCTTCTTCAATCCCTAGCCAGGATCCCTTTTTCTTTCTTAAAAATGTTGGTTACCAGGACAATGGCTCTGTTCGTACTACATGTTAAAAATAGATGACGGCTATATTTAAAGTGTTAGGCAGGCCCAGTCAATTGGATTAAATTAGTAAACCATGATTCAATTAATAACAAGTTAGTGTATTTTACCATTAAGTCCATGTGGATGGTGGGGGAAGAGAAGAGGGGGAAAAAGAATTCCAGGTTATTTTCATACATTGATTGTTTAATTGGAGGAAATAGTTGAGACAGGATGTTCTGCAGGGTAAGACATCAGAAAAATCAGCCTTTTCATTTTGGAAAAAGACATGTTTGCAAACTGCAAGTCTCTTTATTTCTTTGTTTTAATTAAGGCAAACAGATCTATAGGGGTAGTCCTTGACTTACAATCATTTGTTTAACGATCATTCAAAGCTACAACAGCACTGAAAAAAGTGCTTACAACCCCTGAAAAAAGTGACCTACAACCATTTTTCTCACTTACTATTGCAGCATCCCCATGGTCACATGATCAAAATTTAGATGCTTGGCAGCTGGTTCATATTTTTATGACAGTTGCTGCATCCCAGGGTCATGTGATCTCACTTTTGCGATCTTCTGACAAGCCAAGTCCACGGGGAAGCCAGATTCACTTAACAACCGTGTTACTCGATCACTGCCATGATTCACTTAACAAGTGTGGCAAGAAAAGCCACAAAATGGGGCAAAGCTCACTTAACAATTAGCAACAGAAACTTTGAGGTCAATGGTGGTTATAAGTCAAGGACCACAGCCTGTACCAGTTGATTTCATCGTAAACATTGGATCCTTGCACCTCCACCGCTTCTACTCTGCCCTTCTACCCATGCGACATCACTTGGCTTTTTTTTTTCTTCTTAAAATAGTCAATTGTTGAACAAACCTCAGACTTGAATCAGCTGAAGGACTCCAAATTAGCTAAAAGGAGCCCTGGATTTTTCTGAGAACTTAATAGAATGGTTGTAGCACTTTGCATCAAATCTTAATGCCACATTTCTGGGACTGAGCTGAGTGACTTTTTGGTCTAATGGTGCTCTTGTTCAGTGCTGCTTCCTTCACATCTGGTCGCCAAAGAGTCTCTCCGTCACCCTGCAGCCTGCTAATGAGATCCCCCATTTAATTAATACCATAAGAATTTTAATTCTGACTGAATCAATTTAACGTGATGTGATTTTGTCAGCTCTATTCCCCAAGTAAAAAGTGAGCCTGATGCTTATTACATACATCATTTCACGGGCTCTGCATTCCCTGCTGACTTAAACAAATTCTAATTAAGACTAATTAAAGCATCATTTATGAAAGCGCTTGTGATAGCTATGCAAACATTCTGGGTGGGTATGCTTTGCATAATAATTATCCTAGTTAATATTAAGGCTCAGTCCTTGGCAATTAGATCTTCCTTGGAACAGAGAGTTGCTCTGAATTTAGCCCTTCTCAGACTTGGCAATTAATAACCAAAAATAGTGCAAATTTTATAGAGTGGCTTCATTAAAAAAACAAAATATATTTCGAAGTTGTAGCATTGTTGGCATTTTTTTTCCCAGGCAAGCATCCTTGTAAACCAGGTGAGAGTTATTAAAATTAGAAAGGCATGGCTCCTACAGTAGGTCTCAGAAATACACTAAAAGTCTGTAAAAGCAAAAGAAAAGAAGTGATAGAAGCTGGGAGGGGGGAAATCTATAAAGACATTTCCCTGTGTTTCCCCTCCCTTCCTAAACATTATATTGTACAGAATGTATAATTTATTATTTGTTAATCACAGCCAAGCATTCATTAAGAGGAAACACCTATATCCGGGCATGCTAGAAGCCACTTTACAATTTCCATCAAAGGCCCAGCAATTTCAGAGGTGAAATAAAACACGGAGAAGTGGACAGATGAATTATAGCAACTGAGTGAATTATAGTGATTATTGCTAGGTGCATATATGCAAAAAGAAATGTTACATGACACATACAGACGTCTGGGAAATTAAACATCCTGCATTTACATTCAGGGCTTCTGTAGCGTATATTATAATGCCAGTAGTCAATGTGCTATAGGATGGGCCTTGCTATTTTTAATGTCTTTTTTTCCCCAAATAGTACCATTAAGAGTGGATTGCTGAGTAAAGATCCATGGCTGGGTAAAGAACTATTCCTTGGGACTTGGAATTCAATACGATTTATGTCCAGATTCTTTTTTTTTAACCATATAGGAGGGCTGGGGGGCATTAAAAAGGAATCCCAACAGCTGTAAGAAAATCATTTTGAAAAACACAAGGCCTATTTCAGGTTACTTCCAATGTTAAAAACAAAGGGGACACCCATTGGCCCTCTTCTTTCCCAATGAAATGAATGGGGTTCAGATCATTGGGAATGATTGGCACCCTATGTAATATGTGTGGTTTTAATGAGAAACCCTTCAAGACTGTTGCAATTCATTCTTTAAAACAGTATCCAGAACCTTCATTTGGTTTAAAATAAAGAGAAATGGCTACTGACTGGTGAGTTGTGTTATGATGACATTACAATCAAACAGAAAAATGTTATCTAAGCTTAATTCCAGGATCACCTTGAAGGACTCAAATGGCTGAAGGTTTGGGCAGAGAGGTGATGGCTGCCTCCTAGTGAATCTGCCTACACTTGGTCATTTGTATCATGCTTCCACAATGTTTACTGGACATGTGAGAATAAAACTTCTTTAAGTTAGCTTTTTTATAGGTCAAGAAGTTTCAGCTGCTTGGATCAAAATGAAGTTTGTCTTGTTTGTCAGGAAACCAAAAACCAGTGTGTCTAATTTAGCATCGGACTGGGGAAGCAGAAGAAAGACCAAAACATAGTATTCAATATTTTGCCTTCTCATCACACATATTCATCATTGTATTCCCATTCAATGAGAGCAATGTTATGTCAAGCAGGAAAAAGAGATCATAAACAATAAGCCAAACAAATGAGGGTCATGCAACAAGAAAAAAAATAAAGGAAATCTAGTTCATATCAATACATCAACACCTCTCCATATTTTCTTATCATCTCTTATTTAATATCTACATGTTGACCTTGGTGAGGCCCTACATGTAAATGGGATAAGGTACTACCACTACTTTTATTATATTCAGCTTGACCCCAGTTGATCAAGCAATGTTGCTGAAATTATGCGTCAGTGCCTGGAGACTGTTAGGGTCCAGATGGAGAAGAACAGACCCAAGAGCTAACCTTGACATGATGGAGCAGTCATGAGTCCATAGTCCAGGCGATTTTCTATATTTGGTTCTGTATGAGTTGCACTTCCCCATTCAGAACTGATGTGCAACTTGGTATCTTACTAGTCTCACAGATTTTGTTCAATGAGCAGATGGCAAGAAGGCCTTCACACACATTCAACTGTTGGGCTAACTGCAGCTTTTTTGCTGTACCTGGAGTCATTTCTCCCAACCACTCATGCTTTAGTCATCTCACGTGTAGACTACCTGTAAAATACAGAACTGCCCTTGAAAACCACTTAGACACTACAGCTGGTCCAAGCAGTGATAGTCACATCTTTATAGGCCTATGTGACATCTTGACAACACAAGCTGCACTAGTTACAGTAAACTTCCAAGTGCAATTCAATAAAGCCTTCATTGTGTAAGATCTAGCTATCTAACGAAGAAACCAATTCATGAATGCTAATATTATTTCTATTGTAAGGTTAAAGTAACAGAATCTTGCAAGTCTGAAAGAGTTTCCCTGTCCTCTTATTGATGAGAACTAGAGAGGGTCAAGTCTGAGAAGCTTTCTCAAATTACTTTTCTGCCTTGGACTCAAATTACTTTTATCTGAGTGTTGTCTTGCTTGTGGTTCTTCCATCTGTTCCTTCTTCCCATTACGCTACCCATTATCTCCTCTCTCCCATCATTTCTGCCCATTCTATGTCATCTGAAACATAGGCAGACTTCATATCCTATCCATTAAGCAATGCCATTTGATGGACATTTCTTACTGCCTACTTTTCCATGGCATACTGCCATATTGCTTACATTCCATGGCATTCCCCCAGAGGTTCAGACTGCAAATGTTTAAATGTTCTTTAAAACCTGACTTCTTTGCCTCCCCCTTCCTTCCCCCTGCCAAAGAATAGGCTGATGTGTGAGCCCACTGATGTGTTTTGTTTTGATATATATTTTCCCCATTATGTGATGTTCTTTCTAGTTCTTTGTTTCTATTGATCTTAATTGTATGTTGCCCAGAACTGATTTTAAGTAAGGGTGGCCTTACAAATCAAAATTATAAACAAATAATTTTTGCTTCCATTACATCCATATACCACTACTTTTTATTCCTTTTCTTCTCACCTCTCCTTCCTTTTTTTAAGGATACCCATCTAGCCACAATTCCCCTGTCTCTTAGTCATCCACTGGGGGCCATAGAAGGAGCGTTCACATCGTGGCCCCTGTCAGGTATATGTTTACCTGCGAATCCTTCTACCACGCAACACCAACCTACACCAACAGTGTTCTACAGTGGCTGGGAAAAGTGTAGCGACACGAGAGAAGAAGTCATCCACTCTTATTTCATATATCTATTTTGCAAGTCAGTCCTCACTCATTCTCGGAGTGGCGTGGTGAATCAGTGGTTAAGATGCTAGGCTTGTCAACTGGAAACCCCGCAACCCAGGTTCGAGATCCGAGTGCCACAGGTTCGAGATCTAAGTGGCTCAGCTCCTGGTATACTAGTATTTGAAAGTGTGCAAATGCAAGTAGATAAATAGGTACCACTTCAGTGTGAAGATAACAGTATTCCATGACATCATGCTAGCCATATGACTGCAGAAATGTCTTCAGACAGTGCTGGCTCAATGGCCTTGAAACAGAAATAAGCACCACTCCCTATAATCAGCAACAACTAGTGAAGTAAAATCTGCAGGTACTCCTTTTACCAACCATTCATTCTACCTGCCAAACTACCTCAGTGTACTTATTTCATTCTGCTCATATACTTCTAAGCTACATTCATTCCCTGCCCATTAATTCCATATTCTAGTTCTTTATTTGCCAGATACACTTCTTAAGTATCCCATTCCACTGCATTCCCGTTTTCTCTTTCTCCTGACATAATCAGCCCTCACTTCCATATAACAAAAAGTACAGAAAAATACATACCATTTTTGTTTCCTTCAATGCATACTCCTTCTTTACAACTTATCACACACTATTTTTTTTTTCTAGCATTTATGCTTCTTGGAACTTCTCCATCCAACTTTGGGAAACATTCCACTAACATGCACAAATCCATCTACTTCCTTTAGGTTTCTACCATTTATGTTTAATGTATAAAAATTGACTTCTTTTTCTCTGTTGAACACAACTACCTCGAGTTTTGATATATTAATTTTCATATTCAAGTTAGCCAATGTATTATACATTCACTGCAAACAATTTGAATCCTTGCCAATGATCCAGTGTTGTCTGCCATCTCTATCCGTTTCTAAAATGATCTATTATTTTCATCAAAATCTTGCTTTGTTTTCTCTGACTCTTTCATCTTAACTGGGGGTGGGATGCTACCAGTTCTGCCCAGCTCTATAGAACTGGTAGCTCTGAAGAACAGCAGACACAGAACCGGTTGAGCAGCTGAGATTGAAAAAACAGGAAGTAAAGGACAGGTAAGAGCCTGGGAGGGCGAGCAGGCCAAACAGCAGCAGACACAGAACTGGTTCTGTGGCATTTTTGGAATTGGTTCTGTGCTGCTTTGCATGGCACAGCTGAGATTGAAAAAGCAGTAAAAAAGATGTTTTTCAAATGCTGGCGCAGCGCTTATCAGCTGTCCAGGCAGCACAGCTTTTGGTGAATTATATGCACAAAACGTGCAAAACATAATAACCGAACCAGTAGTAACACTGGTTGAATCCCACCCCTGATTTTAACCATTTCTTACTCTCTTACACAATGTTTTTGGACCTACAGTATATATTTGCCTCTATACATTATCTTCATTTTTGTAGTTGTTATTGTTAGTTGTGAAGTCGTGTCCGATTCATCTTCCTCTTATATGCATTTTTTCTTATCCAAAGCTTCATTGCACCAATTATCTTTTTTCATGCTTCCTATTATCATAACTCCACATCCTTCTGTGGCAACCTGTACAACATTTTCAATCAGTTTTAACTAGCTTCCAAATCCTCTTTCCTTATGTGTACTTACCATATTTATCTTGTTAGGAGACTGTCTTTTAGCACATCTTTCATACATAACATATACTTTCTCTTCTGGAGTGATTCTATTTTCACTCTGTTTCACTTCTTTTCTCCCTCACCCCATGTTTCATTCTTGTTCCTATCAAAATTCAGAACCTTTCATCACCCTTTTCGCTAATTCTCACAGTCTTTCATCAAAAACAAATCATTTTAAGCCTTTAGATTTATATTAATCTCTTTGCCATGTGTCTCTATGAGTAGGTATGTTTAAAATTCAAAAGATAAAGAGGCATCAAATAAGAACTAGAATACACAAACACTGGTGGAAGGCCATTTTACAACTATTTCACATTTTTATTAATTTAAAGTTATGAATAATCTAATAAAAGATAGGCTCTATTGGACAATGATATTAGAAAAAAATAATTGGATTGCACTATCTATTAGAAATGCAATACTCAAATTGTAATATATTCATTCCCTGAATATTTATTTATTTATTGTTAAATATGAAAGATTTTAAGTTGTGTTACAATGGCTTATTTCTGGATTATAATTATAATAGCAAAATAATAATTCAAGATTGGAAGAACATCTATTTTTCATCAATTTTAAGGTGGTATATAAACAACACTGTTCTGATTGTATAGTTGCAGAAACATTTCACTACCAAGAAGACTATTTGAAAAACCAGACCACATCTATACATCTATGTTTTCTATTGTTAAATAAACCAACTTAAATGTTAACAACATAATGGTATGTCCAGATATGAATATATAAAGATTTAATCTATGAGAGATTTGTGTGAGAGGTTATTTCCTTTTCTATCTTCTCATTTTGCACATACAGTAACTTTTAAAAATAACCTTTCCCTGTTCAATCAGTATTCTTTTTATCAACTTACCCAAAACATACTCAGATTTTTCATTGTTCCAAAATGATTCTGTGTTTCCCCCATTCCTATCTTTAGAAAAATCTCATCTCATCATAATCTGGCTCATTTCTCTTCACTGGAATCTTAACTTTGGTATATATGCCACTCTTGTTGTTGTGGGCTCCATGCTCCTTTAGAAGCTCACTGCAGTTTGAAAACCAAGCAACCAGTCATCCCCTAATAGTCTCAGGCTCAGCAGCCAGTGTCTAAACTCCCCTCCCCAACCCATGCCCACAAGGATCCTGCAGTCATCCAAACTGATGAATGAGATCTGTGACCCACAGAAGTTTCACAATCCAATTTTTCACAGCAAACCCGTGCACCATCTCCACAGAAAATTCCTTGTATATGGATGCTTAATGTATTGCTTTGGTTTAGCTATTAGGAGTTTGTCACACTGCAGTTACTACGCAATGCTCCTTCAGTCTGAAGTAGCACCGGTAGGATACCGGTAAAGCTATTACATTATCTGCATGCTGATAGGAAAGAGGCGATTCCACAATTATGCTTTACACAAGGTAATGTAAGTGTAACAGTTTAATCAGCTCCATCTTAGCAGCATTATCCTATCTTCTGATCTATTTTTAAGGGCATATTTATAAACATTGTCTGAATGAATGAGCCTATCTTCAAATGACCAAACGATATTCTTTAGTAAATGGTGAAAGATTTATACGATCTGAAGAGAAACCTAAGTATGACCAAACAATATTCCAAATGGACGTGTGTGTTCATGATATCATAGAATTGATGGCACAGTAAAAATCAAACACACACAAAAAATGTTTCTTTATTGAACAGAATAAAAAATGTGAAATTCAGAAATAACATTTGAAGAATTCCAGTCTGATTCAGCAATAGTACGTCATAGACTTATATGCCTCTTCACAGTACTTTACAGCCCTCTCTAAGCGGTTTACTGAGTCAGCATATTATCCCCAACAATCTAGGTCATCATTTTACTGACCTTGGAAGGATGGAAGGCTGAGTCGACCTTCAGCCTGGCAAGATTCAAACTGCTGGCAGTGGGCTGAGTCAGCCTGCAATAGTGCATTCTAACCACTGTGCTACCAGTGGTTAGTTGAAGAAATATCATTTAGGATTTAATATTTCTAGGAGCAAATCTTAAACAGGGGGCTTCAACTATGAATCACTTCAAATCACTAGAAGATCAGAAGCATCCTTTTAATTAACTAAGAAAGGGCCTGCTTTCAGGCTAGTTAAATAGCTATAGAGTGATTGAACAGGTTCTCTTTATGTTCACACATCTTTGCAACTCACTAGGAATCACGAGCACAAGGAGTTAGATTTGTAGGTGGTCACTGAGTTTTCTCAATTTATTTTTCTGCTCTTTTTGTGTGTTTTTTATTATCCCTCATTTATACAAGTTCATTAGACTGCTACAGTTCCACCCAGGGGTAGTTGTTGTAAATAGAAAATATGCAAATACAATTGTTTAATTACAGTATATTCAATTGGGTAATCAATCTATAAATACACACACTGCATAAACAGAAGAATTTATCAACTTATGTTAATTTGGTCTGGTTAATTTTTAACAGCTTTGTGGCATCTTAGCTTTTGAGGTTGTACTATATAACTTTCCCATCTTTCCGGATTGACAGGCAGCTGGTGCAATAATAAAACGGCTATTCCCATATCTGCCAAGGGCTCAGCGAGAGATGAGTACAAGACAGATATCTACCCACTCACCATTTAACGTGTACTGTTTCCTACTGAACATGCAGATGGCATGGCGAGCCCAGATTTCATTTGAGTTAATCTAATCCCTCCACTGCTCCCACCAGAAAGAAGGGCATTAGCAGCCATATGTCAACCAGATTTGTCAGATTATTCATTACAATTAATTGCTGTTCTCACTTAAGGCCTTTAAGGCTGTGAATTGCTCTGAATTCTATTGCAAACACAAAATTATGAGTAAAAGACTTTAGCCCTGTCATTCAAATTTCACGCTGACCTTTATCAGCTTTTGGCTTTTCCATGGGTGCCGTGCTGAAAGCTTTCTAATTGGGGCTCCATTTTTTCCTCACTACAGGTAAGCTGTCGGCCTAGGCAGTAAGTATGGCCCAAACGACAAGAGGAGGAAAAAAAACTCTCGGGTCCCAGTAGACAGTATTTAATTGCCAGCTAATAATACATTAGGAAGGTAATGAAATGGGCTAGATGTCATAATGACCCAATATACTAATTAAACCTCTAAATACAGGAGCTTTTTTAGACAGTCTTTTTCCTCCCCTGTCCTGGAAAGACTTATTTTTGGAAAACCACATTTCTTTTTTTTTCTTTTTGCATTATTACATTATTCAAGCCCTCCAGTACATTATTATGGTTTATCATTGGGATTTAACCAAGGTGAAGCTCACTGGTTTTGGGGTAGGGAGCAGGAGAGACAGCTGCTTCCCACAGCATTCCTGTCTTACTGGTATCCTTTAACTCAGCTTTGCCCACCAAGTAATGGCAGGAGTCTTTCTTCTTTGCAAAGGGCGGTGGAGGGAACGGGATGCCTTAGCCGCGGTGGTGTTTTTCATATACTCTTGCCTATCTTTGCAATATTCCCTGGCTGTGAATGCTCTTAAGCACAGCTCCAGCATGGTTGTGTGTGCTCGTTGTATCCGTACAGTTTGATTAGATCATCATCCGAGAAGCTCTGATTTCTAGACAGTGTCTGTCACAGACATGATTAAACCACCCTGGGCTGCTGCAGAAAATTCCTTATTAGCAACCTGAATCCAATGTTCTTTGTCAGGTAGTTTACCAATCTCCACATCCTGGTTTTAGATAAAACATTCTAAGTAGGTTCAGTACAAGGCACTTTCTCCATTGATTTCTTTTGCAAATCCCGTTGCAGGGGCCTGATAATCTGGAGTGCTTTCCTTAGTACTTTGGAAAAGATAAAGATATCCACAGACTGAGCTTGAATACTCCATGATGAAATCATGTTGTCATTTTTCTGACAATATAGGAGAAAGAATTGACATTGCTTTATTTTGGGTGCTTAACTTCATTGTCATTTATTTTATTTATTTAACATATGGCATTTAGAGAGGTCATGCAATCCCCTTATCGTTACACCTGCTCAAAATAGCTGTGCATACCAGTAATATTAAGTCAAAACGTGTGGTTTGTATTGTGGCAATCAAGTGATTTCTATTGTGCCCCATTCCACTTTAGAACAGTTTTTCCTAACCACATACCCTTCAGATATTTTGGAGTATAATTCCTAAGCACTCCAGTCAGTGTAGTTTGTAGCTATCCGTACTTTGGAGATGGTTACTGGACAAGTGCTGAATCTGCAGGCATTCTCATTTTTCTCAGTATTTTTCATGCCCCCATCTTAATCTGAATCTGAGGAGGAAGCCAAACAGCTAACAGGGAGTGTGGTTCCATTGGTTGTGGAGGAAACTGGAGAAGGTCAAAGTCCGACTGGGCAGAGCAAGGGAGAGGTAGAACAAGGGAGAGGGAATTCAGAGGAAGACCCAGACCCAGGCATTCTTCATCCTAGGGCATGCAGGGAGGAACAGAGAAGAGAGCAATGTGGGTTGCATGGCTTACAGGGGGAGGAAAGGGCCATGATTCCCTTCATTAGCTGCAGCTGGGAACACAGTTTATAAAAACTGCATGCAGCAGGCTGTTGGGAGCAAATGTGACTTTATCTTGTATTCTCATGGCTTATCTGTGTTCCTGATGTGTTCCCAATTGTGTGAGTTTTGCTGTGCTTTCAAGTCTAAAATTCTTGCTCCTGCCCTGCCAAACTAAGCACTTCAGTTTGGCTTGTTTGGACTTTAAGTTACAGTTTATGTTTACCCTGTTTTGGACTGAATTTTCTGCAGTCAAAGGCTGTTCTTGAGAGAGTTATTCTCCAACCAGAGGGTAACCTGGACATTGGGGACAAAGTTGGAGATAATAAAGGGACTCATCAATTATCTGACTGTGTTGCTTTTGTGCGACACCCCAGGTCATCACAGTATTATTTCTATGAATAACAGGGGAACAGAAGTGTGAAGTTCCACACTTGCAACAGTGTTGGGAGTAAGGTAATAGTAGCATTTCTGAAGTAGTAGAATGGATTGTCCATTCCTTAGGTTTACAATCTCATTTCAGAATGCTGTCCCGACATATTTTATATACACACTGAAAAACCAGGACACCGGGGGAAATGTTCTAGTACATTGTAGTAATGGGAAATACTAGACTTCAGTGTTAAATCTTTATGATGTAGGATTGGAACAAAAGACTCCTCTGTCAAATGACTCATGGGTCTTATTTTCATTTTTTTAATCAGTTCTGCTACCTTGTTCTTCAATAAACAGGTCCTGAATTGGGCCTGCCAAAGAGTAAGATGAGTCTTTATTTTTTAAAAGTGAGGAAATCTACATCTATCTTACTTGCTAATGGGACTCTTCTATCTTTTCATTTAGATTTCACTTTGGAAGCATTTCAATATCCTTTTCCTTGCCTGAAGTCTGAAATAATGTAATAGGATTATAAGATGGTAAGTGTACTATTTTATTTTGTTGTATGTACAAATTAGACCTTATAGTTGAAATAGCCAGAACGAACAAACACTCTGGGTGTAATAATGATTGACTGAAGCAGCTTCAAGGGTAACTGATTCAGGACATTCTGGGGGTGGGGTGGAACTGTGCATGAATGGGTGAGAGACTTTGTTAGATTTGTACTTAATCAGAGAATTAGGAGTCAACATAGCAAGTGTGCTTGTCTCCTCCATCAATGGGGAAAGCTATCTTCTTCAGAATGTAACCGTGGTGCTCCAAGCCAACATACTGTGGAACAGTGCCTTTGAGTGCATATCAGGGAATCCCAGAGACTTTCTATATGCAACTCCATCATGTATTGACTATATAAATAACAAAATCATGGAGTTGGAAGGGACCTTGGAGGTCTTCTAGTCCAACTCTCCAAATCAACAACTTGCAGATGACCTGAATGTGTTTTACTGCAGGTTTGAAAAGAAACTACAGCGACCTATCTCCACAACCCACATCTCAAACACACCAACAACAGCCAAGCCTCCGACAACTGGCCCCAATCCATTGGGCTCACAACCTCTGGTGATCACAGGAAAAGATCTAAAAGATCTGCAAGATCTATTACATAAATAGAAGCCAGGAAAAGCACCAGGGCCAGACAAGATAACTCCTTCTTGCTTAAGTCTGTGCTGACCAGTTGAAACCCCATCTTCACCCGAATCTTCAATAGATCACTAGAGATGTGCTATGTTCCTTCCTGCTTCAAACATTCGACCATCATCCCAGTGCCAAAGAAGCCCTCCATCAAGGAACTGAATGACTACAGACCAGTTGCTCTAACATCTGTAGTTATGAAAATCTTTGAAAGGCTTGTGCTGTCCCACCTGAAAACCATCACAGATCCACTGTTAGATCCCTTGTAGTTTGCATACCAAGAAAATAGATCGAGAGATGATGCTGTTAACATGGCTCTGCATTATATCTTACAACATCTTGAATCTCCAAACACCTACGCAAGGTTCCTCTTTGTAGACTTCAGTTTAGCATTCAATACCATCATTCCAGACACTCTTCCAAGTAAATTAAACCAACTAGTGGTACCTGAACACACTTGTAAGTGGATCATAAGCTTCCTAACAGACAGGAAGCAGCAGGTGAAGCTAGGCAGATCACATCCAATACCTGTACAATCAGCACAAGCCCCCCCCAAAGGCTGTGTGTTATCTCCACTTCTCTTCTCCCTATATACAATTGCTGATGACACAACAGTGATTGGTCTCATTCAAGACAAAGATGAATCTGCATACAGACAGGAGGTTGTACAACTTGCCTCGTGGTGTAACTAGAACAATCTGAAACTGAACACACTCAAAACTGTAGAAATGGTGGTAGACTTTAGAAGAAACTCTCCTGTACTACCACGTCTTACCATACTAGATAACACAGTATCAACAATAGAGACCTTCAAATTTCTAGGTGATGATCTAAAATGGACACCTAACATCAAAAACATCATCAAAAAAGCACAAGAAAGAATGTTCTTTCTGCGCCAACTCAGAAAGCTCAAACTGCCCAAGGAGCTGCTGATACGGTTCTACAGAGGAATTATTGAGCCTCTCATCTGCACCTCTATAACTGTCTGGTTTGGTTCTGCAACCCAACAGGACAGACACAGACTTCAGAGGATAATTAGGACTGCAGAAAAAACAATTACTACCCACCTGCTTTCAACTGAGGACCTGTATACTGCATGAGTCAAAAAGAGGGCTGTGAAAATATTTACAGACCCCTCACATCCCAGACAAACTGTTTCAACTCCTTCCCTCAAAACGACGCTATAGAGCACTGCACACTAGAACAACTAGACACAAGAACAGTTTTTTCCCCAAAAGCCATCACTCTGCTAAACAAATAATTCCCTCAACATTGTTCAACTATTTACAAAGTGTACACTACTATTACTATTAATCTTCTCACCACTCCTTATCACGCATCCCCTCCCACTTGTGACTGCTTCCTAGTATGATTTGATTGTTCCTTGTACCCTATGACTATCATTAAGTGTTGTACGTTATGATTCTTAATTCTTAATGAATGTACCTTTTCTTTATGTATACTGAGAATATTTACACCAAGACAAATTCCTTGTGTGTCCAATAACACTTGGCCAATAAAATATTCTATTCTATTCTAGGCAGGAAATCCTGTACCACTTCAGACAAATGCTTATTCAATTTCTTCTTAAAAACTTCCAGTGTTGGAGTACTTACAATTTCTGGATGCAAGTTGTTCCACTGATTAATTGTTCTAACTGTCAGGAAATTTCTCCTTAGTTCTAGGTAGCTTCTTTCCTTGATCAATTTCCACCCATTGCTTCTTGTCCTGCCCTCGGGTGCTTTGGAGGATAGCTTGACTCCCTCTTCTTTGTGGAAGCCCCTGAGATATTAGAACACTGCTATCGTGTCACCCAAAATCCTTCTTTTCATTAAACTGGACATACCCAATTCCAGCAGCTGTACTTTATACGTTTGAATTTGCAAGCAGAGTAAATAGTTTCACATCTACTCTTTGAGATTATAATTGTGATGTGCTTTTTAACATTTTTGCGATACGCTAAATAAATACATAAAATCATGAATCAGTTCTAAGCAGCAATTAACACACTACTTGTTCTCTAATACAGAGAGACCAAACAGTGCTATTTCATAGCCTCAAGATTAACAAAATACTCAAACCCTTCCCCCTCTCAACTTGAAAATCCTCATGAGTTATTCTATCCAGGTTTCTCACCCCACGTCCATTTAGAGCTTATTGTTCCAGTGAAATTATGTCATAATATACACTGAAATACTTTTATAAAAGACTGTTGAAATCGGAAGTGTGTAAAATGGCACAGCAGACTTTGTGTAATTAATATGGTCAATTGCAATCAACGCTCTTAAAGCATGACATTAGCCTACAAACAAACAAACAAAACAAAACTGGCAAAATACTAGCTGTAACAAAGCATGGTGAAAGAGGAATATTTTCTCCAATTGTTGAAAAGTTCTGATTGAGTCATTACTGTGCTTTTTTATTTTCCATAAAAGAAATAGCAGATTAATGAAGGAAATATTATCTCTAATTTAACTTTTGTCGAGAATTAAAAGCCCTTGCTGGAGGAGTAGATTGATGCCTCAAGTCACAACACTCTTGAAGAGAGCGGAAAGAGAGAAAGAGAGAGGCTGGAGGCTGGATTGGGTTGGGGGGGTGTGCTACTTCAAGAGAAGAGCCAGGATGAAATGAAAAGATACCTGTAGAATTAATTGCCACATCAGAACGAAGCTGGAAAGAAGGAAACTGGTTCTAAAGTGAAGATCTAATGGTAACAGGTTACTCCCAGATCTACTGTTATTTTTTGATAAAAGTTGTAGACTCAAATTCTTACTCTTTTAATCATACCTTACACCAATATAATTGTATGCTTTTTTCTTCTCCCTCAAGAGTGGATGGTCTGAATGGTAAAAGATAATTATCTAATTTCAATTCTTTTCTCTCGATTTTAGGTGTACGCGAAGTTGGTTGGCATTGGGTAAGATACTTAATAAGATACCTAATTCTCTGAACTCTAAACTTCCTGCAGAAGTTTAATTGTAACAAATGTACTTCATTTACATACAGGATTCACATCACTGTATGCCTACAACGAGAGAGAATTTGGAATAGTGGTTAAGGTGCTGGCCTAGGAAAACAGGAGATGGTGAATTCTACTTCCACCTAAGGTATGAAAAAATAGCTCAGTGACTTGGGGCCAGTCTCTGTCTTTCAACTTGACCCACCTTTCATGGGGAAATCCTCTTTTTCCTGAATTAATTTAGAAGGGCAGTATTCCTATGTACTATAAACTACTGCACTGTATTCCAGTGGTGGGATTCAAATAATTTAACAACCGGTTTTCTGCCCTAATGATTTCTTCCAACAACCAGTTCACCAAACTTCTCAGAAAGTTCACAACCAGTTCTCCCAAACTGGTGTGAACTGGCTGGATCCCATCACTGCTGTTGTCAGCATTCCAGGGAACATCCATTCTGTTCAGTAATTCTGAGACAAACAATCTCAAAAGTACTTTTATTAGAATAGTACCTGGCACATCTGTGGAATTTTGAAACCAAAAGTTTCCCGTACTTCCCACAATGTCCCAACCTACAAACCATCCCCTTTTTTACTCATCATCACATCACATGAACCAATCCCAAAGTCAGTTCCAATTCTTTCTGCGCCACACTCTTTGGCCTTGAACTAACAAAATAATTCTATTTTGTCTACTAAGAGCTACTCAACTTAAATCATGCCCCTCCCACTTTCTCAAGATATGTGGCAGCGATGAGTAAGGATTCCAAAGCTGACAAAGTGACTCAAGACCATTTTTCACACTTATGAGTGTTGTAGAATCCCCATGGTCACACGAGTTACATTCGGATGTTTGGCAACCAACTCATATTTATGATGGATTTTGTGTCCCGGATCCCCTGTTGAAACCTTCTGACAAACAAAGTCAATGGGGAAAGGCAGATGCACTGAACATCTGTATTACTAACTTAACAACCACAGAGATTCACTTAATGACAAGAAGAGTCGTAAAATTCACTTGACTGTTATACTTAGCAATATAAATTTTAGCCTTCATTGTGGTTGTAAGTTGAGGATTACCTGTGTTACCTTCTCTATTACCTACCAAGAGGCTGATGAGAAGATAGCAGAAGTAGTAGCCACTCAGCAACTTTGTACATTTTCCAAAATAAAGCATCATCTGGATCTGGAGCAGGGAAAAGCAGACTCTAACCAGGATATATTTCCTCTCAGCCACTCTCCTTTTCCACTTTCTGCAACCTCCCACCAGGATTCCTGGTGAGCTTTCTTCTCATCTGACCATTAACACAAATAGTAAACACAACAAATTTGGCAAGATTCACAATGTAATTTAGGAAATGCTGATTTATTGCCAGATTAATTTGTTCCAAGTTAATCTGCCACATGTAGCAAATGCATTGTTATGTAGCTTTTTTCAATCAAGAGAGTTGCTTGACTGAAGGAGCACAAAAGCCATTTTTAACCAATAAATGAATGTCACAGAATTGGTCATTGGCAAGGAACAGTGCAGTGTCCCAATAACTCTTGCATTGTACGATTAGTACGGAAGCAAGAATAAAAAGGACTTTATCTATTTCCTAGTAACATCCCACTCAAAAAGTTCCTACCAAGAAGGTAATTCTAAATAAATGAGTCTTATGCTATATAGCAGCACCTTCAGTTCGGTCAGTCTCCTGTGCATAATTTGCAAAATACTAAAAACTCTGTTGTAACCATCACGGTGGTCTGTAACTGATGTTTTCATGTTTGGAAAAAAAAAATCTAACTGTCTTCTCTCTGGAATCAAGGGGATGACCGTGGCTTTAATGCTTAAATTTTCTATCTAGCTAATACTCCTAATGCTATTAGCTCATCCATATGAAGCAATAAGGATAAGAGAAAAAGCGGCTTTCTGTAAGACATTCAGTGAATTCCTGGCTGGTTGAAAGCTCAAACTCCAGGTGATGCTCAAGCCTATTATTTTTTTCCCTCCAATGACTGTTTGTTTACAATGCAAATCAGCCTGAGAGAGGCTGCAGAGGATCAAGAGTAGGAAAGCAATATGGCTAGGAAGCAGTAACCCTTTTCCATCCTACCATTTGCCCAAATAGATTCCCCTCCCCCTCCTTTTACTTTCCACTTGTGCAGGAAGAGAGAAGACAATTTATATAAGCCCTGCTCTTCTTCCCTGAGCAAGTCATCCCATATGTGCATTTATGAAAATTAGTAAATAAAATAAAGGGGAGGGATGATAGATAAACACTAATAGAAGAAACAGAAGGAAGGAAGGAAGGAAGGAGAAAGAGGGAGGGAGGGAGGGAGGAAGGAAGGAAGGAGAAAGAAAGAGGGAGGGAGGAAGGAAGGAAGGAGAAAGAGAGAGGGAGGAAGGAAGGAGAGAGAGAAAGAAAGAGGGAGGGAGGGAGGGTGAGAGGGAGGAAGGAAGGAGAGAGAAATTAAGAACAAAAGAAAAAAGAAAGAGAGAAAGAAAGAAAAGCAAGAAAGGGTAGGAGGGGGAGAGAGAGAAAGAAAAGAAAGAGGGAGGGAGGAAGAAAAGAAGGAAGGAAGGATTATCTGCAAGAATGTGAGAATTATTACTGCTAAAATTGACACAGGGAAAATTAGTGATTTTATTTCCTGAATCTTAGGAACAGTAAATAAATGATATGTTACCTAAGGGGTCCTTCTGATGGCTAGTTGCTATATTTATTTATTTGATTTTTATCTTTATTCTTTTCACAATAACACAACCACCACCCTGTGAAATAGGTTGGGCTAAGAGTGACTGGTCCAGAGTCACTCACCCAACTTTCCTGCCTTAGGCAGGACTAGAACTCAGTCTCCTGAGTTATAATAGTATATAATAATATACTAAGCCAGTACCTTCACAATTAAACCAGACTGGCTTTTCCTTGGGCAGTGGGGGCAGGAATAAAAAAAAAACCACCCTAAACTCTCTTAAAGGTGGGGTGGAGGAATACAGCTCTACCCCACCTCAGCGATCTATCCTTGGGTTAGACACTAGGGGGCAGGGAGGAGGCAGTGCTTGCTTGATAAGCTCACCTCTTCCCTGTCCAGAATTCAGCCTACCGCCCGGCAGTTTTCCCCTTCTACCGACAGTTCACATTTCTAAGGGCCAAAGATGCACAACATGTATTGAAATCATGGAAAGGGGAAGATTAGTCCCTTTCTGTATATCGAGAGGACAAGGAGATAGTAGAAGTTGGGAGGAAGAAGAGGCAGAACACCACATTGGTGATTTTTGCTGCCCCCTCTTGGTCAACTGAAGGAGCATCGGCTTCTCTCATAGAGTTCTCAGCCTGTTCCAATACTGGTGACAATCATACAGCCAATTTTTGGAGGGATTGGAGAGTGAAAAATGACCTGATTTCAGTCGCTAAGAAAAGGGACCATCTCCATCAACTTAGGTGAAACACCTTCCACTAAAATTACTTTTATGGAAATTGGGCTAAAATAATACACTCTTGCAAATCTAATTGGGCTGTGTCCAGGGATGGGATTCTGCTGGTTTGGACTGGTTCAGGCGAACCCCTAGCTCCAAAGATCAGCTGGGAGTGAACCGGTTCGCTCCAATGATCATGTGATCTTGCCCACCCACCCCTGCGCTTATATTGACTTTTATCATCCCAGCTGATCAGCGTGGAAGAGCAGATTGCTGCTTCTCAGCTGTGTCAATCCCCCAAAGTAATATAGCAGGTAAGGATTTTTCTATTGCTGTTCACGCATGCGCAGCACATGGCAATCAACAAACTGGTTGTTATACTGGCAGCATCCCATCCCGGCTATGCCTCCTCCTCCTATTTTCTTATACAGGTAGTCCTTGACTTATGATTACAATTGAGTCCAAAATTTCTGTGGTTAAACGAGACATTGGTTAAGTGTGTTTTGCTCCATTTAATGACCTTTCTGGCTGCAGTTATTAAGAGAATCACTGCAGCTGATAGGTTAGTGTGACCTGTTCAGTCAATCTGGCTTCCCCATTGCCTTTGCTCGTCAGAAGGTCACAAAAGGGGGATCGTATGACTCCAGGACATTGCAACCACCATAAATATGAGCCACTTTGCTGAGCATCTGAATTTTGATCACACGATCATGAGGATGCTGCAAAGGTTGTAACTGTGAAAACTGGTCATAAGTCACTTTTTTTAGTGTCATCATAACTTTGAAAGGTCATTAAATGAACTGTTGTAAGTTGAGGACTACATTTATTTCAATAATTCAGGAAGGTTTCTTCCTGAGCTTTTTTAAGTATTATCCACTTGTCCTGGATTTTAAACCTTTTCAGTCACTTTTTCCTAGATTCACACATTTCCCTCCAGATTTTTAAACTCTACAAGTCTTGTAGCTTGATTACAACAATGACTATTATTACTACTAGTAGCAATGGAGCCATTATAAATGTTCAGCAGTGTGAGGGTTAAAGGCTGTCAGCTGAATTTCACAAATTCCATAAAGGACTGCAAAGAGTTGTGCCAAGTCTTCATTGTCGGGCAGTGATCAAACATCTCCTCATTACACTTCAATATTGTTGTCTCTAAAGGTCACCATTGCTGAACATAATCACACAAAATCAAAACTGCAAACTTTATATATCATAGAGGTAGTAAATAGCTTGGAGGTTTATTTTCTGGTGCCTGAACAACATTCCAAACCCATTTATAAACTCCTGGCCGCTCTGGCACGAACCAGACAGACACAGAGTATGGCAACTAAGCAAAGCTTCAATTAAATCACTTTCACATAAGATATATATATATATGTGTGTGTGTGTGTGTGTGTTTCTGTGTGTGTGTGTTTGTGTGTGTGTGTGTGTGTGTGTAATATATTGGGTCAGCACAGTTCATTCAGCACTGATGGAGCAATGCTGCTTGGGAATTTTCATTTGCATATTTTAAACAACTGCCCCCATGACAGTCTCTGTTTCTCTCCCCCACTTTCCCCCACAGCTTAAGGCAACTGGGCTCTAAACAGACAATTTGTGGATCAGCTTCCTGAGATTTTCCCTTTTTGCACCCTCTACAAAGGCATACACCGAATTTGCCTAGCAGATTTCTATGGAAGGCAATAAATCATGTGGTGCCCATTATTTTTCCCTTTCACTGATTTTACTCAACATTAATTTAGCCAATCTGTCACCTCCTGAGAAGCAGAGGCCAAAAAAAACCGGGATAATCAAACAAGAAAGAAGGTAGCCTATTGCAAGGGAGCCTCCAGCCCTTATTCATTTTATACAACCCCCTACATAGCACATCAGGAACTCAATTTATGTCATGTCTTCAAATGTCATGTCCTCAAATTATGTCCACTTTAGCTACTCTATTCTTTGTTGTGCAATAGCGAACTCGACAGTAATGCAACGCATGTGCATGTACACACATACAATTCCTGATCCAAGCACTCATCTAATATAGGGAGAAAACTTTATATTTTAAGCATTATTAAGTCCAATAATACAAATCAATCAATCAGTCAACTGAACTGATTGACAACTCTACATTGATTGTACTTGAAGCTATGCTTAATGCACTTCGCTATATGTATACACAATCCTAAACAATATCATTCATTCATTGGCATACCAAAATTGAAGAAACTTCAAATCATGAATAACGCCTAATTCAGGGATCAGAAACCTGCGGCTCTGGAGTCACATGTGGTTCTGTCATCCCTCTGCTGCGGTTTTCTGTTGCTGATTGGGCACCACAAATTTGAGAGGAGCTTCTGGTTGTGTGGGAAAGCACAGCACGCCAGGAGGAGACTCTATGGCAAGGGGCGGGTTTTCTGGTCAGCGTCACAATTCATAGAACTTTTGGTTAGGACAGGTAGAGGAAAAAGGCTGCTACGCTAGGAGGAGACTCTATGGTGGGAGAACCAAATTTCTGGTTGGCTCCAGAATTGAACAGGGGGGGGGGGTCCTTTTAATTAGGACCTTTGTGACTCTTTAAAGTATTTAAGGTTGCTGACCCTTGACCTGGTTCCACATGTGGTAATTTCCTGAATAATCTTCTCTATTCACTTTTTTCTGACTTGCACCAAATAGTCCTCAAATTGCAAGCATTCATGCAATGATTGTTCAAAGTTATAACGGAAGTTTAAAAAGTGACTTATGACCGTTTTTCACACTTATAACTGTTGCAGCTTCCCCATGGTCACATGATCAAAATTCAAAAGCTTGGCAACTGACTCATATTTATGACGGTTGCAGTGTCCCAGGATCATGTGAGCACCTTTTTTTGAGTTTCTGACAGGCAAAGTCAATGAGGGAAGCCAGATTCACTTAACAACCATGTTATTAACTTAACTACTGCAGTGATTCATTTAACAATTGTGGCAAGAAAGGTCACTTAACAACAGTATTGCTTAGCAGTGGAAATTTTGGGCTCAACTGTGGTCATAAGTCGAGAACTATCTGTATAACAATTTCAGAATGACATTGGCCAAATAAAACCCCAGATTGTTCAAAGACATGTATAAATTTAAAGGCAAACAATATCCAGTGCTAAAAGGTGAGCTGGTTGTCCTTGAAAGACTGTTCATAAGAGCATCCATAACATTTCTAGGATTTCTGCACAACTAAATTAGCAATAGCAATAGCACTTAGACTTATATATTTTTATTTATTTGATTTGTCATTTGCTTGCAAGATAATAGGTATCAGTATAAACATAGTTATGAATACATGAAATGGATACATATAAGAAAAATTAAAAGAAACAATAGGACAGGGGTGGTAGGCACGTTGGTGCACTTATGCATGCCACCTACAGAACTCTTAGGAAAGGGGTGAGGTCAATAGTAGACAGTCTAAGGTTAAAGTTTTTGGGGTTTGGGGAAGAAACCACAGAGTCAGAGTATTCCAGACATTGACCACTCTGTTGCTGAAGTCGTATTTCCTGCAATCAAGTTAGGTGCGATTAACCTTGAGTTTATATTTGTATACCACTTCACAGACCTCTCTAAGTGATTTTCAGCGTCAGCCTATTGGCCCCAATAATTTGGCTCCTCATTTTATCCACCTCAGAAGGATGGAAGGCTGAGTCAACCTTGAGCCTGGTGGGATTCAATCTGCCAAATTGCAGCAGAAGTAGCTTCCAGTACTGTAGTCTAACCACTGGTGCCACCGAGGCTCTTGTTTCCTTGATGTTGCTCTGGGGTCCATTCACTTTAGCTGAAGTATTTTGGTTATACCCTTTCAACGCATTTTACATTTTGATCTGTGGTAAAAGAAATCCATAAGAATTTAATGTCTTTGAATTTTAATATTGTTGATAACTCTGCAGTTTTCCCGTCTATTCTATTACAGCTCTTGATCTAAAAGGTTGCCATCTCGTGCTCTAACAGATCATGCACAATGAGAGTATGAGCATATGGTTTCACAATCCAGGAAAAAACTCCAGAGATGTGGGCACCAATTGTAAAAGAAAGCTATACAGGTAATTAATGTGTTCTAAGAATTCCTTTTATATTCAATAAAAAGCAAACTGAAATAAGCAGGTAGGAATTCCTTTTATAAAAGGAATTAGAATTTCAGATGAAAGCTTCCCTTTCCCTTGTCTAAATTATCTTGAAAAATTTTTAGGGCAATTGCTTAAATGAATTGCTTAAAGCAGGGCTGTCAAATTCACATCATCATATGACATATTGTGACTTTTGTCCCCCGTTCACTAAAATGGGGGTGGACATGGCCA
Source organism: Laticauda colubrina (assembly GCA_015471245.1). Classification (NCBI taxonomy): domain Eukaryota; kingdom Metazoa; phylum Chordata; class Lepidosauria; order Squamata; family Elapidae; genus Laticauda; species Laticauda colubrina. The sequence goes on along the minus strand of BLBF01000011.1, from coordinate 6,697,510 downwards.
ACATGTGACACATCCAGGCCATGGACCACGAGTTTGACACCCCTGGCTTAGAGTCACATATGATGCTACATATTTACCTGTTTACCTCTGATTTACTAAATAACCTTTGGCCAGTGGCTGAGATCCCAGAAGGAAAAGCAACCACCTTGCTTAGGTTCGGTGTATGAGTCTTTGAGGAGTGTCTTCTACTTCTTCATTCGAGGATGTTGCACCAAAAATGTATTAGCCCGTTTAGATCTAAAATCTGGTAAGGTTTTTATGGAAAGGAAATATGATTTTTCCTTCTCTCATTTGGTAATCTTATCTGGGACAACTTGAAGTCAGTTTTGAAAATTCAGTTCAGGAAAGTGAGAGGTTCATACTATTTCTATGGTATCCCACTCAATAATTCATGCCAATACAATTTCTATGGTATGGTATGGTATGGTATGGTATGGTATGGTATGGTATGGTATGGTATGGTATGGTATTCCCTTCCATTCTTCCCTCCCCTCCCCCATCCCACTCCATTCCATCCCATTATTTTCTATTCTACATTCTATTCTATTGTATTTTCTATCACCAGCCCTTCCTGTCTTTTTCCCTTTGTTCCAATAAAGTGTGGAAATCTGAGTGAAGAAGTAACTTGGTCATTTTGATGCAGACAATAATGTAAGATAATCTGTGGTGTTGGAACTGACACTTTCACCTATCTGGCAATTTTTAAAAATAAAAATGAAAATACTTTATTCAGGATCGGATTATTTGCCTGTCTAGCTCTTATGGTAGCTTTCTAGGTTTCAGGGACAGTATATCTTTTTTCCCTCGTCAAATGTATATTTTTTCCATAGAAATCAGCTGTATGCAATACAGATACTTTACTCAACTGAAAGTTGAGTAAACTAAACTACTTTCTGAAGCTGAAAAGCATCCTAAACCTGGGGCTATAATTAGCTCCTGACTGGCTTGTGATGCACATGAAGATACATTTTCATCCAAACATAAAAAGCTATTTACCAGTCAACAGTACTGGAGGTAGCTTGTTTCTTTAACTTGCATTCCCAATTTTTTTTTCTTTGAGAAGGAAAAATCCTAGGTGGCTATTTAAAAGAACATAAAGACTGAAAACCACCCACCACCTGCTAGGTTTCATACTTTGTAATCTAAAGACTCTAAGGAAATGAAAAACTCAAGGTTAATAAGATTATCACCATCCATTTTGACATCTAAATCTGTGCTACCAGAGCTTTCTTCACTGAGCAGATGATTACAATCATTGAAGTCCCAGGTTTTTGCTTCTCTGAGCAAAACCAAAAGCATCGGTGTGTAGCTGAACATATTTCAGAGGGCATATCATTAACAAAAAATCCCTGGCAGATGCAAAAAAAAAAAAAAGCCCTGAGAAACAAAACAAAATTAAAAATGTTGCAAGCATCCTTTTTCAATATTGCTTTTCTGATGAATCTTTTCCATAATACTATCAGAATCAAATCTTTTTGATTCAAGTGGATCCCATGTACAAATCAATTACAAGTCAAGTGATGAATTCATCATGTAATAGATATTACAATGTTCTGCTACTTTTTTCAATCTATTTTTATTTTTTCCACCATGTCCCAAGAGATGGGGGGAAGGGGTATAAAATAGAAGCATTCAAATTTTCACAAGCCAACATATAAATTTGGCTTTAGATATGACATCAGATGTATACCTATTAGTAAATTAACTGTTTTCTTTTTAAAAAAAATCTCTTGTTTGGGACTACTCACTTTTTTATGATTCTCGACTCCTGACGAATGTATCTTTTCTTTTATGTATCCTGAGAGTATTTACACCAAGACAAATTCCTTGTGTGTCCAATCACACTTGGCCAATAAACTATTCTGTTCTGTTCTGTTCTGTTCTATTCTGCATGCCCATCCCTTTCCATGTTCATGGAGGAGTAACTATGGAATGTATCAGTGGCTTTGCTTCAAGCTGAGTTCACCTAGTAGCTACTGCAAGAGTCCATCCTAGGCTCTGTGCTCTTCAACACATCTAAGAATGTGTGTTTGAAGAAGGCTGAGTAAGTATAATTATCAGATTTTCAGACAGCATCAATATAGAGAGCAATATCAGATTTCTAGATAATCTTGGCAAACTGGAGCAACGGGCAGAAATCAGCAAGGTGAATAGATGCTAAGCCCTGCATTTGGGTGGGACAAGTCAAATACATATGTATAAAATGGGAAAGGAAGATCCATTGTGGACAGTAAACATGAAGATCTGGACCAGTGCAACATGCTACATTTTAGGAAAGACATTGACACATTGGAGCATATCCAAAGCGGAGAAGTCATGATGATAAGGCACCTGGAAAAGAAAATGTGTGAACCATGGTTTGAGGCACTAGATGTGTCTAGTCCGATGAAGAGAAAGGAAGGGAATGTGACAACATTGTTCATATCACTGAGGCAGAGGTGCTATTCAGCAGGTTCTGACCAATTCTGGAGAACCGGTAGCGGAAATTTTGAGTAGTTCAGAGAACCGGCAAATCCCATCTCTGACTGGCCCTGCCCCCATATATTCTCTGCCTCCCAAGTCCCAGCTGATCGACTGGATCTTCTTTTGTTGTCCTGCACAGGAGAATGGAGCTGGAAAGCAGGTTAGTGGGGTGGGGAGGGAATGGAAATTTTGCAGTATCCTTCCCCTGCCACGCTCACCAAGCCACACCACACCCACCAAGCCACACCCACAGAACCAGCAGTAAAACATTTTGAATCCCACCACTGCACTGAAGGTTATTACACTATTTAAAAGAAGGGATAATATTGCTCAGGATTGTGTGATAAGACAGGACACTTCAAGATTCAGCCTCTTACAATCTGTGACTCTATTTTTCTTCTCTTCCAGATGAAGTATCATTGCTATGGAACTAGGTTAGAAGTTACTTTATACGGGTAAAAACCCATGTTAATATTATTGGATAGGTTGCCAAATGGAACTTAACAAGCATCTAGTATGGATAGGCATCCGGTTAAATTTGCTCCTCCTTGGCCCTTGTGTCTTCTTGTAGGGAGGGAACTGTTGGGGGTTTTGTAAAGAAAGCTATGGTAGTACTATACAGTAGGAGGAAGACTGTGTCTACCAGATTACCTGATGCTGCTGTTGAGATGGCCACTTCATAGCACAGAAGGGGATTGTTGAGATAAGAACATTAAAAACTTCTGTACAGATACAGATCCTGCACTAACTTTACAGACAAAGTTAATATTTAAGTTAAACCCAGATTCAGTTCACAGTGTGTGCAATTGGTTTATCAGGGTCAAGTTACTCAACCCTTAACTCACTGCTGACTATACAAACTGACTTGTTGAAAAGGACACTAAATATGTGGAAGAGAGGTTGCTTGTCCATTGTAGATCTGCAGAGAAATTGAATTTCCTGCAGGAAACAAAAGCTGAATTGCCCTACAAGGCCACCTTTAAGATGTTTTAAATGATTCTCTGCTTAAGATACATTTTTTGTTGCATACATAGATTACAACTAGTAGTCCACTAATTTTTGAATATAGTCCTAGAAATGTCCTTCATGACTGTTGGCATTTAGTTTAGCTCAGTGAATTTTTTAAAAAGACACACATACACCTTATTTCAGCTTATTGCTGAAATGTATGATTATTTTAAAGTTAATAATGTAATACTGTAAAAAGTTGGGACTGGAAAAAAATACACTGTACTAGAGTACTAAGGAAATAAAATTAGGCTCTAGTATTCCAGACCAAAAAAACCTCAAAAAAACCATTAAGACTTTTGTTCAGAGCAAATCTCCAAAAACACCAGATTGATCTGATGATTTCAAACAGTTTTACAATAATAGCTAATAGTGGTGTCCTGCTGAGTTCAAAAGATGGAGTTCTTTTGTTGGAAAAAAAAAGCACAGTTAAATACTGCCATCATTACAGATATGTGTTTTTAGTTGGATTTTTTAAAACCACCATCAGTTTCCATGTGGAATCTGCACTGCACAATTGATCTTTTTCAAAAATAACATGTTCAGTCCATATTTTTTTGGTTAACAAAGTCAAGCATTTGAGCTACTGAGTTGCAATGGTTCAGAAACAGGCTACGTAACAAGGACAGTTAAAATATTCATTGCATTTATTTTGTTGAAAATAAATACAAATTGTTCAGTCATTCTGGATAGTTTGAGATTTGAGCACATTGTTAAATCATTCTGGAACTCTCCATTTCTTATTAAAATGGCAATGTTTAAAATAGTTCCTTGAGGCAGGTCAAATTTTGGGGACAGCATGTCCTGTATTTTTTTTATATTCTGCCATGGAAATCCTTATATTGAGCATCTTCTCAAATTCACAAATGCTCATCCTTAAGTGGTCTGGGCTGTTAAGAACTCTGCTTTAATGTCAGCTGATGGCTGATCAAATTTCAGAAATTCTAGTGTATTTATGTAACCATACAGATTAACCAAATACTAACATCTCTTACTAGGAAGTTTCAGGAAGCAACTATCTTAGGCGCAATCATTTGTGATACAGCAAGTATATTCAAGGATCTTACAAGGAGGACAAAGTAAAGGAAGTATTTTAAAATGCTATTGTTACTATTATCCTTAGCATTTTAAAGTCTGTCACTGCCAGAGGAAATGCATCTAGATGGAAAGGTATCTGAAGCTACATTGGGACAAATTTATTGTATGATTTGGAGACAAAGGAAGCTGTCTTACATCAACTGTTTTCTGATAAGACACAATACTGAAAAAATGTGCCAAAGTTTCTTGTAAGTTTCTAAACATTCCTCCTGCCCTATTGAAGCCAATAAACGTAACGATTTGATTAGCCAGAACTACAGTATATTTTCTTAGAAAGCATGTATTGGTGCTGACAACTTATCTGGAGAAGGAGTCAGTATCAGCAATGTGTAAGCTACATATAGGGCATAGCAACAACAGAGAAGGCTGTTCACTTTTTTCCAGTAACCAATCAATCATAATATTAATAACAGAGTAGTCCCTGCAACCAGCTCATTGCCATTTTGTCTAGCAAGGACCAAAACAACAGAATTCAGAAACTAACAACTCTCTAAGGCGACCAGGATGAAAGAAGACATGAAAGAATGAAAATAAATCATGCTCTCTTCCTTCCTCTTCTAGTAATCTCAGAATTGTTGATTATTTTCCTAGCTCCTAGGGGAAGCTGAGGTAGAGATTGGAGCAAAAGGTCAGAATTTAACTGAGTGCGGATGAAGTTACATCTACCACAGTTTTTCTCTTGAGAGACGCTACTGTGTTTTAATTATAAGAAAACTTAAATGAAGCAATTAACATGTAAGAAGTAGCCAAAGTTAATTCTGTGTTTCTCTCCAGAACTATTTTAGTCACACCTTTCTTAACTTCATAGATATCTCAGCGATGTAGTGCTAGAATTTGATCTAGACGTGTACATAATAAGATTTCAACTATGTTTAGCCATAACCTGGTACCTAAGTTTGTATGAATAAAACTGTTAAATAGACGACACATGATTATTAGGCTTAATATCAATTGTCCCTCATTAATGTTGTAGAGAAGTGATTAGCATTTTGAGGCAAACAAGGTGTACTTAGTTAGTGGAACATGACCCCGCTGTCATTAAATTATACCTATGATTAATGATCTTCTGTAGCATAGAGCTTAAAAGTTTGAGCAATAATGAATAGATTATCAAGTAGGCACCAGGAAAAATATGAACCCTGAGGGTTAGAAGCACAGCTGTTGCTGCTCCAAGTTTACTTCAGATCAGATTGTGCAACTCTCTCCCTTGTCTTCTGCTGGGGGATCCAAGGTCTTTAGAAGTTGAAATGACAACCATGCTTTTGTAATATCTGTCACTCAAAGTAGGATACTTGTACCTTCATTAATTGGGATGCTGCCCGTTTCTCATCTTTTAGATTGCAAGGGCAAGTTCAATGGTGACTCCAACTTTGTTTATTCCAGGCATCAACGGAAAGATAATTAATTTTTATTATTACTCACAAGACTTGCACCTCCCATCCAGGAAGCTGGCAGAAAGTGTCTGTCAATACATGTCTGAATTCACTTTTACTTGACACACACCTTGAAAGCCAGGAAAAGAGAAGGATCCCATGCAGAAGCAAACAAATGCAGAATGAAGATACAAATAAGCCAACAATCTTCCTCCATGGTTGGTGTTGGCTTGCTCAGAGAAACACCAATGACTTAAAACTGTGTTGGTTCCATATATTATTAGGCTGATGAGCTGTAACTGAGTTATAAGTGATTTATTTTTACAGTGATGTGCTCAGGTTGCCAAATTTTTTTTAATCTTTGGAAAGGATATTTTTTTAATTTGGTATGTTTATTTATGGCACTGTTCACTAGGAATCCATCATTACCTTAACAGCTGTCACACCAAATGGTACAGCATGTGTGCCTTTAAAAAAGATACGGAATGCTCTCCCATCCTACAGAAGTGCACGGCCAAAATGCCGTAGGAACCTGGGAGCCAAAATAGAACCCAAGGTATTGTTATTAATTCTTTTTTATATATAATTTTTCTGTTGCTTTGTATTTAGGCATAGTAGGCTGCTACATTTTTCTCCCGTGATTTTTCCTCATAGCTTTTTGAATAAATATGAAAAAAAATACAAAACAGTTGTCTTTTTCCCTTCCAATCAACTTTAGGAATTGAGAGGGAGATATATAATGGATTTTAAGTTTTGATAGAATGATCAGGAACTGTTCTTAGTAGTTGGTGATGGAATAGAGTAGAATGACCTTTGATCAAAAGGCTGGAGAATATGACATGCACAGAGTATATATGAGGTATACGGCAAATAGTTTACATCCTGTACACCTGACCAATGAATAAAGAAATATAAAATAGTATATACTAAAATCAACGTTTTCAAGAGTGTCCCATCAAGATGACTTGGGGCAGTAAGCAATAAGAAGGCAGTGGGCAGCCAGAAAAATGTATCTTATTGTGCATCAAGAACATGTTTTGATATTTAAGGTTCGGAATGCCTTGGTTGATGCCTCAATGGCAGAGGAGAGTAGTTTAGTCAGCATCAGTCTCTGTCATGCATGAAGAATCAGGACCCACCTATTAAATTCTAATTAAACTGATTTATTGCTCATGCCTACATACAAGAATCTAGTCAATTAATGGTTAGTACTGAATTGGTTTAGATAGGAATTAACAGAATTCAAGAGGGGCAGGATTTGGACCTCTTGTGGGAATGTAATGACTCCAGGCTGATTCCTTTCTTGATTCCAGGTTCTGCCTCTACTACAATGTGTGGCATGCAGCACAGCCCTGGGCCAAGGTTCTCAAACTCATCCATGTATCAAAGTCCAGCCATAGGGAGGCAGTTTCTCTAGTGATCCTTATATGTTAACTCTGATCAGGCAGAAAACTGACCATGAGCTACTGTAGATTAAAAATTGCCCTTTCATTACTAGAAGGTATTGAGATGCTGCAGAGAGGCCCACTGCGAAAAAGAAAAGGCAGTACTGAATTTTGCTGATTTCTCTACTGCAACTCAATGTTTTTTAAGGAGACCTCCTTAATATTTGGAGTTATTGGACTATGGAGTGGAAATGGGAGATTGTTAGCCCAAAATATTGTCATCCTTTGGGAAGCTCTCTTTAGTAGAGTGATGGGTCCAACTCTGTAACTTTGAAAAATATTTTTTTTGTTGTTGAGGATGAAAATGATGGAAATTCTCACTCATATTTCTTTCAAAATCTTAAAGTGACACCTACAAAGCAATCTCAGATTGCTCAGAACTAAGCCCATTAGATACAATAGAGCTTATGCTCAGATAGGTATACACCCATGACAAAAACCCTAAAATGAAGTTCAAATCTTACAAAAGAGGATTTTAATTAAACTGGATCAATTTAATTTGGTTTAAAAGATAAATGATCGATCAATCGATCCCAGGTTCTTCCACCAACTGATAGTCTAACATTTTAGGCAAATGAACTGCCAGGATGATAGGTAATGATCAAATTAAAACTCCCATTTATGACCCAGTAATCTTACTCTATATTATTATGTATACGGGATAAGCAAATATCCTAATGACAAAATAATGGCAGGGTCTCAGAAGATGGCTACCCTTCCTCCCTACCTTGTTTGAAGTAAGAGTTGAAGATATGCTCATTCTCCAGGCATTTGTAGCATTTGTAGAATCCACAACTCAAGGATATGATTGCCTTTTAAATATTGTTTTAAAATCCTATAAAAGTTTAACATTACTTTTTCAGAACTGGTCATTTTCTTGGTTTCTGTCAGCCTTCAAGATCTTCTACTATTGCTTTGCATCTTTCGGCTGTCATAAGAAACGGGGGGGGGGGGAAGGGGAGGAAGGGATAAGTCTGGGAAGTGAGCTGGAGGTGTTACATTCTTCTGTTGTGTAAATGGGAGGGGGGAGCATAAAATAGAGTTAGGTTTCTATTTCTCGCTTAGCTTTCTTCTCTCTATGCAACTGCAAACCGTTATCAAAATATGCCAAGGTCAACGGACAGAGGCCTCATCATCACCTGAAGATGCCCACATGATCATATTCACAACTTCTAATTGGAAGTGTCATCTGAACTATTGGGGATGGGAACATTTCCATCACTTTGTATATGTGATTTACATGCCTAATTTCTCAGATTCAGAATTCTTTGGTTGCTACCACTTCACTTTCAGTAAAAGATATCTTTTCTCTAAACTAAAGAGTCTAAGTATTTCTTTCCTGGATTTTAAATGGAGCTCCGCCTGACATTATTCTGAATCTCTCCACCAGCCCACCCGGAGAGAATACCCAATTTTCTTCCGAGGGGGCCTGGACATTATGTCATCTTCAAATAGTGACCAAGAGGATCTGGGAGCCATTGGAGGGCAAGATTCTGTGCTGGTGCAGGAAGCCCAATTGCTAGCAGAGCTCAGTCTGGAAGAGGATCCAGCTGTGAAGCCCAGATGATCGGTGGGGGTTGGTTGGAAAGATCTGGAGAAGCCCCCCCCCCCGGGGTCACAACTACCCACCGGCGTGGAAAAGAGGAGTCTTGGCAAGAGAAGGAAAAGAGGGAACTCTTACTGGATCAAGCCAGGAGACTCCTGAATGAAGCTTTTGAACAACCCCAAGCTGCACAAAGGTATGAAGGGGGAGGGGAAGTAGCCCCAGCCAGAAGAAGCAGAGCAACTCCCTCTCCCATAAATCAACCCGATCCAGCAGCAGCCCCGGGGCTTTCAGCAGGAGGTGTGATTCCTAGAAGGCGTAGAGCTCCTAGGCTGCCTCCGTTAGAAGTAAAATACGGGGGGGATCCCAAAGCCTTGGGATTTTTCTTAGCTGAAGTTTGGAGCCATATGGAGGAGTATGGGGAGGATTTTCCCTCAGAAGCAGCCAAAGTGAGGTGTGTTACCAGGGCTCTGGAGGGAATAGCGGCAGAGTGGATGGTGACCTTGCATAATGATAATGCTCCTCAGTTGCTGAACTACAACCTGTTCATGGCTGCACTGAGGGCTAGGTTTGAGGACCCATTGGCAGAGCGCAAGGCCCGAATTAGGATGAAAGCCATAAAACAGGGGCGGAGGTCTGTGGCTGACTACACCCAAGAATTTAGACAGTTAACCGGCCATTTCCGAGGCTGGCCCCAAGAAGCCCTGATAGAACTGTTTAAAGATGGTTTAAATGAAGATGTGTACCAGAGATGCATTGCTAGAAGAGACCCCAATGACTTGCAGATGTGGTACTTGCTGGCAGAAGAAGTGGAGATTGATTTAACCCGAAGCAAATGGCGGGGAGGTTATGGGTGGAGCAAGTTTTCCTCCCCCACGTCCTCAAGAGGCTCCTAAATCTCAGAGGGGAGGAGTGGCGGCAAGACACAACCCCTCGGCCTGCTTTCGATGCAGGAAGGAAGGTCACCGGGCTGTGAACTGCAGAGTCAAGCTGGAGCCAAAGGGGGCGCCAAAGGAAGGAAAGAAACCTGAAAAATCCCCAGCGAAGCCTCGCAAAACAGCACTAAAGTCAAAAGAGACGGCAGAGGTCACCCGTCCAGCAGGAGAGGAATCAGAAACCCCAGTGACCCCTGAGGAGGAGGATTTCGACTCAGAAGATGACTTCCTGGTAAGTCCAAGTGTGGGCCCTATGACCATTCCGGTGAAGTTGAGGGTACCCAATTCAGGGGTCGAAGGGGAAATGCTAGCCCTGTTAGATTCTGGGTGCACAAGGTGTATAATCAACACAGAAGTAGTGAAGAAAATGGGCCTAAAGCTAAAACCTTTGAAGATGCCCATTTCCTTTTGCCAACTAGATGGATCAGTGGCTGGAGGTTGCCCCGCACATTTTGTCACGGAACCTATAGAAATGGTCATGGGAGAGCATGATGAGACCCTGCGTTTTATTGTGGTTCCTGGGATGGAGCAACCATTAATACTGGGATTGCCCTGGCTCCGGAAATGGAACCCCTAAGTTAACTGGAGGAAGGGGTTGTTGCGCATACGCACAAAGCAGCGACCGAGAGGAGGGGTCAGATCCCAGCCGAAGCCTGAGGACCTAATTGAAATAGCTTCCACAGGAACTGAGCCCGTGAAAGGGGAGGAGAAAATTCCCAAAGAGTATTGGGATTTAAAAGAAGTGTTCAATGAGAAGGCCTCGGATGAGCTTCCGCCTCACCGGCCAACAGACTGTGCTATTGAGATTTTGCCTGGGGTGAAGCTCCCGAAACCAAAGTTGTACTCAATGACCCCACGGGAATTGGAAGAGCTAAGATTGTTTATAGATAAAAATCTGGAACGTGGTTTCATTCAACCTGCTAGACCCCGGGTAGCGGCCCCAGTGTTGTTCCGGGAAAAGAAAGATGGTTCCAAACGCTTGGTGGTGGATTACAGAAATTTGAACGCTATTTCTGTGGAAAACGTGTACCCCCTTCCTTTGATGAAGGACATGTTGGCCCATTTAGTGAAGGGAAATATTTTCACGAAGTTGGATTTGAGAGAAGCATACTACCGAATTCGAATTAAGGAAGGGGATGAGTGGAAGACCGCTTTTAACTGCCCGATGGGTTGCTTCCAATTCAACGTTCTTCCTTTTGGTTTACAAGGGGCCCCAGCTGTATTCATGCAAATGATCAATCAAGTGTTACATGAACATTTATACAGGGGGGTTCTGGTTTATCTTGATGATATCCTTATCTACACGGAAACTCTGGATGAACATGTGAAACTAGTGCGGTCGGTTCTACAGAAACTGTGTGCCGCTAAGTTGTATGCTAAATTGTCAAAGTGTGAATTCCACAAGGACAAAATTGACTATTTGGGATATCGCATTTCATCTGAAGGCATAGAGATGGATCCAGAAAAGGTGCGTGCTGTTCTGGAATGGGCTCCACCACGCACCAGAAAACAACTTCAAAGCTTTTTGGGATTTGCAAATTTTTACCGGCAATTCATCCCGACGTTTGCTAAGATAGCAATGCCCATCACAAATCTCTTTAAAAAAAAGGGGAGGTGAAGCCAAGGCCAGGAAAGCCGCTGGAGTGGTCCATGGAGTGCCAAGCAGCTTTTGAAAAGCTAAAACAACTGTTTGCTGCAGAACCAGGGCTGAAGCACCCGGATATGGACACTCCTTTCGTGATTCAAGCCGATGCAAGTGATGTGGCTATTGGAGCGGTGTTACTTCAAATCAACGAGAAAGGGACCTTACAGCCTTGTGCGTATACCTCCCGTAAGCTGTCTGAAACAGAGAGAAGATGGGCCGTCTGGGAGAAAGAAGTTTTTGAAGTTCGTTGGGCCTTATTGACCTGGAGACATTTCCTGGAAGGAGCAAAACACCCATTTGAGGTATGGACTGATCATAAGAAAAATGCCCCGGAAACTGTCCCCTAAACAAGTTCGCTGGGCCCAGTACTTCAAGCGATTCAATTGACATCTGGCAATTCTGGTGGCCTACTTTAAAGAAGGACATTGAAGCTTATGTAGCTAGCTGTCCAATTTGTGCTTCGACAAAGAGACCTCCTGGTAAGCCAGTAGGATTGTTACAAAATGTAGTTAGACCAACGGCTCCCTGGAAGGAAATCTCTATGAACTTTATAGTAGGATTACCTGAAAGTGGTGGAAACACGGTCATCTGGGTAGTGACTGATTTGTTTTCCAAACAAGTACATTGCATACCTTGTTCCAAGATTCCCTCTGCTAAGACGCTGGCTAAACTGTTTATTTCACATATCTATAGGTTACATGGCGTTCCGGAATGCATAATCTCTGACAGAGGGGTCCAGTTTACCTCAAATTTTTGGAAAGAGTTCCTGAAGTTAATAGGCTCCGCCCAGGGGTTAAGCTCCGCCCACCACCCCCAAACTAATGGGGCCTGTGAGAGGACTAACGCAGTGTTAGAACAATATCTTAGATGTTACATAAATTATCAACAAGATAACTGGTCCGAATTATTACCGTTTGCCGAAGTGGCATATAACAACTCCGTACACAGTAGTACTGGATTTACTCCATTTAAAGTGGCTTCGGGACAAGATTTCGTTCCCATACCTGAACTTCCTCGTGAAAAACCTAACATCCATTCGTTGGATGAATGGATAACTCAACTCCAACTTAACTGGCCAGTGACACGCAAAGCATTAGATGAGGCCCATCAAGCTCATAAGAAATTTGCAGACAAGAAAAGATCCCCACAGAAAGAATATAAAATGGGCGACAAGGTTTTCCTGTCCACCAGATACCTGCAGACCACTCAAAAGTCAAAGAAGCTTGGTCCTAAGTATGTTGGTCCTTTCACGATTGAACGGATTATAAATCCTGTAACAGTCCAGCTGAACTTACCCAAAACTCTTCGACGAATTCATCCGGTTTTCCATGTTAGTTTGCTAAAACCTGAATGTACTTCTGACTTAAGACCCATCCAGGCTGACCCTCCCATAACAATACTGATTGAAGGTGAACAACATTTTGAAGTTAAAGAAATTCTGGACTCTCGCAAATGGAGGGGTCAACTCCAGTTTCTTGTAGCCTGGAAACATTTCCCTTCTTCGCAAGCCAAATGGGTTAACGAAACCGACATTAAAGCCCCTAAGTTGATCAAAGCATTTCGTTCCAAGTATCCTGATAAGCCTTAGGAGTGTATTGTTTTGTAATTGTTTAATGATTAATAATTGTCTTTAAATTTTCTCCTCTCTCTCCTCTAGGACTGATGGTTTTCCTTTTTCTAGGAGGGCCGAATGTCAGCCTTCAAGATCTTCTACTATTGCTTTGCATCTTTCGGCTGTCATAAGAAACGGGGGGGGGGGGAAGGGGAGGAAGGGATAAGTCTGGGAAGTGAGCTGGAGGTGTTGCATTCTTCTGTTGTGTAAATGGGGGGGAAGCATACAATAGAGTTAGGTTTCTATTTCTCGCTTAGCTTTCTTTTCTCTGTGCAACTGCAACCTGTTATCAAAATATGCCAAGGTCAATGGACAGAGGCCTCATCATCACCTGAAGATGCCCACATGATCATATTCACAACTTCTAATTGGAAGTGTCATCTGAACTATTGGGGGTGGGAACATTTCCATCACTTTGTATATGTGAATTGCGCGCCTAATTTCTCAGATTCAGAATTCTTTGGTTGCTACCACTTCACTTTCAGTAAAATATATCTTTTCTCTAAACTAAAGAGTCTAAGTATTTCTTTCCTGGATTTTGAATGGAGCTCCGCCTGACAGTTTCTTTCATTATATAATGTGAACTGTTTATATTTTACATATTTCTGAGCAGGACAAATGGTACACTAATATTGTTTCATTCATATCATAAAAATAACACAAATAATAGCAGCTCTGTTTCATTTAAACTGCCTCAGCCGGGCAATGCTGGGAGGGAAATGAAAAATCATTAAAACAGTAACATCCTCATTTTAGAAGTTTAAAACAATATATACAGATAGGATAGGTGGGCTCAAACAATCTCCTCACAATGTTTCCTAGATTAATTTTGGATGGATAGGGAATGCTGAGAAAAAGGAATGAAGGATGGCTCAGGTGTCCCAGCTTACCAATGTTTTCTTGACAAGAAGACTTGATGGGTATGGAAAGAGGCAGAGAGCTGGGTCAAAGCAGCAGGCTATTGTAAACTAACTGTCAAGAGATGTCTATAATGGCAGGCATTTCCCACCATAATCATCCAGGACTTGATGAAAAGGTTATAGCTTTCCAAGCAGTCACGTTAACAATCTGGCCAAAAAGAAGAAGAGAGGAGGGGGAGTAGGAAATTAGAAATAAGTGAATAATTACCTCTTGCCCAGATCCCAATGCATAAAAAGGCCAAGACTTATGTCAATGCCCAAAGCATCACCTAAGATTTCAATGAAGTTTCTTTAGGGACATGCTGCCAAGTACTCAGCCTGGTCACTCATAGCATTGTTGGACAATCAGAAGCAAACACCAATGTGTCTAGCACATATTCATGTGTACACAAATGCATGCACACACCACAGTCACAGTGTGGACATTCCTTGGGTGAACAGATATTCCTGCTGACATGATCAGCCAGGAGGAAGATCTCAGATCAAAATAAATTATGTAAATGCTTGGGCCATATACGAGGCAGAGGAATTTATAAATTGTGACTGTCTTCAAGCAGGGATATAGAAACATTAGTTGTGTAGATATAACTGAACTGCAGTGTCTTGTATCCTTAAACATGGGGCTGTTAGAACCATGCCAGTGGTGGTATTCTAACAGTTCAGCCCGGTTCGAGTGAACTGATAGTAAAAAAAATACTACCGTTTGGCTGAACCAGTATTTTTTTTTCCTTCTGACAATCAGCTGTTCCGATGATCAGCTGTGCCAGATCCCCCTCGTTGTCTTACTGCTTCACCCAGGAGGCTTCCCTGAGGCCCAGGAGGCAAAAAAACCAGAGTGCAGGGAGGTGCTGCAACAAAAGCCACATCTACCCAGTCACATGGCCATGCCTATCTAGTCATGCCCACCTAGCCACACCCACAGAACTGGTAGTAAAAATATTTGCATTCCACCAGGAGTTAAATTCAATTTTTTTCCCTACTGGCTCTGTGCGTATGGCGTGGTGTGACTCAATCTCTAAAAGGAAGAAGGCGGGCAGGCTAGGGTGGAGCCAACCAATTCAAATCGTTCCTATCACCTCTCCGAACTGATTCAAATCGTCCCTACCACCTCTCCCAAAGTGGTGCAAGGTGGTTGATTTTCAACCTGCATCCCACCCCTTCTACTAGAGATACTTCTGGGTAGACTACAACTCCTAGCAGCCCCAGAAAGTACAAGTTACTAGAAAACGATGGTCTGTAACAATTGTCAGGGATAAACTACACTGAGAAAGAATCTTGGAGAACAGCCCTTTTCTTCTACTGAACCAGTCAATGGGCTGTCCATTGTATGGGAATGGGGGAAAGGTGGTGGTTATTTCATCTAATATCTGGAGCGTTCCGGAAAATTATAGATAAAAGTGATATATGACTATGATCCATAATTGTCTGGCTGCAGTGGTGCCAGAAGCTGTACTATTAAGTAGTGCATGAATTGCTAATTCATAAAATAGAAATAATGACTACCACTTAGATAAGTGGGGGGAAAAATAGGAAAATATGGAGCCTCTGTAATTTCATCCTTCCCAATAACTCATGGGAGACATTGGGAAAAGTGACACTTAGGCGGGCCCTCTGTAATATTCAATTTGTAGGCTCTTGCTGAGTGTATAACACACTATTAGGAAATGTATTATTATTGTTGCTGATTGTAGCTTTTAACATTTTTATACATTTTATATATAAACCCCCTCATAAATTAGGCAGAGTCCTTGTTGTAGGGTGGGATATAAATTTAATTAAAACATGCATGACACAAATTCCGGGAAAGATCTGTTCTGTATTAAAGCCCTATGAAGCTTGGAAATAATCATAGAAAGCTTTGAGGAAGACTGTTCCCACTCAGGGAGGAGATGAAAAGCTGTTTCTTTGGAATAATAGGTTTTAAATTGGAGGCCTTTGCTTAAAATCCACAGGCAATAAAAAAGGGGGTCAAAATGGAGAAAATTGCACAACTCTTATATTACTTTAAAAGATAATCACATTGGGTGTTTTTTTCCTCCCCCTTCCATAAATAGTTGCTTTTTTTTCTTTTTCTTAAGTAGTCATTGACAATAGATGCCATCACTTAGAATCCATTGCTCAATGGTCAGAAATTTTAAGATTTTATGCAACTTAAATGTTTCCAGTCATCATCTATTTCAGGACTTGGGCTCAATTTGAATGGAAAAATGTAATCTTTGACCTTAAACATCCATGAAAATGACCTTTGAGAGTAATTATGTGGACTGCAATTTGACTTTATTTATGTGGCTAATTCACTTATAATGCTTTACATTTGTGCTAAATGTTTTAAACAGCTTACAGTGGGATTATTTGATTTTTTTAACCCCTAGCATCTACTATGTTTAATCATTTCTTCTACTATGTGCAAAGGCATCTATTCTGAGCATGTACTATTTTACAGTGCCTATCACAGATTGCACTAGTAGTTTTGCTTGCTACTCTCAAGTTTCTTTAAATCAAAGCCAGAATATATACAGGTTACATAATACAGGATAAAATTATATCTATATTCTATAACAATGTTCAATTATAGATACAAGAAGAAGTGAGTAAGAAGTATTCTTCGATAATTGCTGGGTCATATCAAGATACCACCATACTAAAATGTAAAATGTAAGAGCTTTCATCACAAACTCAGGGTAACTGTCCAATTGCATTGAAGTCAGTTAGATTAGAATATCACCCACAGATACTTAATGATTTTACATTATTTTTATGCTGATGTCACAGTTACTTAAGTGAGAGGTACTTTTCTTAGGTAGACAGTTTTCTGGAAAAAAATAGGAGATTTCAGGCTGCAGTGGGCAAAATTATTGTGGTTTCCAATGTGTAGGATTATAGGGCACATTTCCCCTGCATTTTGGAACCTAATTTTAACCTTCTCTGGAATGTCCTTATGAGATGTATGTGGTAACGTAGGGGTTCCAGGGAGCACTGAGCACTGATACAAAATGAGTAGGAGAACAATTTTTGCCTCTTCCAAACAGAAATAAACTAAGGAACCAAAACAATAATTCCAGAAGAGAATCCTAAAGTTCAAGTTTTGTTAGGTCAATGGTGTGTGGATGTGCAGAAACTTTGGACCCAAGAGAACCAATATTTTGTAATTCAGTGTGGTATTAGCTACATGGGATTGTGAAAATCACACCCATCCTTTTTGAGGCTCAAATTAAAAATAAATGAAGAAGAAAGGCTCGATTGTTGTAAAGATAATAATAAGGAAAAAGGGTGGAAAGAGTTTGCTCCTTTTGAGTTTCCTAATTCTTTCTCCATTCTAGGCATCCACATGACAAACATGTCATTAGAAAGGAAATATTGGCACGAAGAAAGCGAAGGACGTTTGTTGTCAGCGCTAAGGCTAAATATTAACAAAAAATAATAATAATCAAGAGCTCAATCTGAATTTTCAAGGAAGCCATAATCTAAAGGCCTGGAAAATCAAGAGTTTAAGGAGTCCCTGTAAAATAAAAATATTCATTGTCATTTATCTTTGCCTGGTGCTTGTCAAAGCAGGAAAGGAAAGAATATGGTCTCCTCCTTTATTTTATTTATTTATTTATCAAGCAAG
The DNA here is from genome assembly GCA_015471245.1 of Laticauda colubrina. Taxonomy (NCBI): domain Eukaryota; kingdom Metazoa; phylum Chordata; class Lepidosauria; order Squamata; family Elapidae; genus Laticauda; species Laticauda colubrina. The sequence goes on along the minus strand of BLBF01000011.1, from coordinate 6,679,858 downwards.
TATTAGATAACAAGTATAAATATAAACATGGTTACGAATACATGAAATGGATACGAATACAAAATAAAGAATAGGACAGGAACGGTAGGCACGTTGGTGCGCTTATGCACACCCCCTACAGACCTCTTAGGAAAGGGGTGAGGTCAATAGTAGACAGTCTAAGGTTAAAGTTTTTGGGGTTTGGGGATTGGACTTGAAGACTTCCAAGGTCCCTTCCAATCCTGTTATTCTATGTTCTATATTCTGTATTCTAAGTGTATCTCTCCCACTGCCTTGTTCATCTCTAGGTTGTACACAAATTTAAAATGCATGGAAAGGATCAGTTTCATTTTTACAATCGACTGTTAACCTTAGATGTAGCTAATACTACACTGAATCATGAAATGTCGATTTTCTTGGGTCTTTGATTTCTGCACATCCACACTCTATTGACCTAAGAAAAACTGGACTTGAGACTTTAAGTTTCTCTTCTGGACTGATTACTTTGTACTTAAATTCCATTTTATTCCTATGAACTGAAGGCATGAATTGTATTTACTTTGCAGTGTTATTTACACAACAACTTTCTGAAGGAAGTAAAGTTGAGGGATAATTATCTCAAAAAACCGAAATGGATTGTACAGTTGTAGGGGAAATTGAAATTCTATCTCTCCAGCACTAATTTTTGCCTTTGATTTTTTTTTTAAAAGTAACTTTATAATATTGCTTTTATTATTGTCATCAAATTGCTTCAGAACTCTGCCACCGAGAATTGATATGTGAATATATTTTTAATAACAGTCCTCTTATAACCCTGCATGATCAAATTTAATATTTGTTGGAGTTTGTGATGGAAGTCTTACAATGAGTTCTGCATCTACAATAGTTTTTATGAGATGGAGATATTAAAACGATGAAGTTTGTAGATTGGTATCTCTTGTTAATTGTAGGGGTCTCTTTATTTACATCCCCCATTCCAACATATACAATCAGGATACTTAACAAAAGGTTAAGTCAATACAAAAACCTAAAATAACATTATGCAATAGTATAAAAAGTTTTCCACTTACACTAATTTGGCTTCATAGAATAGGAATGGAATATCTTCTGAAATTAACATGGGAGAGAAGATTCTCTATTTAAAACATGAGATGCTATGTCTATTTTTACTGTAAGATACACTGGTCAAAGCATATACATTTTCAGTCAATCTCATGTAAGAAACAAAATCAATAGTATAATTTTTACTGAACAGCAATCGTCTGTGTACATATTAGAGGTAAACCTTACAGAAATCCCTTTTAATCATCTTTTAATAGCCGTTTCACTTGTTACCATTCAATTTAATAATTCCCCTCAGTAATTCTGGTTACCTGCCATTTTAGAAGCAAGAGATGTTCTGTAATGGGTGTTTGGCTATGAGAATTTTGACTTTCTTCTGATCACAATTCGGAGATAGGATATGATATTCATAGCAGCATACCGTTACCTGCATTTTCCAAATTATATATAGGCCATAGCTGTAGTAACTAATACTTTACTAATATTTTACTGATTGTGCCTAACAAAAAAGAACACCCCTTCAGAAAGGCATCTAAAATCAAAAAGGAAACTACTTGTCTTAATCATGCCATTTAAGTTAAATATCTTTCATGCCAAAAGTGCTTGCATGTAGCAATGAGACAAAGTACCATAGATTTTAATATCTTTCTTCACATGGAACTTTTAAATTATTATAAAGAGAGAAGTACTTTCCAGGTAAGTCCTTTCTATGGAAAGGAAGGGAGGGAGGGAGGGAGGAATTTAAAAATTACTTTTCCATTTAAAGGCAAAAATATCAGAAAGGGCTGATAAATTTGATAATAATTTGAACCAATGTTTCCTACCAGTGTTGTTTCTGTTCTTTTCAAATAATTTTCTCCTGCTTTCTTCAGTTCTCTTGATGAAATATGATAAAAAATATTGCTTTTTTCTTTGGTTTGTTTGACTGCTAACCCAAAAGATGTGCTGTAAGTTAGTGTTTCAAGAGTTTCCTTCCATCTTGCATCTTCCAGATTACATGTTTAGGGTGATGCCATGGCTTTCTTTTTTTCGAAGCCAAGAAATCCTTGAGAGATGAAGGGGGGGAAATTCACTCAGACACCAAACATTTTTATTACCAGAGCTTTGTCCCTTAATCAGTGATTCTGTTTTTTTTTTTTTAAATTAAAATTCTGCTGCCTGAAAGAGTTTGAAAACCCGTGCTCTAACCTATGAGTGATAAGCATAGCAATCCATTTATTGACTATAAAGGAAAATACTCCATGATTCTATTTATGTTCCCAAGTGAATATATGTATTTTTTAAGGCTATCCATATAATGAATGTCAGCTTCCTCAAGTGTATACATCATAACATAGAATATAACATTTCCCACAATTTTCTAGCCTCCTTCGGCCAAGCTAGATAGATCTGAAGTTGGAAAAATGTTCTTCTCTCAAAAGCATGGACATACACACACACACACACACACTCTCTCTCTCTCACACACACATACACACACACAATTTTGCCAGTGATGACAAAGAAAATAAAACCAAGGGAACTCCCCTCCCCCCAAAAAGGAGGAAAATCAATCATCCTTGACAAAAGCCTGAGTGAAGATCATTCAGGTCTTTAAGAATCTTTGGAACAGCAGTAGCCATTTCAAAACTGTTACGTTGAAAACCGATATTGAAAAATAGGCGAATGGAGATTTGGCGTCTTGAAAATAGCTACTCCAAAACTCAACTTTGGATTAAAACTACTTCTAAAGTTCAAAAAATAAAAATAAAAATCAAGAGTTTCAGAAAAGCACACAGCCATTGTGATTTCTCAGAATTGCAAGATCTGTTAAAATTAAGGTGTGTCAGAATTAATTGAGATTTTAAAACAAAATAGATGTTAGAATAGAGTTGTATCTAAAATACATTTTGAACGCACATTTCTCTGCATTGCGGCCTGCACCATCCAAAACTTTCACATCCTGTACAGGTTGTTTCCTTTTATCGAAGTTAGTTATTTAGCATGACTATATCTTACCCTGTGTACCTCAAGCTGTGCCTAATAAATATTTAGCAACATGAAACCAGGAGATTTTCTAACCTTGAAAACAATAACACCAGAAAGAAAATAATCACTAGGTGACCACTGAGCATCCTTACAAAATCCTATTCATTGCATTAATGGTATGCCTACCAGTTCAACCAATTAGACTACATTGGAATATATCGCTCCACCGGAAAAAAAAAAAAAGGGATATTCTATACTTGCTTTGCTGCAATAAGGGCCCAATGTTTATTTTAAACAGGAGAGCTTAGTGTTATCTAAGTTAATCATACTGTTCTTTCCCTCATATTATGGCTGAATCTACGAAAATTTTGCTGGAACACTAACGGAGAGGAATAAATGAAGTTAGCTTCGGACTCGGCATGTGACAGTGGGAGATTAGGCCAGGTTTAATTCAACCTTACTGAATCCTCTTAAATTGTGTCACTTGTCAAATTCACACTTGACTTTGGGAAACATTAAACTGTTTTTGCCACTGAGAACTAATTAAGAAATCTGGCCCTCCGTGGCTGAGCTCATTTTGTTCAGGTTGACTGCTTGTTCAAGTCTGACTTTGGACGTTCATCTAATGTATACTGTGAGCAACCATTACAGTTGGATTACGATAATTACCTAGCTCAACACTTTTCTGATACATTTTGCAATAATGGAACCCAAAGCTTTTATGCAAAGCTTCTCAAGCCACCCTTTAAAATGCAAATTTTGGCTTGAGAATGGACTTGGTAATCCAAGGTCCCCATGAACAAATATTCTACAGGGCAGTCGAGCACAATATAACTGTATCTAAGCCCTCAAAGGCCTGGGCTCCTGTGAAAGGATTTCTTTTCAAAACAGAGCCTCACTCTGGCCAGAAAAAGAAAGGGAGAGAGAGAGAGAGAGAGAGACTGCTTGATCGAGGCCAGACCACGGTCACTACGACAATGAATTTGTCAGGCAAACTTTGGAGCTAGCAAATGGGATCCTCCTTCTTCAGTGAAGTAAGTAAATCTCTCATTTCCGGCAGACCAAGCTTTTTAAGAAGCTTTTTGATCTGTTAACCTGAACGACAGTAAAACTATTACTAAATAAGAATCCTTTGTTCTTATATTTTGGTCAAATTTACCTTGAAATAAACCATTCATGGATGGTTGTGACAGGTGTACCATAGATCATTGTTTGTGTGCATGCGCACACACGGGCAAACTTATAGTGCCTCTATATGTGCTCGTTGTTATGTCTACGAATCTGATGCTACATAAAGCCCTAGATGGCATAGGGCCAGCTACTTTGGGATTGCCTCTCTATATTGTTTCTGTTTGCCCTACCACAGGCATCAGAGAAGGCATGTTTTGGATCCCCTCCCCCTCCCCCATTAATGTCATCTTGTTATACGCAGGAGTCAGGTATTGTGGCAGCACCTGCCTTATGGAACAGCATCCCCGAGATCTGAATGGCCTTGACTCTGTTAGGCTGTTAGTTCTGAAAATTTGGCTGTTTCACAAGCATTTGGATCAGGCTATTAGGAGTGGTGTGGTATTGATGTGGGTTTCCCCCTCCCCCTCATTGGGATCCATTGTTTATTTTGGATATCAAGGATCATTTTTTGAAACTTGTTATTGGTCACAACGTACAGTATTTATATAAATTAGTCATATGTGCAACATAACAAACAACAGGAAGGGTTTTATATCTGGTAAATCTTGGGAAGGAAGGAAGGAAGGAAGGAAGGAAGGAAGGAAGGAAGGAAGGA
>BLBF01000011.1:6656362-6675053 GCA_015471245.1 Laticauda colubrina | reverse complement strand
AAGGAAGGAAGGAAGGAAGGAAGGAAGGAAGGAAGGAAGGAAGGAAGACAGGTACACAATGCTAACAAACCCAGCAAATATCTTCCTGTGTAATTGGTGTTGTCTGGTTGTGTTTCCCCAGTTGAAGAAGTTTGAGGTAGGCAGGCAGTTTTATGTTCCAGAAATGAAAGGGAAGATGATTTTTGTTCCGTCTGGAAAAACGTGAGGTAGACCGGGTTCCAACAGTAAAAGTCTTTATTTCAACAGTTTAAAGTAAAACAGAATGCTTTGGCTGAAGCCGCGGCAGCCTTTATATACGGCTTGCCTGCCGGCTTGTAGCCAATGACGGTTGTTTGATTTAGCCGCCTTTTGGCGGCTCTTTTGGATTGGTTCACTAGGAACCAATCCAAAAGAGCCGCCAAAAGGCGGCTAAATAGAAAAGCCTATGCCGGCTTTTCTAGCCAATCATATTAGAGGATTTGGAGTAAACTATTTTACACAGAACACCCCTCCCCCCCTTGGTTTAGTCCTACGTGGTGACGTAGTCACGCAGGTAGGTGGGGCTTCTTCTGATTCTACTGGACTTGCGCGGTTCATTTTCAGTGGAGACTTCAACCGGTTTGGATGGGGTTGCTGTCCCTCCAGCTCTTCTCCATGGAACCGCCTGGAAGGGTGAGTTGGCCATTTTGCTAACGCTTGAGTTTCTCAGGCCGGTGGTTCTGCCACTCCCTCCTGGCTTCTCCAGGCAGGTCGAGCTGGCTTGGCTGGCCCCTTCATCTGGATTTTTTCCGCAAGTCTCATCTAACCGTAAGTTTCCTTTTTCCTCTTTTTGATTGTTTAGATGTTCTGGGTTTATTTTAAAAAGTTTTTTATTATTTTCTTGTATTTCCCCCCCCTCTTTGGTTTTGTTTTCGTCGTTTTTTATTATTTGTGGTTGTGAGTTTGTATTTCTTTCAATGTTTCGGGAACGAACTTGGTCTATGTGCCGCTTCCATTCCCTGCCATCGTCTACGGTTAGTCGGTAGGACCGGGGGCCTGTGAGTTGTGTGATTGTGCCTGGAAGCCGTAGGGGGTCCCCGGTGAAATTTTTTGCGTAGACTAGGTCGCCGATTTCAAATGTTCGGAAACGGCTGGAGGAGTCGGGGGGTCTTTCCAAAGTGTAATTTGGGTGCAACCTGTCTAATTGCGACCTAAGTTTTCTTCCCATTAATAATTCCGCTGGGCTTTTGTTGGTTACAGTGCTGGGTGTGATATGTTGGAGGGTGAGTAGGCGGTTAATTTTATCCTGGACATCCCCAAGGTCCATTTTCTCTAAACCCTCTTTAGTAAACCTGACCATTCTCTCCGCCCTACCATTTGCTGCCGGGTGGGTCGGCGTGGTTAGTGCATGGCGTATACCTAGGGAGGCTAGGTATTGTTCAAATTGGATGGCTGTTAATTGTGGCCCGTTGTCGGACACTAGGAGTCCAGCAATCCATGGGTTGCAAAGAGTTTGTTAAGTTTTTTAATGACCACCTCAGTTGTCGTAGATGACATTACTACAACTTCCAGCCAATTTGAGTAGGCAGCTACGACAATTAAAAAGGTATGCCCCCTAGTAGGACCCGCGAAATCAATGTGGATTCGAGACCAGGGGTCTCGCGGGGTCTCCCAGTCCCTAATGGGTGCTTGTGGTGAGGAAGGCCTGGTTTTCTGACATTTAGTACAAGTAGCAACCCAATATTTGATGTCTTTATCTATACCAGGCCACCAGACATAGCTTCTAGCTAGGCTTTTCATTTTTACAATATCAGGGTGGCCTTCATGAAGCATACCCAACATTCTAGTCTGTAATTTAGGAGGGATTACTACCCGATCACCCCACAATAAACAAACTTTTTGAATTGAAAGTTCGGTTTGTCTGGTCCGGAAAGGTTTAAAGTTTTCAGTTGTTTGGTTTTCCGGCCAGCCTTTACCTACCCAGTTTAATATGCAGGCAGTCACTGGGTCCTTTGCGGTGGCTCTGGCGACATCGTTTGCAGATATTGGTAGTTCGGGGCATGTTTCTATTTGCAGGTTGGTCATTGTTGGCGCCAGGTCTTCCTCCGTCGTCGGCAACGGCGCTCTGCTTAATGCGTCTGCATGCGAGATTTCCCGGGTCAATGTGTCAATGTGTAAGAGTATGCTGCTAGGAATTCTGACCATCTAGTCATCCACGGGGATAAAATGTTCGGTGTTGGCTTGTTTCCTGCCAGAATTCCTAGGAACGGTTTATGGTCCATTACAATCAAAAATGTTCTTCCATAAAGGTATTTGTGAAAACGTTTCACTCCGGCGACGATTGCCAGGGCTTCTCTGTCTAGTTGACTATAGTTACATTCTGTTTTAGACAGAGTCTTTGAGTAATAAGCGACAGGTGCCTCTCTCCCGTCAGGTAATTGGTGGCTCAAAATGGCATCGACTCCAAACGGTGAGGCGTCGCAGGTTACCGTCAATGGGAGTGTGTTACTAAACTGGATAAGAACGGTGTTTGATGTTAATAATTTTTTTATTTTCTGGAATGCCTTTTGTTCTCTATGACCCCAAGTCCAATTCGTATTCTTATCCAGCAAACGGTGTAATGGTTCTGCTATTGTTGCTTTTTGGGAGAGGAATATGTTATAGAAATTTATTAGACTCAAAAATGCCTGCAATTCCGTTTTGTTTTTTGGCTGTGGTGCGTCTTTAATGGCTTTGACTTTTTTTTCAGTAGGGTGTATACCCTCTCTGTCAATTAAGTAGCCCAGAAATTCGATGCGATCAGTCATTAAACAGCATTTTTCTTTTTTAACTTTCAGACTGGATTCTCTAAATTTTGTTAGTACATCTCTTAGTCTTTTTTCTAGTTGGGTCGTATCTTTAGCCGAAATCAGGAAGTCGTCAAAATATGGTACGACCCCTTTTATTTCATTTAATAGGCGTTCCATGAGGCTTTGGAAAACGCCTGGGGCAACGCTCACTCCAAATTGAAGTCTGTTACACTTGAATGCCCCTTTGTGAGTCACTATTGTCTGTGCCTTGGCTGTTAAGGGTTCTACTGGAAGCTGTTGGTAAGCTTGTGCTAGATCTAGTTTGGCAAAAAAATTTTCTCCCCCGAGTGAGTGTAGCAAATGTTGTACGACTGGCACCGGGTATGCGCTTTGTTGCAGCGCATGGTTCAGGGTAGCCTTGTAGTCTCCGCAGATGCGTACCGACTCATCAGGTTTAATCGGTGTTACTATTGGCGTCTCCCATTTAGCATGGTCAACAGGTTCCAAAACCCCTTGGTCAATTAATTTATTCAATTGTTCCTCTATTTTTGCTTTTAATGCAAAGGGGACTCGTCTGGCCTTTAATCTTCTAGGGGCCACCTGGGGGTCTAAGCTAAAGGAAATTGGGGTCCCCCGATACCTGCCTAGGGTGCCATCGAAAACGTCCTGGAACTCGTGGATCAGGTTTTCTTCCCAGTCGGTTTCGGCCACTCGGTCCACTCCGGTCATTCCGATGCCCAATGGTGCGAACCATTCGATGCCCAGGAGGCTGGGTCGGTCTCGGTCAACTATTGTCAGAGGCAGGACTTCGACATGCTGCTTGTAAGCGACTCGGAAATATCCTAGACCTACCACAGGGATTCGATTCCCCTGGTAGTCCTTCAGAGTTAATTTTTGTTTCTGGAGCTCTTTTAGTTTGATATTTGGGACCAGTTGTCTGATTTTGTCCCACAACACCATTGACAGGAAAGACCCTGAATCAACTTCCATCTCACAGGGGCTGCCTTCAATTTTTACAATGACTTTAACTTTTTTCCCGCTTTCCATCTGAGCGCTTCCAATAGTGACAGTTTGATGGGTCTTTTCTCGGTTACTGGCTCGTTTGTTGCACTCCCACTTTCTCTCGGCTTGTTTCGATTCAGCTTGTGGGGGAGAGTTGCTGCGTCTGTTAGGGCTGTTATTTTTTCGATTCCTACAGACTTTCTTGATGTGTCCCCTTTTCTTGCAAGCTCGGCAGATGGCATCAAGGAATCTGCAATCAGTTCGAGGGTGGTTTCCTCCGCACCCGGCTCATTCCCGTCAGTTTCTTTTTTCGCGCCTTTTTTTGTTGGCGTACAGGCGGTGGACCTCATCGTCATCCTCTCCGGATTCTGATGTCTCGTAAAAATCTTCATGGTGTGTAGTGGCGGGAAATTGCTTCTTCCCTCTGGTTAGGCTCGTTTCGTTGTTATTTGCGTTCATTTGTTTCATGGTGGCCGCTGACTTTTTTGCGGCTTCTGCGGCTGTGGCTTCTGTGATTGCTTCAGCCACGGTTATGTTGGGTTTATTTAGCAATTTACTTTGTAAATTGGAGTCTTTTAAACCCAATACCACTCGATTTCACATGGCTTCATCTAAGTTCAGGAATTCGCCCAGTTGTCGGAGGACTGCCACAAAATCAGCGATGGTCTCGCCTGCTTTTTGGTCCCTTCGGTAGAATTCATGCCGTTTGATGAGATTTGACACCACTGGTGCATAGTGAGCCTTTAACATTCGCTGGAGTTCGGGCCAGGTCATTTGTTTTACGTCTCTGGGCTTCGCCAATGCTTTGGCCATCTTGAACACAGTTGGTCCGCAATGCGTTAAGAAGATAGCCCTCTTACGCTGGTCTGAGATCTCTTTCATCTCATTACTTATTAAGTACATTTGGAAACGGTCTACGTAGGATTCCCAATCCTCTTCATTGGGATTGAAGGGTGCGGGCGGTGCATTATTTCCGGCAATCGCTTCAAGCCTGGATTTCAATTTGCCACGTGCACAGTCTCACGTTTTAGGACGATCCCATCCTCGTCGCCAGTGTTCCGTCTGGAAAAACGCGAGGTAGACCGGGTTCCAACAGTAAAAGTCTTTATTTCAACAGTTTAAAGTAAAATGGAACGATTTGGCTCTAGCCGCGGCAGCCTTTATATACAGCTTGCCTGCCGGCTTGTAGCCAATGACGGTTGTTTGATTTAGCCACCTTTTGGTGGCTCTTTTGGATTGGTTCCGAGTGAACCAATCCCTATGCCGGCTTTTCTAGCCAATCATATTAGAGGATTTGGAGTAAACTATTTTATACAGAACAATTTTCCTTACCCAAGAGCAAACTTTTAAATAAAAGGGGAAACGAAAGCCACATAACAAAAATTGCCAAGTCCAGATATTTTGGAACACAAGTACAAACATCGGAGTAACAAAGAATAAAGGATCACAATAACGAAGGAAAGGCCAGAGCAGTTGGTCAGTTGAATCAAATACCTGGGGCAAGATCAGCACAGCAAGTCTAAGAAATTAAGAAAAAAGGAATAGAATGGTAACAAATGAGAAGTTGTACAGCTCAGTAACCCTGAAGAAACTACTGTCTATTTCCCACACCAGCTTTACCTTCCTGGTTCCAGTTCTCCCAAGCTTTGGGGCAGAAGGGTTGAGTCCTAGGCCCAATCCAATGAATCTGTTTCTTGCCACTTTTGCCTCTTTCGAGGCCTTCCAGCCATGGCAACTTGAAGAGAAGAAACTTCTAGCTCCTTCCTCTCCTGAATTCCACTCCTGCCTCTACTGGAAGAGCTTTATAAAGCCCGAGCGACAGTAATGAAAGTCTTTAGCGCTTCTAAGAAATGTCTCCTTTGGTGACCTGACCCATGAGTCTCGGTGCAAGTCTCTATTGCCCAGTTTGGAAGAGAAGGGTGTTCATCCCATGTTTGCAAATACCTGCCATTTTTCTGTTTAAATCAAGAGGCGTTACCTAAGATTTATCCAGGCAATAAATACTTCAAAGCCTTAAGCTTGGAAGAGACTCTCTTCATGTTGTTGATTCAGCACATTAGGTAAACCAAGCCATCGCATCAATAAGATGATTTGTCTGGATGTAGCATATGAAGTGAAAATATAACCGAGGTTTAGGGATCCAAGTGGACCCGGCTTGTATTGATAATGCTGACAAAGCAAATCACATGAGAAAATCCTCAGAGAACTGGGGATTGGAAGTGCAAGCCTGAATGTTAGGTGCAAAGAGCTAATGGAGATTGTAGAGATCAAAAAGTGTGTTTTTGCAGCCATCCAGCTGCATTTACATTGCAGTTTGATTAAAACTGGCTTCCAGGCAGGGAAGGATTTTGTAGATAAATGAGAAGTGAGAAGTGCGGCGTTTTCTGCAAAGAAGTACTTCCCAAAATTAGTGCAGTGATATGCCAACACATACCACTGACACACAGAAAGCGCTGCGATTTTTATACACTACATTGGAAACATTTATATAGAAATAAATATTCTATGAATACATATGATAGAAAGTTGGTTATAAGATGGGCAGCTATATAAATGTTTTAATAATATTTGATTTTCAAAATTTCCGGAACAAAGGGATCAGCCAGGTATATGTGTTAATGTGCGCTCCCACACAAGAGTGCATTTCTTTCATGTCTCCACAATCAAAAGTGCTGCTGGTAAGGAATATCAAGCAATTTTATTGATTTGTCTTAAAGGTAGCCAGACTAGCAGCCTTGCCTGAATTGGGTTTTCATGCTTGCTTTAATAGTCACGAGTATCCAATTCTTGGCACTAACCCCAAAAGAGCAGTAAGGCAACTTTAGTTCAACAATTCAGGCAGGAATTGTTCTGATTATCCTATTTGCCTGCCATTCATCATACAAGGGTTGTTTTTCCTCAGGTGAGCAAAATTAGCTGAAATATATGTCAGTCTATAACATTTGTTGTATAGCTACTGCACTAATCCACGACATCCTGAGGCTTGGTCCAATTCCTAAAAATCCATAAAGTGAGTCAGGAGTTGTAGCTATGTGCAATCTAACTCACTGTACTCCATTTCCCATGTTCTAACCCCTTTAATTTGCATATCTTCCCACAATCTTTAAAGAAAGGAATACTCTTGGGTGATGGTATACCCAATGTATCAAAAATTGGAGTATTATTTTTCTGTATTTCATTCCAATTATGTGAAGAGCAAGCCAGTTTGGTCTTGTCGTGAAGGCACCAAATTGGAAACCCAAAGATCCTGAGTTCTAGTCCCACCTTAGACCTGAAGCTGACTGGGTGATTTTAGGTCAGTCACTCAGTCCAGAAAGCAAGCAAGAACAAACTACTTTGAAAAAAATTCTACCAGGAAAAAATGAATTGGACCATCTAGGTGAGTGAAGAGTGATTTGAGGTCTTGGAAATCAAGTCATGTGAGAAATTTCTTTCACATAGACTTTGGGGAAGGGCAAAATGTTAATCTTGAGAAAGACATTCTTTCATGGATATTTTTATGGGCTGGTTACATGCCATTGTTGAGTGAAGTTGAAACCGAAAGATGCAATAAAGGGTCAAAGAATTTCATTCGCAAATTCATATATATACAAAGGGACCTTCACTCTACATATTTGTAGAGTGAAGTCATCAAGCTCAAAAAGGAAACTATCTATAATAAAATGTTTTAAAGCTTCAATCTAAATAAATAATTCCTATCAAATTCCTGAAATATTTGAGCTGGGCAACAACAACAATAATCAACATATTAGATATTGTTACTGTAATTATGGATCCAGGTGGGCCAACCAGAAAGCTCAAAAATTTACTTATTAGATGATTAGATTACTTCTGCCAAAAGAAGTCTAATTAAAAATGGATAATGCAGAGAGTTCTATTAAAACATGACAAATTAAAATGTCAACTTTATCAGCAAGAAAGGAACAAATGGGATCTAACCAACTTAAACACTAAGTGTTTGCCTGATGGAGACTTTCTAGGCCTGCTGAGGAAGGAGAATAGATCAAAGGGAAGACAGGGAACAGACAAAAAAGACTTTAAGGTACAATCAGGCAGCAAAAGCATGGGATCTGAGGTACAGTTCCTGGGGGTTTGCAGCCCAGACCTCTGCAAAGTTAATACTCAGATTTCATTGCTAGGATTAGGGCTAGGATCTGTCTTGATCATCTGAGAAAAATAGGACGTAATTAAAGATTATACAGAGTCTTCCCCTCTATTTATCACTTCACTATTTATCTATTCAGCTTTATCATTACTTAGGTTTCTGTTCCCTTTACTTTATTGTGCAACAGTCATGGAGGCAACTGGGTATCACTATCAAGCTCTTATGGTGGGAGTGAAGAAGCTCTCTTTGGCAGTGATATTTGTTAGTGAGAAACAACAATCATTTTATGGGAGGGAGGAATCCCTTCTTTCAACTACTTACCATTTATCTACTGCCTGTCTGCATGGATGGGCTAATAGCAACAGGACTTACATACCACCAAGTATACTTATATATCATAGTCCTTTACAACACTATCTGAGCAGTTTTACAATGTCAGCCCATTTCCCTCATCAAATCAAGTTCTCGTTTTATCAATCTCAGAAGGATGGAAGACTAACTCGAACCCCTCAAGATTGAAGTCATGGCTGTATAGCAGTATTGCAGAGCTAGCCTGCAATACTGCATTGTAACTACTACGCCACCAGGGCTCTTCTAACTCAAAGCAGAGGTGGTATTCAGCAGGTTCTGACCAGTTCTGGAGAACCGGCAAATACCACCTCTGACTGGCCCCTCCCCCATCTATTCTCTGCCTCCCGAGTCCCAAATGATTGGCTGGATCTTCTTTTGTTGCCCTGCACAGGAGAATGGAGCCGGAAATCAGGTTAGTGGGCAGGGAGGGAATGGAGATTTTACAGTATCCTTTCCATGCCATGTCCACCAAGCCACGCCCACAGAACCATAGTAAAAAATTTTGAATCCCACCACTGTCTCAAAGGGATGATATTCCTGTTATTTCTAAACTTCCTGAACTGTATAGTCAGGCAGAAGAAACATGCTCCAAGTACTATCCACCAAGACGGAGAGTTTTTTCTGTCACGGTAACTACCTTCTAGTGCTCCCTTCAGAGATCACTAGGCCCATTCTTGTTGGCCTGAAAACGCATCTCCCATTTGTGTCGATTGTTGATAATAATTCTTGGCTGCTATGGGTTTTATATGTTATTATTTAAATGTTGTAATATACACTGATCAAAAAAATAAATAGAACACAAAAATAAGACATCCTAGATCTGAATGAATGAAATATTCTTATTAAATACTTTGTTCATTACATTGAATGTGCTGACAATAAAATCACACAAAAATTATCAATGGAAATCAAATGTAGCAACCCATGGAGGTCTGGATTTGGAATTACACTCAAAATTAAAGTGGAGAAAAACACTACAGGCTGATCCAACTTTGATGTCATGTCCTTAAAACAAGTCAAAATGAGGCTCAGTAGTGTGTATGGCCTCTACGTGCCTGTATGACCTCCCTACGCCTGGGCATGCTCCTGATGAGGTGGCGGATGGTCTCCTGAGGGATCTCCTCCCACACCTGGACTAAAGCATCCCTCAACTCCTGGACAGTCTGTGGTGCAACGTGACATTGGTGGATGGAGTGAGACATGATGTCCCAGATGTGCTCAATTGGATTCAGGTCTGAGGAACAGGCGGGCCAGTCCAGTCTTGCAGGAACTGCTGACACACTCCAGCCACATGAGGTCTAGCATTGTCTTGCATTAGGAGGAACCCAGGGCCAACCGCACCAGCATATGGTCTCACAAGGGGTCTGAGGATCTCATCTCGGTACCTAATGGCAGTCAGGCTACCTCTAGCGAGCACATGGAGGGCTGTGTGACCCCCTAAAGAAATGCCATCCCACATTACTGACTCACCGCCAAACCGGTCATGCTGGAGGATGTTGCAGGTAGCAGAACGTTCTCCACAGATTCTCCAGACCCTGTCACATCTGTCACATGTACTCAGTGTGAACCTGCTCTCATCTGTGAAGAGCACAGGGCGCCAGTGGCAAATTTGCCAATCTTGGGTGTTCTCTGGCAAATGTCAAATGTCCTGCACGGTGCTGGGCTGGAAGCACAACCCCCACCTGTGGACGTCGGGCCCTCATACCACCCTCATGGAGTCTGTTTCTGACCTTTTGAGCAGCCACATGCACATTGGTGGCCCGCTGGAGGTCATTTTGCAGGGCTCTGGCAGTGCTCCTCCTGTCCCTCCTTACACAAAGGTGGAGGTAGCAGTCTTAATGCTGGGTTGTTGCCCTCCTACGGCCTCCTCCACGTCTCCTGATGAACTGGCCTGTCTCCTGGTAGCACCTCCATGCTCTGGACACTACACACTGACAGACACAGCAAACCTTCTTGCCACAGCTCGCATTGATGTGCCATCCTGGATGAGCTGCACTACCTGAGCCACTTGTGTGGGTTGTAGACTCCGTCTCATGCTACCACTAGAGTGACAGCACCGCCAGCATTCAAAAGTGACCAAACCATCAGCCAGAAAGCATAGGAACTGAGAAGTGGTCTGTGGTCACCACCTGCAGAACCACTCCTTTATTGGGGGTGTCTTGCTAACTGCCTATGCTTTCCTCCTGTTGTCTATTCCATTTGCACAACCGCATGTGAAACTGATTGTCAATCAGTGTTGCTACCCAAGTGGACAGTTTGATTTCACAGAAGTGTGATTGACTTGGAGTTACTTTGTGTTGTTTAAGTGTTCCCTTTATTTTTTTGAGCAGTGTATTTGAGATGGGTGGCTATTGAAATCTATCAAATCACTAAATGAATGATGCCCATCATTCTCAGCTTTTTGCATGTTCTATTTTTATTTCTCTTCACTGAATACTTAAAAACAAACTTAAGAAGGCAGCTCTATTTTCAGTTACTATAAAATCCACTGTGACCATGTCATACTCCACTAAGCACGACAAAAACAGGGGCAGTTTTACCATTTTTTTCCTCTGCATTTATTTATTTGGATGATACTAGATTATTCATAGAGTAAATTACCTACTTCCTTTTAAAAAAAAACATTGGCACAGTATTCAATTTTCCTCTTTCTGCTTGAAAATATACTTCAGTAATTAAAAGCAGCAAAATTGGATAAGGCTATTTCTCCCATTAGTTTTGTCTAAGTAGAAGAAAACGAAGTTTTATGATTGCTCTTGCCGAACTAATTTCAATGTATTTTGATTCTTTAATTTCAAAATGGACCCATTTGAAATAAAATAATATACTTTACAACTGTATCAGGTAGGAAATAATTAGACTGCAAGTTCTGGAGGCTTTAATATGGATGAAATTATATAACTATCTTTGCATGCTGCATAAGGCCCTATTAAATGCACAAGCTTGCGATGTTGCTGGCTGTCAGAAAGCAAAATGAAAAATAGTTTTAATAGCTGCTCTTTGACCTGTTTTATATTTTATGTCAATTATAACAGCACACAACCATGCATAATTATGAAGCATAGATGCATTAAAATGTACACATAATTTGTTCTTATGGCAAACATTGCAGGAGGGTTTAGAAAACAAACTGGTGATTTCCTATTGTTGTAAGTCATCTGAACATTTATATATTGAGATTGAATATCGTAAGACAGATTTGTCATTCCATCTGTCCTGAGTAATTTTACAGATAGATTTTTTTTTCAGATGGACAAAAATCCCTGCATAGACACAACTTGCTACCATCTGTACTCGCTTTCATAACACAGTATGTAGGTTCCAGCATGAACAGCAAAGTAACCCTGGAAAATATACAAATTTGTTATCTGAACATCATTTTTTTAAATCATCCAATTTATTCACAGCAGGAGCTTCTTTCTGGCACCACTGAAGCTGTCTTCATTTGGGGCAGAAAAACTGGTGCTTTTTTTTTTTCCTGTTCTGCATTGCCTCTCCTTTTTAAATAAGGAATGACTGAAGAAAATAACATGATAACACTTTGGAGAGTAGTCTGTGCAAAATTATTAGACGGTAACATTTTGATTATAACAGTTCTCTCTATCCTTTAAAAATCACCACCCTCGCCACCCAGACTGGGTAATGAGAAAGATCTTGGGCCAAGTAGAGGCAGGCTTGTCATTCTGCTAGGATTATGATAGCGAAGCTTATAGTCTATTCAAGTGAGTAGGCTAGGAGAGGAATGCATTCGTTTAATGTTCTACTTAAAAATAAAAATAAAAACCTGCAAATAGAAAATTAGTACAGCAGAGTCCAAATTGGGCTCAAAGCATTCTTCCTGCTGTGACAGAAATTGAGTTCAAGATTTATTTATTTTTTACACATAGTATAGGCCATAAGGAGGTCTGTCCTGAGGGCTTTCTGAAATAATACTGCCTCCTCCCCATTTTAGGATTCTCACTTTTATCCTGTTATATCTAGGGAAAAGCAACCTGGAGGTCTTTAATGCTTTTAAGTGCAATTCTGATCAGCCCAAGCCAATAATCACAGAAGCAAAAGAGGGTGAAAGTTATTGTCAAAACCATCTGAGTGGCATATCTTTCTGTCTTCAATCAGTAGCGTTTATGGCTTAGCAGGATTGGGAATCTAAGAATTCTATAGGAGAATTTCAGGCCATTTGATAAAATCCGTGGCACGGTGCAATAAATAAATCCCTGTTCTATGCATAATCTCCAGAATGTACCCCACTTCCAAGTGAATCCTTCTCAAGTCTAAAATATCCTGCTTTAGAAGATATTTAAGTAAAATATATTATGAGTAAAGGGTTTTTTTTTTTTCTCTTCCGGATTAATAAGAAACTAATTTTCCTTATGTAATAATTGTTGTCCTTGAGATCTACTCAGAATAAAGAGGTTTAATACATTTACTCCAATAAGTTTGGGGCTCCTGTTCACTGGTGGAGAATAGGTCACCTGCAGAGATGCTATCCTATCAGGGAATTCCAATATCTGGTGACGAATGTTCGAAAGCACTGTCACACTTCAGGAGTTATTACAGTTTTTCTCTGTCTGTTTATTTAGTGTGCCAACAAATCAGAAATCAGGCAGAGAACAGAAGTGTTCCTCTTTGTCATACAGTATACTGGGGGTACACGTCTTCCCCCAAGTGGCTCTGTCCAGATCCTCTCAAAAAATTGTTGCAAAATTGTAATTTTTAATGTGACAAAAGGGAATGGCTATTAAATACAACTGCAATAATCACTTTCTGCTTAATACATTAATATGCTGCTTCATTTTTAAAAAAAATCTAGGCTGCTCCACCAGATAAAAAACTAGAAACACCGAAATAAACACACAAAATACCTGCAGAGAAATCCAGTGGCCATCTGATTAACTGTATTTAATTTAACTTAATTTTAATGTTGTGAGCTGTTTTGTCCTGACCACGGTCTCTTGAATGCTGCACCTGAAAGTTGTGCACATTTGCAGAATTAAAGCTACAGCTTCCTGTAAGCAATAGCACTTAGACTTACATACCTCTCTTCATAATGCTTTACAGCCCTTTCCAAGTGGATTACAGAGCCAGCATTTTGCCCCCAATAATCTTGGTCCTCATTTTATTGACCTCGGAAGGATGGAAAGCTGAGTCAACCTTGAGCCGGTCAGGATTGAATTCCTGGCAGTGGGCAGAGTCAGTCTGCAATACTGCATTCTACAAGGGTGAGTTGTCAGTTGTCTCCAGAAAACTGCTGAATTCCCAGTCTAATCAAGCAACCCTGATACTGATGAAATCGAGATTTAAATGGAATGCTGCCTCTCTTCTCCATTTATGGATCTTGGTGTTCTCTACACCAAGAATTGTCATTGCAATGTAGCAATGTTTTTATCTCTGGCCTTCAAGATACTGGGCTGTAGAAGGGTGTCTGCAGCATATGGCTTTAACAAAAAGCCAAAAAGGCAGCCAAGATGGTGTGATCCAGCCTGATTTTTGCTGCTGTCTCGATTTTTTTGACCACAACACCCCGGGAGTATAATTTACATGAATCCTGATTATATTCCTGGTGCTAATATCTGGAACATGAGAGAACCCAATCTTTCTCAACCATTCTCAGGCAGCATGCCGAGGCCTTTTCCCAATCTGGCCTACCAGAGATGCTAGAATTTGAAACAAGAATCTTCTGCAAGCCAACTCTGCTCCACTGAAAGGCTGGCTTCACTTGAACTTCTAAGATGAATAGTACAAGAAGCATATTGTATTGCTGCTTAAAAAGGGCTACCCTGTTTAGCATTCTCCCCATTTTTTTCATGATATTGTACATTGGAGAAACATATCTGATGCTCTAGAAAAGAGGAACTCCACAAACTCAAGTGTCTCATCTCTTTTGGCATCAATGAATGAAGATTGGAAGATATGCTACCCTATTGGGTTAGGATATATTAATTAAACTGTACTATATGTTATGGATAGGAACAATGGAAAGTTACACAGGCAGTCTACTTTTTATTTTTGTGGATACAAGATGGTACCAGGTTATTGACTTGGACAATAATCTGTCCTTACAGAGGAAACAGTTCCTCTTTCCATAACTGCCCTACTGCAATATTGAGTACAACAGGTATGAACAACTAGAATTCTCCAATGATCCTATCCAACAGGTCTAGTGGTGAGGGATGTTGGGAAAAGTAGCTGAGCAACATCTGGAGAGTCATACTTGATCTACTACGCTTGATCTACTATGGCTAGTTGCATATTTCAAAGTCTTTTCTCTGGAGCTTCTCGTTCAGCAGTTCTGCCTTTCATTCTTTATTATCTGAAAATTTGAATTTGATAGAAAATGTAGAACAATGTTGAGGCGAGGGAACATTTAGGCCATTAAGTAGAAGTTTCTGTTCAAATTCAAGAAGTCCAATTACAAAATTCTTAACAGATGCCATCCGATCTCAACTTGAATACAGAGCAAAAGAGCCTACCACCTCAATTGGTTCTACTATGGAAACTGCTGATTCTTCTTTGTGAGATTCAATAGGAAACTACCTTTATTTAACTTACACCTGTCCATGAAGATTCTCAACCATCTAGATCAGTGGTCGCCAGCCAGAGGGCTGGGGACCACTGGTGGTCTGTGAGAAAATTTTGGTGGTCCGCAGATAAATTTCATCCTTAAAAGCACCCCCTAAAACAATTAATCCAGGCTGTGTGGAAATACAAGGCTGCGCTGCCCACATGGCCCACGGGAATCTTGCGTTACTTGCAATGTGAACAACATGAGGTAGTGAGAGGAGGGGGCAAAGGGCAGAGGGGAGGGAACTTGCACTACTCACCCCATCTACCTGGCCTGGCTCCCAGGCAGCTTCTTTTCACTTCTTTCTTCTGCTTTTGGCTGCATGCAAGAAAAGCAGCAAAAGTCTTTCTTTCTCTCCCCCAAACTCCATCAGAAATGAGTCTTTGGGACCCTGCAAGGCAACCTGCTCCAAGAGGCTGTGCCGGCGCGACAAGTCTCACAAATGCTCATTGCTGGCAGAGTCTGGGGGAGAGAAACAAATACTTCTGTTGCTTCTGCTGCTTTCCTTGCATGAAGCCAAAACTCTCTCTCTCTCCCTTCCACCCCCCAAGAACAGAGTGAAGATGTTATCCTGTGATCCAATATAAAGAATGATCAATCAGTAGGAAAACGGGGTGGAGAATTTTCCTGCAGACTTTTTTTGGGATTTTCCCAGGGTCTCCCTCTGGTCTGTGGGATTTAAAATTATGAGATTGGTGGTCTCTGAGATCCAAAAGATTGGAGACCCCGATCCAGATCATGGTTGTTCCAAAGGTGCTGTTCCAAAAGGCAACTGGGCTTTCTTGTTTTTTTCCTTGAAAACATTTTACATCTCATCTAGATAGAATGAGATGGATGAGAAGTGAAACGTTTTAAAGGGAGGGGGAAAGAAAATCCAGTTGCCTTTTGGAAAAGCACATTTGGGGTAACTTTCTAATATTATTCTCTGTTTTTCATTCTGGCCTGGATCTTTTAATTTTTTTTTATGCTATTCATTTTTGGGATTTGTGAACTATCATCATTGCTTTCATCCAGTCTTCTTAAACCATATCTATCCAGTTCTCTCGATTTTCCTCCGAGACTGAAACTCAGGTTTCAGTCTCCCAGTTGCTCTTATTGCTCTTCTGTAGACCTATTAACAGTTTGCTTCATTGTTTTTTACTGTAATGTGATGCCCAGGGATGGACTGAGTATGGCTGACTAGCATAAAGTTACTTAATTAAAGTATCTCTAGGTCAGCTACTTGAAGTAGTTGGGAAACCACCAGTAGCTAAGAAACCGAGGAAAGGAACCATGACTGCGCTTGACTGTGCTTGAGTGTACGGAATGTAAACGCCAATTAATAATACCATTGAGAACCTGATCCTTTTTCTAGAAGGCAATTGAATGACAAGTTGCCCATTTGTTTTGTGGGACATTTGCTTTGGTACAATTGGCAAGAAGAAAACAGACAGAAGGCAAGCTTCTTTTTTTTTTAAAGAAAGACACACATACACACACACAATAATTATTCGCTGAGTCACCAGATGCTTCCAGGGAAAGAGCAAAGTCAAAACTGGAGTCAAAATCGATAGTAGGCAAGGCTGCTTTTCAAAAGCACTAGGGAGGAAGACTGCCTTTTCAGTGTAGTAGCAGAGAGAATTTTGTCTGATTAATTTGCACGGCGCACAGCCTCGCTTCTGTCAAAGTCTCGATTTTGCAAGTTTCCCAATCCACAGTTAAGATTGTCATGCCTGGTTGTAAACAGGAGGCTCCATTGGTTACCCTCAGACTGGATTGAACAAACTAACATCATAACAAGAGTGTTTACGGAGGGGGGAAAAATGCTTAAGCACTGAAGCGGAAAGGGCTTAGCACTGATCAGACCTTTCTCCCACCTTTATTCTTCCCTGTTCACATTGAAATGCAAATATCAGCGCAGGGTTTCCACTGGCGTGCCACTCACAAATTGAAAAGCAGTTTTTATCTATGCAAATGTAAGCATGGTAATTGAAGTTAATCAATCAATGCTAGCTTTCACTAAAACCTTGAACATGATTGAATAAAGTAATTATCATTCAGCAGAAAATGATGAAGTTGTAGACAGCATGAACCTTATTAAAGGAGGATTTTGAGTCACAATGGCTTAATTTAGCTAACAGCCCAGCCTTAGCCCAACCAATACTGTACCCAGACTCTTGGAATGGCTGCTTGGAGAAAAGGAGGGGAAAATGTTTTTAAATTATTTTTTTTTCCTACAGGGCTGGATTAGTAAAAAGTACTTGTTACACTATAAAGGATAAGCCATAATTAACATCCTTCTTTACTCTAAACAGATTGGTGAACAAAGATTGCTATGACATCCTACAAGTGTCCAAGAGCAACAGCCAGCTGTTAAGGCTATTAATACAGTATTTGGACACTGGCAACAGCCGAGACAACTTGTTTACCATAAGCCCCCCTCCCCCCTTCCTCAGGATCGTATGCAATTAAGGGTCACGCACAACATCTTTTTCAAATGAGGTTTCATTCTATAGGGTTTCCGTTTTGCCAAGATAAAAGAAAAAGATCTTGGAAACAGTTTGTAGGACCTCGTGCAAGAAACAATCTTTCAAAGTGTTCCATTTTATACCACAAATTCTTGTTATTGAGCTTTTTGTCAGCAGCTCACTGCCATGGGTTCAGTTAAAATTGGCTTAAAGAAACTCTTGAATATTAACACCTTTAAAAAAAAATTGGTATGTATTTCTGAACAAGTGAAAATTATTGCAGATGGTCTTCCTTTTTGCTAAACACAAATCTCTCTCTCATCTGTAAGCAAGATGGTTAAATCATGACAAGCTTATGCAAAGAATGGTGAATCATGGTTAGCTACCAGCAATGTCAAAACATCTAAGGCCAGTTCTGACAAACATCACTCAAATCTGTTTAAGAAATAAGATGCTTGAAAAGATCATAAAAGATAAAATCATTAACCAATTCATCACCTTTCACCTAGAGTCAAATAACTCACTAAAAAATAATTTGGTTTCAGAAAAAAATTGTCCTGCAACCTACAACTCCTACACTGCAAAAACATATGGACTACTCCACTCAACCAGGGTAAAGCAACAGACACAATTTACATAGACTTCTGCAAAGCCTTTAATTCAGTGATACATGACAAACTACTGTTAAAACTAAACTCTTATGGCATTTCCGGATACCTATATAGGTGGTATTACTGCATTCCTAAGAGGTCTGTAAGGGGCGTGCATAAGTGCACCATTGTGCCTCCCATCCCTGTCCTATTGTCCCCATTTATTCGTATCTATTTCCTGTATTCTTACTCATGTTTATACTTATACCTATTAACTTGTAAGCAATTGACGAATCAAATAAATAAATAAAAATAAAATGTTTTGCCACAAGGTGTGATTCAGGGAGCAGTTCATAGTTTCCTCTTCACTGATTGTGTATCCCACTCTTAGGTCATGCTCTTCCAGGCTGATCACCCTTAAAAAACATAGGTAATCTCTATTTAAAATGTAGGTCACATTACCTGAACAAAACATTCCAGTTCCTTCTTGAAGATGAAACACGGGTGGCACACTTAATGGGAGGTTAAAAACCAACAGGCAAATATACTGCACTGCAGCCATTTGGACTGGACAATTGGCTGATGAATAAGTTATAAAATGCAGCAATAAAAAATTCTACCGAAAAATTCAACAAAATATTATTTTGTAGTTTTCCGCCAACAGTACCCTGCAATTTCTAAAATCATATTTTGCTTGGAGCTGAAAGAGAATTATATTTGAGCCTACTGCAAAATGTGATCTGATCTTTTTGCTCACCCTGATTTATCCAATTGTCTTGGTTTCGTTTCCCTCTGTTTAACTAAGTAGAAGGAAATTAAGTCTATAAAGCAGAAATAAATGTTTCTAGTGCTGTGTTTCATCTTTCAAAAAAGACTTTTGCTAGAGG
>BLBF01000011.1:6641362-6651362 GCA_015471245.1 Laticauda colubrina | reverse complement strand
ATCTATAGAAAAACAGCAATCTCTTTTTACTGAGAGGTCATGCCAGAAAAAAAGCACTAACAAATGTACTAAAAATACATTAAATACACATTTAATAAAGATAGCACTTGATAGAAAAAAAGGCAGTGGGCATTGGAAGTTTTAGATAAAATGGTAGATATGGAAGGATGCTTTTGTGTCATGCTACTTATTATGCAATAAAGGTTATGTCTGCTTGTGACAATGCAAGCACATATCCCAGATGCAAAAATTTTTTAATTACATGCTCATGCATATATGGCTACGAAGAAAAAAAGAATCCTACTCCAAGAGTAAATGAGAAACAATAAAAGAATACGACAATTATAACATTTTCATTAAAAATTTATAAACAGGTTTCCTGATTTACTTTCATCGAAAATACATGGCCTTTTTCCATGTCAGAACATTTGTCAGGATTTGGCGACTCCAGGCTAACCTGACATGCAAGATGATCAAAATGGATTATGTAATCTTTTCCATTTATTTCTATTGATTTTAATCATGATAAAATTCATCAGGGTGGGCTGGGAACATGGCACCTGAGGAGAGGTTAAATGAAAAAAATTAAAAAAATTAAAAAGTCTAACCAGGAGACAATCCGTCATTTGCTTAGGAGGAGAAGAAGGAAGAGGATGATGATGAGAAGGAGGAATGTTGTAGCAGCAACAAAACATGACAGTGACAATATCCATTATTAATACTGCATGACAGGCTTCTCTTTAATTTGTCCTAGATATAAAGTTAAGGTCAAGAATTCATATCATTTCTTAAAATCGGAGGTTTAAGAGATTGTTTTAAACTTTTTGTAATCACAAGGAAAGAAAAAAAATCAAGGAAAAAGGAAGGTAGCCGGGGGGGTGGTTCTGAGCTAATCAACTTTATTTCCGTAACTGCCACTAACATCAAAATGCCAACGAGTGGACCATTTTAATCAGTTTTATTGATTCATGCTTTCAGATCTTATTCAGTTAAAAACAAGGCACATTAAATACATCCTCTTATTGCTCTATAAATGCATGCAGCTCATTCTGTATATCAAAAGTAATAAATAATGGCAATAAAACACCAAGACAGTTATAAAAATGACAACCCAGCCTCAAACACAGTATTTAACAGTCCAATCCTGAACAATAACCCAGCACAATACATAAAAGTGCCAGATGGAAAAACATGTGGTATATGTATATGTATACATATGCATATATGCATAGATATATGTGTGCTTACCTATTCATACACACACACAACCACTAGAGAACTGCCTGCTCCTATATTTCTTTGTTTTCGAAACAATTGTACAGTAGTATCACACCAAAGTACTGTTTTACAAAAAGGACCTTTGTGCTTCCTATTCATTCATATATATTCCCTTCCAAATATACAAAGAAATACTATCACAAAGAAACCAAGTAGAGAGTCTACTTTTAACTGAAGTGAGCCAATGTAAAATGATGTAGGGGAATAATACTTTCCCTGCCCATATGAAGCAAAGGGATGTGTCGGCTAAACAACTAGAGTTCAAATCAAAGCATAAACGAAATCATGGCTTCCTGATCAGGGTGTGATGGCATCAATAGCAAAACATGGCAGATTTTTGAAGAGATGTTTGCTGGGCTAAGGACAAACATTAGACATGAATCCAACCTCTGGTTATCTGAGAAGTCTATTTGTAAAAGTGTGCACTCAAATGCTCATTAAAATTCTTCCCTAAGAACTGTGGAAAATCCTGAGTATATATCAGTCCCATGATACTCACAACATTTGGGTGCCTCACAACAT
Source organism: Laticauda colubrina (assembly GCA_015471245.1). Lineage (NCBI taxonomy): Eukaryota > Metazoa > Chordata > Lepidosauria > Squamata > Elapidae > Laticauda > Laticauda colubrina. The sequence continues at coordinate 6,649,562 of BLBF01000011.1, read as the reverse complement.
TTTGGGTGCTTGCTTAACCCTCGGTGTTTCAAATGGATGAAGTGTTTCACATGGACAAGATGGAGTTGTATCTCTTAGTACCTGCCCATTAATCTTTTGCCTCAAACTTCAAAAAATGTTGTATCGATTATTAATTAAATGTGTAACAACCGGCATCTCGACGTCTTTTCTGGACCTCTACACACTTCTGCAATCTTAGAAAAGCTATCAATAATAGCATTTTGTTAAGGTTTGGTGTTTTTTGTCCTAAGCAAAACAGAACACATTGAAAAGTGCTATGTAGAAGCATCCAATATACGTTGGTGATGTGAGGTGAGGAAGGAAGGAAGAGAAAGATCCACCACAAAAATACCCCAAAACTCTGTGTTCAAAGAGAGATCTCCCAGTACAGGCCCAGTTTAGACATGTATTCCAAGTCATTTTGAAGTGCTCCAGGCCTAAAGAGGATGAGAATCTTCTCATAGAAGAAGTAGAATCTTGGCTTCTACCTCTACTCTTAACCTATAAAACAAAGGGCTGACATTTCTTGATCATAGCGGTAACTTAAATGGGAAATGGTCTACAGAGAATTTTGCTAGAGGGCATTTTTTAGAATACTACCTTTTAATATCTTTTATGAAGACCTTGCTCGATGCCCTCGATGCTGCCTACATTTCTAAATAGAAAATAGGGGTGCTTCATGCTAATGGCTGGACTGTTTTTACACAGCAACATCTACTTCAAACAATAGATGCCCTTAATATATTCACTTTTTGAATATCGAATAAGTCTGAATTTTAACTTCATTTTGATATTGAGACCTTATAAAGGACCAGTTTCTATAGATTGCTCTGAAGAGTGAAGAAATGCAGAGCACTGAAATGCTAAAATAAGTAAATGATAGAATTCAGATCTGCAGGTTTAAGTATTACAACTCTTACTGATCTATAAATTGCATTAGAATATTAAATGTTATTAAAACCTGCAACAAACAACAAATGAACAAGGCCATCAGAGGTACAAAAATTTCCACGGTTACATGACTTTGTTCCTTTAGGTTTGTTATTTTGCTACATTTCATTTTCCAGATAGCAAAAAGCAAACCTACTGATTTCGCTATTAATTTATCATTGTACTCTATAAAGATTTTTACCCTAAAAACTAGTTTTTTTACTTAAAATAATTTTAAATAATAACGTTAAAGTTTTTCTTTAAAAGAAAATAGTGTAAAATTGAACCAGCAATCCTAGCAAGAAAGTAGTGTAGTTTTGCTTGGTATTTTCTTCACTATTTTTCTGAGGAGCTATGGGACACCTATCACAAATCAAGTCAGATTTTTAGAAACCTTTTTCTTAAAATTCCTATGGAAACTTACAGAGCAAAGCCAAACCACTCACATGATACAGGATTTAGCTCTCTCTTTTTCATAAATAAGATGTACCAAAGGAAGGAATGGCAATTTCTTGCTGTGGTAAAGTAACAAGAACTATTTGATATGTTTATTTTCTATTTTATACTGGCTTTTTGGGTTTAGGACATTCTAGAAGAATTAAGCTCCGCATAGCCACTTATTAAAATACAATTGTATCAATGCAATTCCTTGGTTGGACATTACACTTCTATTTTGGGATACAGTCTGTGAAAATTCTAAATGCAAGCACTCTCCTCCATGATAAATCACTCATTTTTATGGCATGCACTTTTTAATAGACTGTGGCCATTATAAAAAATGTTTGTACCAAAGTTCTAGGCAAGCGATGAATATTGAGCACAATGTACTTCTCTGAAAGGGAGGAGAGAAAAAAAAATCTGGAGGTTTAACAAACAAACAAAAAGTCCGTTTTTAACATATGTAAGGCATGCTGGCACTGTCCACTTTTGCCCGGTTAATGCATCAAAAGGCAGAAATAGAATGGAGAGAGGACCCTATTAAAGTAGAGAAGGAATTATTTTTGCTTCTGTATAAATGCCAAAAAAAGAAAAAAGAAATCTACATTAATGTCTGGTTATCACCTGGGATCCCTTGCCCTGGTTGGAGTGTTCAAGGCGGGGGGGGGGCGGGCGGGGGGGGGGGGGGCGGCAAAGGTGGACAATTCCTCCTTTTCATGGTCTTGCTGGCCATGGATTCTAGAGAAAGTAGGTTCAACAGGCCACCAGTCAAGTAGACTCTTTGCACAAATATAAAAAGAGCTCCACAATGTGACTTTCTGCACAGTTGCTCAGAGTGAGAAGCAGAGACATCTGAAAGCAGTGGAATGTTTTTCAGCATTGAAAGAGGCAACCAGGGGGCACACCTTTTTGTGAGCTGTAAGCCTTCCCCCCACCTCACAGTCCACCACAACTCCGGTCCACAGAAATTACTTCCCGTTGATGAATGTTCTCTTCAGCTGTTTTCATAAGTACGGCCAGCCTGCTTCCAGATACGTATCCCTTCTGAATAGCAGTCATGAGCTAAAGAGACAAGATAGAGAAAGCTTTGAGGTCAATATACCCTGTGTTACTGCATTATTAGATGATACCTTTATCTCCACACATCCCTCCTTAGAAGTCTTTCATTATAATTTGTCATATCTCTACCAACTTGATGTTGGGTGGTCCAGTTTTCTAAATTTTCAACATCATACATGTCCCAATGACTTGAATGACTTATATAAAATATTGCAAAGGAACGACCAAGATACAGTTGGTCCATCTACCTGTTTGCCAGAAATGGGAACAAAAAGAGACACTCTTTTTTGTACCCTCCCAACCACCCCAGAATATAGAATCAGTCTCTGTGTTTATTTTTATTTCCCATTTTCCCCATCCAATCCGGTATTCCTTTTGGGCTGTTGACTTCTGTTTTGTAAAAACCAAAGGGTAGGGACTGATATGTAAACCATTCTGATGTACATTTTTCCTCCCCTCTCCAGAAAAACAGAATAAAATGGTTTCAACTAAAACAGCAGAAACAGTAACATAAATACATCTTTGGACATCTTTTTAAGGAAAGACAGTTCCACAGAAATAAGACAGCAGGATAAACAGTTTTCACTTCTAACACCGGCCTTCCCCTATCTGGGGCCCTTCCAAATGGATGGGCCAATTCCCGGAATTCCCAGCCAACATGGCCTCTGCCGAGAATCCTAGAGGTTAATGGCCACATATTTGGAGGGCTCCCTTACGTTACAGCCAATTCAAATAAGCTCCTTCTTAAACAAATATGGCAATCTTTCCAGCATCATACTCTCCCTAAGGAATTTGAGGAGAAGAAAGCTAACAGACTGGAGAGGAAGCCTGGAGAAGGTTGAAACGCGGCCATGAAATGAGACTACTGCTCTTAAAAATATTTAAAAGTAAATTCTATACTTTGGGAGCCTTGCAAATAAATAAGAGATGAGCGTACAATTAGGTGAGGTGTTTTGTTTATAATTGGCATGATTTAAACTGTACAGTAGATTTTTCAACTGCTCTAAAAAAATGTTCAGAGAACAGGAAGCTCTTTTTTCCTTTCTTTCTTTTTCTTTTCTCTTACTTCCTTTCCTCCCCCCCCCCTCACATTTCCACATTTAGATTCAACAGTGCTTTTATCTGCAGCCCATCTTGAGAGAGAGACAATTACCGTTTTCCTTTGCCTTGATCTTGTTTGTTTAATGTGACATGCAGTGAAGAAAAGGCTGACATGGACCGAAATCCCCAGCATTAATTTATCTCATGTCCTGCATTCATCATTGCCACAGCGCAGGAAAGACCTGGCAGTCAATTGAAAAACCTGACCAAGAAAGGCTCTGCAAAAATAAACCTGGCGAACAACTGAAAACAAATAAGCAGCTGCTTGCATAAAAGGAGTCAAAGGGACACTTGGAAACATTTTGCAAGTCTCTCTACAGCCCTCAAACATGTATCATGCCACATGGGAGTTTTTTGAGGAAAAAAACCTCCAGGCACGTGCTCTTTTGTTCTACTTCACTCTAAATTATCCCCCCTGATTCACAGAATAATGAAACAGTTTATAAGACAAGTGATACCGAATAGCTCAATTCCAATGTCATCATCAAAGGAAGAGAGTTTCGCAATAAAAATGTAGGGCAACCTCTTGCTGATATCTCTTTCTTCCCTACCCTGCTCAATAACTTCCTGCCTGTTTATCTATCTTCTCCTCCCTTTCCTGGTTTTTGACAACCACAGATTGCCACATCTAGAACTGGGATCACTAGGATTACTCGTGATTATATTTTTGCCTCCGAGTGGCGTAAGAAAGCCTACTTCAACCAATGAAGATCTTAGCAAATGGACGGATTTATAATGAAAGATGTAGTCCTTCATATAGTCAGTCTCCAATCTATTCAGGGTTGGAGAAGTCAATCCAAACATCTCACATTGTGACTAATAAGCAATTGGAAGCTAGAGCAAATCTTTCAACGCAGTCATAAAATCATGGCAGTATTTTATACCATTTAGTAGCTTAGTTGCTGCATTGTACACCGTGTTGCCTAGACTTGCCCTTTGTGAAATGGGTGGTCATATTAGTGTGAGACATAAGTAAATAAAATCTTGCACCAATTGTAGCTTTCCTACATTTTTCAGGTATATTCCTATGTAGGGCATATTTTAATATCGATGAGGTGTAATCAAGGTATAGATAATTGTCACCAAATTGCCAGGGAAAGGACCCTCAACATCACTGTGAAAGGTGTCGAAGGCTATTTGCTAGCAACAAATTCAATGGATGAAGATCAAGGAGCACTCTTAGATTGCACAGATGCTCTTTCAATGAGGACCAAAATTTCAATTCTCCATTAAAAAACAAACTTTAAACATCAGTAGTCACACACAACATTTACACTCTTTCAAATTCTGCCAAATAGGTTGAGAGATGCTTGTCTGCATTTAGAAAGTGTGCTTCTTCAACAAAGGACATTGTTGGCTCTAGCAGGATAAATTTCTCTTCAACTTACATTGTAGTGGTTTACAGACTTATTTTGTTAAAAACTTCTCAGTAATATGATTTTCTCAGAAGAAAATGTAAATTATTGTTCCTATTGCTGATGATCCCACTTGTGGGTATCATTCCAATTCAGTACAGAACTTCAATACAGGTTATAATTATTTATATACATCCTGTTTGGAGAACTCTCCAATTGTACAGTTATAACAAGTTTTGCCAAGTTTTTGGCACCACCTGGAGACTAATTTCTATTCCTAGAAATTAGAGGTGAATTTATGCTGTTGTGCCTCTTTTCTTGTTTTTACAGGTTTTTTTAAACTGCTACTTTTTGTGCAGGCTTATTGTTTTATAACCCATTTGAACAGGTGATAAATTTTAAAATAGGAGTGAAAAACAACACTGACAAAAAACCTGGTTGAACAGAGTCAGAAAATTGATTGTTACATTTTTTTTAAGGCAGAAATTGCTAGAGCAATTCAAAATTTAAAGTGTGGATTAATATACTTGGAAACCAAAAATGCAACATTCTGCCCAATGCCATACTAGCACTAGATACAACTATACTATAGGAAAGCTTCCCGAATTGGCTATAACCACTGAACATTCCAATCCTGAGTAGCAGCACTATGAATAATATCCTCAAGTGGGATCAGGAGCAACTGATTCTATACTTTCCTCTGATTGGATAATTACTGCTGTAAGGAATCTTTCAAAGGTTCCCAAATCAAGACATCAAGGCCAACTTTTAATAAAGTCTGACAAGATAATAAAAGTAAAGAACCTGGATTTCAAAGCCTTCCTAGCATTACCTCTAAGACTTCCAGATGCGTGATCTGAAATCATTTTACCATTTTTATTTTGGTATTTGAGGCATTTCTCCCTCTTTCATACTTCTATGACAATACCATGCAGATACTGCAGAGGCCTCGCACCATAAAATCAGCTCAGATTAAACATAGGAACCTCTCTCTTACCTGCCCTAACAGCATCATATCTGGTATACGTGCAAGTTAACAGAACTAATATGGGATGCAGCATAAAAGGTGTATGTTATTTAATATACATACATTTGGTGTGTGTTGTGTTCTAATGACAGAATGCAATTCATTTGACTGATTTATTTCCCCTAACCAAATCAAAGAAATACTTTCCATTTTGTAACATCCAAGGTGTGATTTTCATTTTTGAATAATATCTGCCAGAAATGAATGCCTGTACACTTTCACTTCCAATATTAATGAACTGAATATTATGAGTATTGCGAGGGTTTTTAATACCATTATATTAGATTGATATAGATATACGTGTATAAATTAAAAGAAGTACTCACTTGCAAAAACTCGTTGAGTTCAACCTGCCCATTTTTGTTCAAATCCACTTCATTCAAAATCTCATGGAGTGCACTTTCATTAATTTGAAGGTTGATGCTCTATAAAATATATGAAAAGGAGAAAAAAAACTGACACGGCTGGATTAACAACACACTATTAATATCATGCCAGGAAATTCCAATGAATTAAAAAATAATAATAATGAAGTAAAATGTTACCTCTAGCACACTCTGCACATCCAATATAGTAATAAAACCTTTGCATTCTTTATCAAACATGTGGAATCTTTTTTTATACCTGCAACATAGATAAAGCATGAAAAATCTATATACATGCTGCATAAGCAGCTTTAAACCAGCAAAGAAAAACCTGACTTGGATGGGTGAAGGATTCTCAACTGGCTTGATCTATGCACAACCTTCCTTCTTATAATGCGATTCCTTTCCACTGCAGAAGCCAAAGAGATGCTATACATTTAGAAAACATGCTTCTAAACCCAAGGACGGCCAAATCCAATCTTAGCATGGACAAATTAAACAAATCTAAAATGAAAGGTGGGAAAAGTCTTTTGCCTATAACCCTTCAGATGTGACTCACTAGACAACTACCTTGACCTTGCTTAGCAACAGAAATTTTAGCAACAGGCTAAAAATAGCAATAGCACTTAGACTTATATACTGCTTCACAGTGCTTTACAGCTTTCTCTAAGTGATTTACAGAGTCAGCACATTACAGTCCACATTACATTACAGCACATTACATCTGGTCCTCATTTTACCGACCTTGGAAGGATGGAAGGCTGAGTCAACCTTGAGCCTGATGAGATTTGAACTGGGAGATGGTGAGTTCAAATCCCACCTTAGCCATGGAAACCATCTGAGTGACCTTGGGCCAGTCTGTTTCTCTCTTCCTCCTCCTCCCTCCCTCTTTCCCTCTTTCTCTTTCTGCCAAATTATATGGAAAATAGGTGAAAGAAGGTATATGTTCACTACCTTGAGTTATTTGTAAAAATAATAAAGGAGGGATGCAAATGAATAAATAAATGGTTTTATTTAATGGTCTCTACCTTTTTCTGATCCAGGATAAAAATACTATTATGTTTAAATTTCTCAAGAGAGGGGATAATATCATTCAGATATACCAAAGGGGAGAAAAGGGATCAGGATATGGGTAAATACACAAATCAAGCACAACTCAGCTTGCAGGGCTGAGGTTATTTCAGATACTTCCTATGATACATCCAAATCCCTGGAAAATTAAAGTAGTAGCCATTTGCCCTGTGTAACAGTTACCTGTCGATATCTCCTGGGGATAAAGTGATTTCACTCCGATCGGTCAGTTGCTCTGAACGGGCCTTGTAGCCCATTTCATAGTACAGGAACTTTTTCGCCGTTGCGAGCTCTTCCTAAGAGGGGGAGAGCACACGATCTGAGCTCTAGGGTAACAGCAAATATTTACATTCTGAATTTCTCCTTTGCTGGAATGTTTTATTGGCTCCTTTCACTTTAATTATAATTGTCGGTCCTTAGAGGAATATCAGCAGTTGATGACCAAAAAGTGCTTAAAGGTGAACAAGGTAATTAAGATTAGGCAGCATTTCATGCTTCAGTTAGATCACTGGGTTTGGTTGTACAAGTGTTGATTATCAAGCGATAATTACCCTGGGAGACGTGCAAGGTAAATAATTTTTTAGGGATGTATCATGCCCTTAATCCATACAGGCAACTCACAGCGATGTTGCACTTGCAGACAGAAGGGCTGAGAGATGGCCTTTAAGTTTTAGCACAATGGATGCCCTAAGTGAGAAGTCTCTGGGTTTAATGCATTTCGTTCTTTTAGGCTGATGGCACTTGCTGATTACTCTCTTCAGGCAGCAAGGTAATGATGGAGCCTATAATTTGGAAATGGCAAGCTCCTTCCTTTCCTTTCCTTTCCTTTCCTTTCCTTTCCTTTCCTTTCCTTT
>BLBF01000011.1:6627068-6637349 GCA_015471245.1 Laticauda colubrina | reverse complement strand
AAGAAAGAAAGAAAGAAAGAAAGAAAGAAAGAAAGAAAGAAAGAAAGAAAGAAAGAAAGAAAGAAAGAAAGAAAATTAAAAATAACACCCTAGTACCTGCAATAGTCACAAGGCCGCTGTCACTAACATGCACAATGTGATTTCGAGATATGGACTGCGTGTCTTTAGAATTGGGATCTGTCACAAGGGGACGAATCCCACTCCATGCTGCCAGAACATCTCCTCTCCTCACTGTAGTAGATAACAAAATAAGGAGAGAGAAAAAAAGTGGAAGTCTTGTCAGAAATATCATCTCAGGAAAGGATTTCAAAATAATATATGATTTAAATGCAGTTTGGTTAGTAAGTTTTCAATTTAAAATGTCATTTTGGGGAAACAATAGTGTCTGTTCCACAAAATTTTAATGAGAAAAAGCAACGTGAGAGAGAGATACAAATTCAATACAATTCCATCCTTTGATTCAATTAAACAAATACTTAAACGGGAGACAAAAATATGAGAGTTTGGTAATAAAGCTGAGAAACAAGTTTTCTGAGGAAAAAAAGAAGTGCCAGTGAGGTAACTTGAAGTCTGGCCCAAGGAAAGCAAAAACCACGATGTCCTAAATCTCAAAATCTGGCAACCTCAATATTGGGATTCTTAATAAGATTTTTCACAATTTTTTTACAACAGGCGTTTTTATATGATTCAACCTTGGCTCAATCCTGGCTAAGCAATTAATTATATATTTAGCTTTCCTTTACTATTAATAATACAGCTTACTTATGCCAAACTTCACATCCACATAGCTCTATCAATGAAGATTTGGATGTTACATTTACATATGGTTCTTGACACATTTTAATATTTGGGATCTTCTAGCTAATTCAGACTTTGAGAATCCCCCTTATTGTTTTGAGTTTATATCCTCATCGTTTGAGACAAGTATTAGCTATACAAGATCACTATTATCAGGACCTCTTAAGTCAATATCTCAAAAGCTTTTTCACAATTTGTATTTAAACAATTCAAAGAACTAAATATGTCACATGGAGCAAGTTAATAGTTGCTAACTTAGGAAAAAAAACACGATTGTAAATTCTGAATTTGTGAAAATGGACTACAACTTGCTGTCACCATGTATAAACAAAGCATTTTAGCCTCCAGGGAAAAATAAACAGTGAACTCTTACTGTGTGGAAAATACTATCTGCCTGGCCAGGAATTTATAGAATGATTTTTATGAACTGGTCTGGAATTGTTCATTATTCTATTTGGCCAAAACCTCTGGAAAGAGTACTATCATCACTCTTTGCAAGCTATTTGCAGGAAGAGGCAGAATTTGTCAGGCACACTTTGCAGTTCAGAGAGGTCAAAAAATTTGAAATTGCTGTTTTTACTCTTTAAATTCTCTTCTTTGGATTTTTTTTTTAAAAAAGGACTAAAGTTATCTGGCTTCCTGTGGACCACCTCAAGGGGTCACTGAGATAACACTAGAGCAGTTTATTTTCACATGTCACTGAGTCAAAAAGAAAGAAAGGCTCATCCATCATTTTTCTCTATAGTTTACTTCTTCTACCGGTAGGTTGTTTCTAGCTACTAATATTTCAGACCAATATAAAAAATACTAGTGTATTTTGCTTAGGATAGGGAAAGAAATATACCATCCAAATTAAAGAGAAAAGCATAAGAATATTAAACAAGGACCCATCCAAATTTTCCATCCAAAGAGCCAGGACCAAAAATACATTTTGGGTTGTTTTTTTTAAATTTAGTTTGTATTATGGAATTCTCTAGTTGCGTTTTCATCATTTTTCCCTTCAGTCCTATGAAAAAAAATTCCAAGTTGATAGCAAAAAAAAAAAAGTATGAAAAATAGTTAGATATTAATAAGGTTTTTTTTCTCCCAGTTCTGTTTGAAGCTGCTTGAATGTTGGAGAAAATTATGAAGGTAGGTATTTTTTTTAAAAAAAGTGAGCTTGGAGGCAGGAAATCCCTGCTTTGTTGTATTCACTGAGTGACTATGGACTTCTCAACTCCTCCTTTTATCTTACCCACAAATTAGAGGCTATCCCAGACGTACTGTGGTTGATTCTTTAAGCTCACTTTAAAGCAGTTACTGCACTTTCTGTTGCTGTCTGTCCATAGATGGCTTTTGAGTGGCAAGCTGGTGGCCACAATAAGGGCAGTTGGGGGGGGAGGAGACGTAAACAAAAATGTTATTGCAAATTGAATGAAATCTTGTTTGGTCAAGAACTACTGCAATTTTGGAAGAGACTATACGAAGTGCCCCAAGACTATGCAAAGTGATCTAAGACCTATTTTGTATTCCTTGATTAAAAAAAAAAAAAAAGGTTTATGTGCTTCCTCCTCCACTTGCAATTTTGGGTAGACAATGACAAACTATGATTTCCACAACCAAGAAAAGGAAGAAGAAAAGTTGAAGATGCAAAAGAAAAATAAAAGAAACATGCAGCTACAGCTGCTGTCATTTTCTGAGACCCTATCATAACAAATAAAAAGCAAGTATCCAGTTTTTTTTTCTTTTCTCCTTTCAAAAAACTGACCTCTCTGATTAACATATTCAAAGAATCTTCAAAACATATGCAATTCTCCCATCCATCTGAGCATGAGGTCAATCAACAGTAAGCAAGTTCTTGTTTTGTCCCAACCCAGAATGTGATCAATCTCTGTGTTTCGTGCCCTTCAATTTTATGTGGAACAGTATAAACTTGTCCACAGAAGCCCCGTACCACAATACTAGAAAAGGACTATGCCTTGATCCTATTATTATTGACATCTCGAGAATATGACCATGACAACATTCCATTCCATGGTGAAAACAGATTCATCTTCTTTTCCCTGCTTCCTATTGAGTTACTAATCCATTGAATGAATTAACTCAGCAGCCCCCAACCTTTTGGGCACCAGGGACCAATTCAATAAGGAGAGGTTTTTCCATGGACTGGAGGGGATGTGGTTTCGTGTGCTACCTGCAACCCACGGATGGGGCTTTGCTTGTTTGTGTAGCCCAGTTTCTGGCATGCCGTGGCCCGGTGCCGGTCCATGGATTGGAGGTTGGGAACCCCTGAATTAAGCCTCACCTCACATAAGCAATGACATAATTCTTTAAAGGTAAAACAAATACACAAGGCTATTTCTCTCTTATCTCTCCATCATCCATGTGCTGTCTATTCACCATAAATAAAATATGGAAGTTTAAATTACTGTGGTGATCTTCTTTCAGTGGACTAAAAACTCTTACGTGGGCTTTTGTGTGTGAGTGTGCATGTGGGGAGGATTATTTTAAGGACAGTACTTTTGTAAGGATGTTAACAGAAAAATCAATAATGTCTTGTAAAAATATCCCGAAAGAACAGAAATCTGAGAAATCAATGTTGTGTGCCAATGTGTTTAGCCCACCAAAATGAAGTGCTAATCACTGAAATAAGATACCATATTACATTTATAAATTAATGAAACTAGAAAAAGCAGCATGTGTGACACCATAATTAAACAGCTGGAACACATCCAAGCCTGTGTAAGTTGATAACCCTGCCACTGTCTTTGGCAGCAAAAAGGCAGGTCTGCCGTGAGTTGATACGGCCAGCACAATTGCTAATTCTCTAACAGACAATCTATAAACACGACTAATTACACACGAGGAAAACAGTGCACAGCCCAGGTTGGTTACTTTCAAAAGCATTAAAACGCTCAAGAAGGCTACTTTTGCAGAAATGCCTTGTAAATAATTAAATAAACAAACAAACAAACAAATGCTGCCTTAATCAATTCTCCAAGCTGTAGCTTAGTAGAATCAACCACCTTGCCTGACAAACCTCAGCTCTTTTATTAATTTTTGCAAGCAGGACCTAATGATAATGGGTTTTTCCCCCTCCTCCTCCTCCTATAGACCATTTTCCTTTAATGGCTACAACAATAACAGAACTATCAATTATCCATTTCAAGGAAGAACAAACAAGCAATCTAGAATGTTCAGTCTTTTTATTTATTCATTTATTCATTTATTCATTTATTCATTTATTCATTTATTTATTTATTTATTTATTTATTTATTTATTTATTTATTTATTTAAAAAGGGGGGTTATGAATATGTGCATAAACCTACAAAGGGCAGGTCAGAGTCTGAATCTTTTTAGAGAATCACTTTTAAAAAGCTGGATAATTAAGGAACTTGGTAATGAAATCTGTTCAGGTCTCCCAGTTATCAAATCTCATTCTGGATGGACAATGACTGGAAAATTTATTCATGGCGCATCTCTACTTAAATAAACAAATGACAAAGTTCAATTTGTTTCCTACCAATTATATCATTCAGAGAGTAAAAAAGAAAGAATGTATTTTATTTAAAAAATTACTTTAGAACACAGCAGAAAGTTGTGTTCCTTAAACAAAGCCATTTTTTTTAAAAAAATGAAAGAATGACAGGTGAAAAGTAAGTGGTTTTTTTAAGGAATGTGATGGGACCACATTTCAAAAAGTTAATAGGGACTAACCTTAATTTACATCTTAATTCAATTAAAATTAGATTTTGCCACATTGAAAATTAAAGGCTTTTGAGAGTCACGTGCAACACTGGATTCTTCAACTTCTGTCGTCTTGGTTTAGAATAAAAAGGACATGATAGAAAGCTGCAAATCCTGACTCTTAATAGATTGGCTATACAAGAAAACCGAGTTAGTTCATGCAGCAATTATTCAATGCGGTGGAGAGGCTGTGCTGTAGAATGATATGAAAAATCATATGAAAAATCAGGATTGATTCATAAAACAAAGCTGTTTACACTTCACAGAAATGCATAAATACTCTCTAATTGTGATGAAAGGTATCTCCATTGATACTATGGAATTATCATAAAGAGAACTGCTGCCCATGTGTGTATTTGTGTGTGTATAATTGGCACCTATTAGCAGGCACCTCCATTTAATACTGCGGAGTTCCAAAGAAAGTCTTATTTTCCAATTTACTGACCTTGTTGATTTGTTCAAGTACTACTGTAAGTTCATTTAAGTAATTGCAGAATTTGGCAGGAAAGTGAATTATAAAAATTGGTATATTTGGTCATTCCCACGACAATACTGAAATATTTTCTGGTTTTGTAATAGAATTCTTCAAAAAAAAATCTGACATGGGGGGGAGGAGGGGACAGGACAACTAACTTACCTCACAGGTGAAGGATCAAAATATATAATGTTTTCTAGGACAAGGGAGGCATTCATGATGCAAAATAACTTCTAAATGTATGTTTTTAATGAGTCACATGTAAAATGAAGCATAATTAACACAATGATGCTTCAGTTATCTATTTTTCTCCTATCTTGCCTCAAAAATTACAATTATAATAAAAAAATTGGGAGGCAGGGATCACGTGCTTTTGTGGTCTCAGGATGTATACTTCTGCCTTAAAGAGAAGAATAAAATTACATTTTAATGTCAATGAAAATTACCTTCAACATCACAGCTAAGATAATTGCGCACTTCTGTCAAAATGAAGTTGATATCTTCTTCCGTGGGTATTGGGTGATGGGTAACTTCAGTTGCAGTATCGGTAGTGCCAGCGATAGTCATCTTTTGCCATGGCAGGAAGAAAATCACTCGTCCATCACTAGTGGATGGGTCAAGAAGTCCCATATTATCAGGGCTAGAATAAGCCAAAAAAATATTACTTTTTTTTCTCTCTTTTCTTCCCAGGTTGTTGGAAAAGCTTCATTACAACAAAATAGCAATAAATACCACTTTATCAAAAAGTGCGGCAGAGATATAGGAAAAGTACAGGCCAGTGGTGGGATTCAGCCAGTTCACACCAGTTCGGGAGAACCAGTTGTTAACTTTCTGAGCAGTTTGGTGAACTAGTTGTTGGAAGAAATCCTTAGGGCAGAAAACCGGTTGTTAATCCCACCACTGGTACAGGCAATATTACAATTGTGGATTTGGATCTAATGCAGGTAGTTACTGACTTACGATCACAATGGAGCCCAACGTTTATGTCATTAAGTGAAAATTTAAGTGAGTTTTGCCCCATTTTACGACATTTCTTGTCACACTGCAGCGGATAAGTTAGTAACCCGGTTGTTAAGTAAATTTGGTTTCCCCGTTGACTCTGCTTGTCAGAAGGTGGCAAAAAGCGATCATGTGACCTTGAGGATGCTGCAATCATCATAAGTATGAACCAGTTGCCAAGCATCTGAATTTTGAGCTCGTGACCATGGGGAGGCTGCAATGGTTGTTAATTGTGAAAAAGTCGTAAGTTATTTTTTTTCAGTGCCGTTGTAACTTTGATCAGTCACTAAAAGAACTGTTGTTTAGTCAAGGACTATCTGTATTATGTTGACGGGTGTTTCATGCCCAAATTATAGCAAATCTGGGTGTAAGTGTGACAGTCAAGGAAACAAGAAGACCTGTGACACAAAACAGAAGAGCACTTGTAACTCAGGGGTATAGCTCACAGACAGATTGTTCTTCAAGGTCCAGAGCTTGCTGACACATCATAGATACATACACATGCGTTCACGCATGGAATCTCTTCAGGCTGTACTTCAGTGTCATGGCACAGGACACAAATATTCACAAAATTCTCAAGGACAAAATTTCAGACAAACACCCGTATTCTGTTTTAATACTAGATGGGTGGCAATTTCTCTTTCTCCAGATTATTAAAATCCTTCTTGATCACACAAGGCCTTAAAATAAAGACCAGGGATGATACGATGATGATGATGATGAGTAATCTGCAGTTAGCTTCACAATCGAACACTGGTGGAAACTTAATAATTCAAGTCCTAATTAAGGACTTAAGAATGATTAAGATAGTGCCTAAGGATATAGGCAGTTCCAAGCAAGATGTGCTTTTGCTTTTTTTTTTCCCCGATAAAAATAGGGTATTCAGGTCTGATAAATTTAAAATTTCCAAATGGCAAGGGAGTCTTTTAGGTATTGCTCCAAGGGTTCCAACCATGATTGATGTAACAGTGGATTTCTTTTTTTCCATATAATTATTATTATTTACTGTTATTATTTTTTGCTCCAGGGACAAGGTTAAGGAAAATGAACACTTTCCCAAATAAAATACTCAGAGAATTAGATGAACGGAAATGTATAAATAATATATATTGAAGGTGCACATTAATTGGAAGGAACGCCATTTGGGGCCAGTTATATGTGAGAAATTAATTGGTTTGCCTTCTGTGAAAGAGGTATTTAGTAGTAGCATCAAATGGGGAATCAAATGATTAATTCATGATCTAAACTACTTCACTCTGGTTCTGATCTTGGCCAAATCGCTTGTTTTCCATTTTCTTTTAATACTTTGCAACAGAGGCCAGCCAAGGGTTTTGAGAAAGGTATCAGCAGGTTTAGGGAGCATCCTGCTGTTTATTCCTATAATGTTTCTAACAGAAATGAGGAACATAAACACACACACACACGTGCACACGCTTATGAGCTATAATTGCACCAATGAGATTGTAATGCCCCATTTTCTTTCCTAAATATTAGCAAGGTAGCTTTGTTCGCATGTCCTAGAAATAGAAATAAGATTTAGACTTATATACCGCTTCACAGTTCCTTACAGCCCTCTCTAAGCAGTTTACAGAGTCAGTATACGGCCCTCAACAATCTGGGTCTTCATTTTACCAACCTCAGAAGGATGGAAGGCAAATAGGACATGCTTGCCCTCCATCCTGGCAACCTAATTCCATGCACATTGAGGTTCCCTTACAGTGTTCCTTCAACAAGACATTACAATGGAAGCCCAAGGTTCTCCATTTCCATGAGAAAGGCATAATTTGGGTGGCTAATGGATATCTCTCACCATGCTTCTTAAGGAAAAGGGGGTTTTAAAACAAAGAGGACCACCTACCCTAGAAATTCAACAAAAATACTTATTCCGCTGGCAGAACTTAGGAGGATACACTGCATGGCTTTGGGTATCTCTCTCTCTTCCTGAACCTTGCGTTAATACAATTTATTTGAGTATACTGAGTTACATGGATTATAATCTTCAATAGCCATTGCTTACTGCATAGAACTAGCTCTACTAAGATGTAGAGAATTAGCTCAACCATGACGGCTCTAATACAATTTTTAAAGTAGCAATACTGTGGAGTCCTTTGTGTTTTCTGAGTTTGGTTGTTTTCTTGCAGATGTTTCATCACCTAACTAGCTAACATCATCAGTCCTAGAAGGGATCTGGGTTATACTAAAATCACTTCTACACATTATATACAAGGGAGGGAGTATACCTCCCTCTATGAGGGAGATGGGCCATTCCTAAACATGATAGATAAATATATACGCCAATAAACAAAATGATTAAAATATTAGAAGTATACAAATATAGAAAAACTATATTATTCTTATTCACAGATACAAATAGAAATTCCATTGCTATTATAGAAATTGTATTTTTCCTGCATAGGTCTGGCTAACAGAAAAATATGCATGAGATGCTCCTCTGAGAGAGAATGACAATTATATATACTTGAAGTCTAACTTCTACACTAAATCTTTGAGATGATATTTATATATAGCTTAAGGATACATTTGGAAAAGAACAGCTTAAAAAGTAGGTGTCAACATGGACTTTTGCAAAGTAAACTATGGCAGATAAGTAATTACTTTTCAAAATGAAATCACTATTGATTTAAAGAAACCAGGAAACTAAGAAATTTAATATACAGGCTCAAACTATTTAAAGAAAAAACTTTTGACAAGTTTCAAAATGAGGTTTCTAAATTGCCTTAAAAGAATCTGAACTGTAGATTGAGTACATTTTTGAAAAGGCTGCTGGGAAATAATTTACATTTGTTTTGACTGCCATTGATTTAGAGAAAGAAGCTAGACCCAGAGAGAAGGGTTTAACTTTCATATCTTACTGCCTTGCTCACTTTTACTGTATTTCAAATAACTACCAGGGTTTGGCTGCCAAATAGATTAATTCCAGAATGCAACATGGATGAAATTCTAGATGACAATTATAATATTCACCATTCACCACATAATATTTATCATTTATTCACGGTTCAGAGGAATAAAAGAACTTGACATACAACAAGGGGAACCACTGCCCACCTATATATTTCTGAAATACAATCCCCACTACCATGCTGGCTGAGGCTATTAGGAGCAATAGTTCAGCATCTGGAGGACTGTTAGCTCCTTATCCTTTCTATCTCTGTTATCCATACTTCTTTTTAGCATTTCAAGTTAATGACTGATTAGGGAACTGAACGCACAGCTTAGGCTCTGATTGCAGCAATTGCCTCTTTGGATCAAGTGCCTGCCCCCCCCCCCCTGCCCATTTTCTGATGGGCAGAATGACAGTCAATTTAAAAGCAACATCCACTGGACTGAAATTTAAAATTATTAAGAGATTACATGCTAGCATCGCTGGGGTGAGACAAAGTCATACAGTCACTGCTTAAGTGAAAACATGCATTGGAAGAATAAAATTAATGAGTGCAGAGAGAACACCAGGACTATTAATGAAGAATGTAAAATTTTAAAAACCCAATGGGAAATGCTTGTAGTGTATTAACATTAAATTAATTAAATCAAAGGTACATTTATACATAAAATGCCTTTAAAACTATCATTTCCCCCGGATGATGTCAGAGTATTTTTCCAAAGACAGGAGTAACTGTAATGACATGATGTGCATTTTCTTTAATAAATAACTGTCTGGTTTGGTTCTGCAACCCAACAGGATTGCAGGAAAAACAATTACTGTCCACCTGTCTTCAGTTGAGGACCTGTATACTGCACAAGTTAAAAAGAGGGCAGTGAAAATATTTATAGACCCCTCACATCCCGGACATAAATTGTTTCAACTCCTTCCCTCAAAACGACACTATAAAGCACTGCACACCAGAACAACTAGACACAAGATTTTTTCCCCGAAAGCCATCACTCTGCTAAACAAATAATTCCCTCAACACTGTTCAACTATTTATAAAGTCTGTATTACTATTAATCTTCTCATCACTCCTTATCACCCCACCCCTCCCACTTGTGACTGTGTGACTGTAACTTTGTCGCTTGTATCCATACGATTTATATTGACTGTTTCCTAGTATGGTTTGATTGCTTATTGTACGCTATGGCTCTTATTAAGTGTTACACCTTATGATTCTTGATGAATGTATCTTTTATTTTATGTACACTGAGAGCATTTGCACCAAGACGAATTCCTTGTGTGTCCAATCACACTTGGCCAATAAAGAATTCTATTCTATTCTATTCTATTCTATTCTATTCTATTCTATTCTATTCTATTCTATTCTA
>BLBF01000011.1:6489125-6625204 GCA_015471245.1 Laticauda colubrina | reverse complement strand
ACACACACACACACACACACACACACACACACACACACACACACACAAAGAACAGGGGTCGTGATGTTAGTTAAGCCATGACATATCATTTATGGAAGGAGGGGCAGTGAAGAATGGGATAATAATCCTCCTACTTCTGCCTGGCTAAGGCTTGGCAGAGCCTCTTCGGCAAGCAGAACATTTGAGATTTTCATTTTCTCATTCAGTATTCCAACATATGGTGAAGAAACTTTGCCCTGCCACAAGCAGAAGGGCATATCTGAATAAAACCCCTTATTAATCGTAATATTTAGCATTAATATAGTACAACTGAATGAATGCTAAGGGCTGCAGTAATTTTTAGAATATCTATGTAAAACTGGTTTACTGTTTGCTATGCTGGCTGAACTAGCAATGACTTGCTAAAGATTATCTAGGACTTTCCTTACCACCAATAACCCTTTTCGAATCACCTCACCAATGTGAGGGTAGATAGAACGCAATGTGTGAGAGAACACAACTTTTCAGAGCCTTACTTGTTTGAGACAATAAAGATGGCACGGAGAAAATATTCCCATCTGTCAAGTCAGTCCTCTACAGTAACTGTCCAGTTAGTATTCTCTAAAACGACATTTATTGCCAAAATCTTGCAGATGAAAAACTCTGGCTTTTGAGTGAGTAGAAGGAATGGTGTCCACTCTTCTTTCAAAACTCCAGCTGTCTCCTCTAGTAGATATTTTAACATGGGGCATTTTGAACGACCATTAAAAGACTAGTTAACTCTCCTGTATAACCTCCCCTTCCTTAGTAAGTGTGATGGATTATGCTTGACTCACTCAAAATAACTTTCCATACAGCAGGTGGGGTGGAGGGAAGGGGGAGGAATGAAGGCCTGAATTCAACATAGATTGTTTAAGCCAGAAAACAATCTCTTTAGATTCCCCCTGTCTCGACCCTATTAGATTCACATCCTAAGATGGTTACAAATGGTCTGTGCTTTGAATACTGTTACCTGTAATAGCCGGGCATCACAATATGAACGCCTGCACTTGGTTGACAGATGTTTGATACTTCCCGCTCATCCATTTTCCGCACAGTATCTGTGAAAGGTCCTGTAGCATTGATAACACATTTGGCTTTGACATCAAATTCCTGCCCTGTGAAAGAAAACAGCATCAATCACATACTCCATTTGTTTTTCGCTTTGCTGATTCTCTGGATTATTAATTTATCCATGAAGTTAATCTATTTTTAAGTGTGTGTGCACACACACATACACACACACACACACGCTCATATGCGTGCACACAGAACTGAGCAGCTCAAGTTTCCAGCGAAATTAGAATAGAGACGGCTTTTAAGGCCAAGAGTATGCTGGCTCCCCAATCTTTATAAAGATTTTGAAGATCTGACTTGTAGAACAAGGGAAAAGAAGCAGAAAAGAATGGCAGATACTTTCCAACTTCTTCGGCCCCCATCATTCTGCTTTATTTATCGACATCCTCTATTTAATGACATTCTCGAAAACTCTGAAATTTGTTAAATGGTACCATTGCTGAAACGCACCACTACCACCCGGCATTTCAGAACGTCAGCTTTGCTTGACAGAAGGGCTTGGATGTAAAGCACAGCTTAGCTTGCCAAAGCACAAGGATTTGAATGAAAGCCTGACAGAAGTTAAGGATGATTGGCGGTAATGACATGCCACTGCACTTTGGAAACATGCCTTTTTTGTCAGCTAAGCGATATTTACAAACTCCAGCCCCTTACTGCTCTCTCCCTTCACCCACCTTCTTGCACTTAAGTTTGAGGAGAAGGAGGATTCCCCCGTTTCTTTTAAGCCGGAATTAAAATGCCTTTCTGGGTAGCAGTGTTTCTTCCCATTTACACTCAAAGTATGGGTAGTTACTGAGGTGAAGGGCTTCAGGGAGAATCTAGACAGCCACCCGGCCCCAGAAAGGATAAAAAGGAAGGGGTCTCTGAAAAACAGAAAGACACCCACACCCACACCTGACAGAGCATGCTACCTGGAGACAAGGGGCTTCATAAATGCCAGGGAGAGCCCAAAGGACATACCTGTTAGAACATCCCTGCATCTTGCTCCGTAAACCCAGCTCTTCCCGCTCTCTGGATCCATCTTCTTCAGCAAGTGCACCACTTCAGTGTAATTGGCTATGGCAGCCCCATACCTGGCAGCAGTGAGGGCAATGGCAAGGTTCATTCGTGCATCATTGTGCTGTCCTGCAGCAGGGAGTGGGATGGGGGAGGAGCACAATCACAGAAGGACAGGAGTCACCTCCAGCCACTGATTTGTGGTATAGAAAGGTGTCAGAACCGATCTGTCACATCTGTCCCTGTCACACTGAATAGCCATGATGGCTGGTCAGATCTACCAAGAAATATCCAGAGAATCACTGACTCTCCATAGTGTAGCATATTTTCCTTTAAAAAAAAAAAAAAAAAGGATAGCAGAAACTGCACACACATTCACAAAGGGCTGGGATTCTTGTCTAGCGGTGAACTTTTTATGTGCTCTAGCTGAAGTGCATGTATTTTGCAGCCAGTCCAAAAACAAGGCACCACTTTCTGGTACCGGAGAAGGCGGAGATTGTACTGGCAGTAATACAACATCATTGAAAGCTGCATTTCTTGACAGCCCCACTGGTGTTAATTAAGCATCTCTATTAGCACATGTACAGCATGACATTAAAAAAAAAGTTAACGATCTTTTCAGAGATTCTATGGCTAAGCTTTACCTTCCTACATAACAGTCCTTTCATGTACCCTCGAAGTTCACAACTTGCAGAATTTACAATAAGTATGCGGGTGGAGGAAAAATCTTGGACATGTTAAGGTACGCAGAAGGAAAAAAAAAACCAAAACCAAGGGTTAGGTAACAGATCACTTTAAACATATATATCATTGAAGATTTATTGCTGAATTTTCCTACTTGGAGGTAGAGGGAATCAACATGGAAGGGAGCACGTGGCGGAGGGGGGGAGGGAGAGAAGAGTGGAGATGATTAATTACTTTAAAATAGTGGCATCACCTGAGACTTTCTATTTATTATTGCCACTGAAGTTAAAACCCTGTCTGTTGCCTGGGAGCAATTATTTCCCGTAGCAAGGGCCAAGCTCTATGTGCCCAGCATAATTAATTACCAAGGGCTAGCCTTCTGAAGGCAGGGTTCAGCATGCCCAAATGTTGGGACCAGCCGCATCAAGATAATACTGGTAAGGAGCGGGTGGGGGAGAGAATGGTAATAGATACTGTTGTTGATTTATGTAGCCGGCATACCAAGTGTTCAGTATAAATGATTTATGTAAAGTTCGTCCCTTTCCAATTCTGCTTCACCAACAGCCAGACACTAAGCAAGTAAGTAATCCGTTTCAAAAAACCAAAAGGGCAAAATTGTAGAAAAAGGATCAATGTCTCCCAGAATTCATCACCTCCCCTACTTTGTCTTTAAAACTTCTTCTTACACCAACCTGCTGGAAGGAGAAGAAATGAACCAAAACAGGGATTGGGGGGGGGGGGGGGGGGAGGGGAAGGAACTTGAAAGCAAGTAAGTGTGGAAAACTGAGAAGAGCATGGGTGAAAATGTTCACTGTGTTTAAATGCCTACTAAATGAATAAAATGGGACAAATTGCATACTGAGAGAGGGAGAGAGGGAGGGAGGGAGGGAGGGAGGGAGGGAGGGAGGGAGGGAGGGAGAGGGGGTGGGAAGCACAAATGATATATCCCCCAAAAGCTTGAAAATAGGCAAACATTTTGTTCATGTCTTTAAAAATATCTGAATAAAGTTCTCTGCTTGGGCATGTGCTCTTTATAAAATCTGATCTTTGATTTTCTAAAAGCAAAATTACAAATTTACACGTACACCACATTGATAAACATGCAGAGGGAATTCCAAAATTGGTGGGAAACATTTCACTAGCAATAAATAGCAATATGGAAGTATTATGGATAGCTTCCTATTAAGGAAGTGTTTGCAAAAACTCATTTCATTTAGGGGGCATGATCTTTAAGCCAAAAATGGATCCCCAGGTTAAATAAAGGACTAGAGGCTTTCCATTTTGAGTAAGAACAAGCAAATAATTACTATTAAAAAAGATACATCAGGAAGACAGAAAAGGAAACTGATCTTAAAAAAAGAATTTATTTTCAATTCTAGTTTCCTCTGGTCCTATTCTTTTGCCTAATGCAATGTGTTCGCTGTTCAGATAACTGCTGCATTTGAATCAGAGCTTTAAAAAAGGAGCTCTTGCTACTCTTCTTCTGTTACGAGAACTGTTTGTATAGTTGACATGGCAACTACAGAATGAAAAGCATAGTGGGTTGCTGTCCCTCACCAGATGCCGGGTACCATGTTTTTTTCAGAATTCAAAGGCTGCCTTGGCTGGGAATTTTAGGACTTGCAGTCTAATTTGTGGACACCATCAGTTAAAGGAAGACAAACATAGGGCCGTTTATGAAGTCTGGTGAATGTGAATGTCAACTGGGGAAAATGAGGGATTGTCTATATTTACAGTAACCATAATTTTTGGCAATGCTTAAATAGACCCTGCAAATGTGGAACTAGAATCTCAAATTTATTTTGCAGGCCTAGATTTTATTCTTACAGAAATCTGCTTGATCGGCCACATGTAAACAGAAGGATTTTAATACTGGTAGCGCTCTACTTACAACAGTTCGTTTCGTGACAGTTTTAAATTTACAATGGTACTGAAAAAAGTGATTCATGACCATTTTTCAAACGTAAGGCCACGGCAGCATCCCCGTGGACACATGGTCAAAATTCAGACACTTGGCAATTGGCCCATATTTATGATGGTTGCAGAGTCCTGTGCTGTACTAAGATGTGTGATTAAAATAAACACATAAAATGACTCGTGAGTAGAAGAAATGCCACAAAGAGGAGCTTCAAAGGACCTGAAGGTAGAACAAGCAGCAATGGAGAGGAACTAATCAAGGAGTGGACCAACCTAGAACCAAAGATAAATTTCCTGAAGGAACAATTAATCGGCGGAATAACTTGCCTCCAGAAATCATGGTTATTCCAGCACTGGAGATTTTAAGAAACAACTGGACAGCCATTTGTCTGAAATGGTATAGGATCTGCTGCTTGAAAAGGGAGTTGGACTAGAAGACCCCAGGGTCCCTTCCAGGGTTATGTGATCACCTTTTGCCACCTTCTGACAAGCTAAGTCAATGGGGAAGCCAGATTCATTTAACAACTGTGTTACTAACTTATCACTGCAGAGACTCACTTAATAACAGTGGCAAGAAAGGTCTTTATCACTAGATATTTTGAAGAAACATGGAGTGGCAAATCTGTTTGCATCAAAGATGAATAGTGTCAGCATTCCTGGGAACCTCCATTCCGATCAGTAACTCCAAGACAAGCATAATCTCAAAAGTACTTTTATTAAAATAACACCTGGCACCTCTGTGGAATTTCAAAACTAAAAGTTTCCCGGTCTTCCCACAATATCCCAACCTACAAACCATCCCCTTTTTTACTCATCATCACATCACATGAACCAATCCGAAAGTAAGTTCCATTTCTTCCTATGCCACACTCTTTGACCTTGATCTATCAAAATAATTCTGTTTTGTCTGCTAAGAGCTACTCAATTTAAATCACCCCCCCTCCCACTTTCTCAAGCTATGTGGAAGTGATGAATAAGGATTCCAAAGCTGATAAATAAAATGGTGACTTAACCATTGGACCAAGCTGGAGAGCCAGTTTGCTGTGGTGGTTAAGGCGCCATGCTAGAAAGCAGGAGACTGTGAGTTCAAGTCTTGTCATAGCTATGAAAAGCCCAACTGGGTAACTTTGGGCCAGTCATTTTCTTTCAGCTCAACCCACCTCTCAGGGTTGTTGCTGTGGGGAAAATAGGAGGAAGAAGGTGTGTTGGATATGTTTGCTGCCTTGAGTTATTTTTAAAAATAATAAAAGTGGGATACAAACATACAATAAGGCTCACAAATAAAAATTGGAACTAGTGAGAGAGATGGGATTGGGATGACACCAGGTGTGAAACTGTACTTAAGACTCGTAGAAGTGGAGCACCAGAGGCCTTACCAGATAATGAATTTCTCCTTGAGGGGGGAAAGGATGCTGAGGGACAGATCAGAATTAGGATTTATTTGGTTGAGGTGGCTTTTAATTATGTTGTTACCCACTTCTTTTGTATCAGCCTTCAACATGTCACAGGCATCTTATAGCAATGTCAGTTAAGTAAATGCAGAGTGTTAAAATGAAAACCAAATGTTGTCAGTGCCAGTTTATGGAAGCCACACTGAAATGTCACTCAGAAAAATGTCATGACAGCTTTTCTGTGTCCATTTTACAATACTGGGAACAAGTGCAGTGATGTCAGTGTATGTTACTAAAGAAGGGATAATTAACATGTCTTGTGGGTATATATAAGTGCAGACATCTGTGTAAACAAACAAAACAAAAAAAATCACACAGGTCAAATGCTGAAGCAGAATGGAAGGCAGAAATAAAATCATAACTCATGGTCATGTAATTTTTCACTTAGTGACTCTCTTGCTTCATGTTAAGAATCAAAGTAAGATTGCAAGTTCACCTGCAGTCGCATTATTTTTCCCGTCAGTGATCACATTTCTTTGCGACTGCCCAAATTCCTGATCCCAACTGTGGTGCTAAGTGAGGACCTACCTATAGAAAATTATAAAGCACCACAGAATGCATGCTCATACTAACCTAAATTACAATTTAAAAAAAGTTACCCATTACACATGGGGGTCCTGATTCAATCTACCTGTCCAAAGTTCACTGGAATCAAATGACTCCCCCACAATCTTGTGGAATACAAGCAGAATGGGGACGTCTACCATCTCAGGGGAACAAGGTATTCTATAGCATGGGAGCTGTCACCCACAAGATACACCTCTGGGGTATTATCTTTTTTTCTTTATAGGGGGAGGAGACCATCAGCAATTGGGTTGAATGCACATATGGGGCAGGTTTGGTCTCATGAGACAATCCTGGAAATATTGTAACAGTGGCGGCTAACCTTTTTTGGCTCCCATGCCATAAATTGTGTGCGCACTCGCGCTTGCATGCCAGCACTCAGAAGGTAAAGCGTGCTGCCCCCCATACCCTCTGCACATGCACCTGTGACCCCCCCGCACTGCGCATCTCTGTGGATGTGCACATGATCCCCCTGCACGCCATGCCTCTCTACGCATGTGCACACATCTCCCGCACATGCATGCCAGATACTCAACAATCAGCTGTCGGGTGGCAGCATGTGCACGCATGCGCAATGGGGCTCTTCTGGGCAACCTCTTGTGTGCCAGCAGAAGTGGCTCTGCATGCCACTTTCTGTGCCCATGCCATAGGTTTGCCATCATGGAACTATAAGTTTGGTGTCAAGCCTTGTAATGTTTTATAAAAATGCTAGAGAACCCAGGACCCCTTGGGTCATAATTTCAGGAATATTTCCTCACTTAGATAGACAAACAGAATGACCACGGTGGGCAAAAAATCAGTGGGAGTAGGCGGGACTTACCATTGACTTTCTTTGTAGGAAGGTGGCAGGGATCATTGGACATGATGATCATGTGATTGAGGCTGATCACAGCAGCATGGAGGTGCAATAGCATTGAAACCAAATTTCAATCCTATGGTGCTCCGGGTCCCGGATTTTGGACGCCTTCTATAAGTTAGCCCATCTGAGCTACATTGATTCAAAAATTATTGCTGTATAACGCATTTGTTCCAACTGAAGGTTACAAACATTCCTACTGACACAGTTTGTATAACTTTGAATTAGCAAAGACCAAATGATTTTTCTCACATATCTATATTTGTTTTAAACTCCTGGATGAAAGATGAGATATACAGTGTTAAAAAAATAAAGTGAGATAAACATAAACAAACAGATTCTAACAGGGGGTTGTATTTTTTTCAGTTCAAATTGACCAGAAGACTTAAAAAAAACTAGAACCAATCAACAGTTTTATAAACTACTCTCTGTTTTATAGGACATCAAGAAAATTCTACCTTACATTATCTTGTCTAAACCAACTTGGATTATGATCCCAGGTATTAAAATAGACAGGAGACCATATGTCAGAGGCATATGGAGGATGCAGAATTACTTTACAGAATTACAAGGTGACTTTATCACTCACCAGAGATATGTGGTAATTTTTAAATAAATAATGAGAACGTTTTATTCATTGTAGAGAGAAAAAGCTAGCACACTACAAATACACAGTAGAATGGTTGTAGTATTTTACTGATAAAATATGCACTTTCAAGGAAATCATACACCACAAAGATGCCAAAACAATGAATAAATTTAGATAATAGAGACTAGAAGCACTTCGTGCAATACTGTATAATTTTTTTTATCTGAATTGAATACAGCTAATTACAGCAGACCTAAGAGCCAAAATCAAGGGCTGCTTCCTGCTTTTACTTTAATCTGTCACGAGCACCCTAAACGCTGCATTGTCATTTCCCACAGCAAATATTATATATGGCCACCAGCTTCTCATACTTAAACACCCCAGGGTACTCCAGGGCAATGAGAACGAAAAGCACATGTACGAAGATTGTTATTGACATTTGTCTGCCATTAATTTATGCTTGCTGTCTGATGATATTAGCAATATACCCTATTTACTCATCAGGAATTATGATTCGTTTGAACACACACACACACCAAATAATCTTGCTGTGCTCTTTCTAGCTCGTCAAACTAGGATTACCAACTTCAGCTGAAACCAAGACTGGGAGATTTCCCTATTGCTACCAAAAATGTGCAAGCATGGCATGCTTGTAACTGTGTGTGCATATACTCCACTTATCTCAAAAAGGAACAGGGTAAAAATGTTTTAATAATCACTCATAATCACTAATTTAATAAATATTAATTATTCTACTCTAATAATACTAATTAAACTCTATTTTTTAAAAATTAACTCACCCCCATGTACTGTACATACGTGAACTACCGCTCTCTATCTCACACAAAAAAACACTCTGACGTACAAAAACACACAAGTGTATATGTGTAGTCTTCCTTCATTTCAAAAGGAGCAGGAATTCTCACCCTTCCCAAAATAAATAAAAGCAGGGTGGTTAAAAGAGCAGCCCAGTTATTCTGGGAAAGAAGAAAACTACAGAAATTGTGTTCAGAGGCTTCAAACAAGGTTAAACGAACCAGAAGAGACCGTTTGGTATAATGGGTAAGGTATCAGACTAGAAACCAGGAAACAATGAGTTTTAGTCCCACCTGATGCAGGAAGCTGGTGTGTCCTTGGGCCAAACCACTTCTGAAATTTTGCTAGGAAAACTTCAGGGTCTCCAACAACACTGACTTGAAGGCATGCATAAGCATACATGCATAAATATCACCAAGCAAGCAGCCCTTTTTTCCATGAGAGCTGATGTTCCAGCTACTTTTAAAAGACATTCACTTCATGTCTCCAGTTATTTGCACCTCCATCACTGCTTCTTTTTCGTACAGATAACCCTCGTTTTGTGATTGCCTCTTTCAATGACTGTTCACAATGATGACAGTCATGAAAAAGTGACTTCCCAACCAATCCTCACATTCAACAACCTTTGCAGATCTGTACAGCAAAAGAAAGCCAAGGTAAGATCATAAGCACAGTTGCGGTTCCCTTAGTGACTGCTTTGCTTACAGACCGAGTTGTCAATCCCAATTATGGTCACTAAATAAAAACTACCTGAAGTGACTTCTATTCTTCTCAGTAATTATAAGGCAAATTCTCCCACAATGTGGGCAAGTATAGGAGAACACCACTCATCTTTTCATCCAGTAAATACAAAACTCAAACATTAAAGTTTGATTATGCAAGGGGGTTGGACTAGAAGACCTCTGAAGTCCCTTCCAACTCTGTTATTCTGGATAATGGCCAATGAATAGACACACTCAAATGATGCCTCCTGCGTATAAAGAAGAAATGGTCCTGAATTAAGCTGCCAGCGAGGTCTTAAGTTTATGGGAGGAAGGTGCTTCTTATAAAAGTATACCAAAGACAATCCTCCTGGGCCAAAGATTCAACAGGCACCTAATATTTTATAGGTTGCTTATTCTTTATAAAGTCTTTGTTCCAAGATCCTGAACAACGAAGAAGGTCCTTTCTAACAGGCTCCTAGTTGGATTTCCAAAGATTACAAGTCCTTCTTGACTTACGACTAAAATAGGGCCTGAAAATTCCTCATTAAGTGGTGCCATCATTAATTGAGGCATTGTGCATCTGATTTTACCACCTCTTTGTCATTCATAAAGCGAATCACTCCCAGTTGTTAAGTGAAACGTCACATTGCCTTTAAAATCCAAAATAACCCATTCTTTCATTAAGCACAGTGGAGGAATTAACAATTGTCTTTACATTTTTTTGAGGGGGAGGGATGTTCAGCTACTGTCTTAATAACATCACAGAAGTGGAAGCTTCACTTTTTTGCAGCAACCTTCTCTTCCTCTTTAAAGCAGTATCCATGACACCACCATCACTACTTCATGGAACAAGATCCATATTAACTAAAGGCTTGCTATTAAGTTCACCCAAACCTCACATATATAAATTATATGCTTCAATGCAATCTTTTCTCTGACCACTCCATGGCACACTGGGGAATGCCAAGGGAGTTTTAGATACAGATAATCAGAGTTGGAAGGGACCTTGTAGGTCATCTAGTCCAACTCCCCCCTCCCCCCCAAGCAGGAGACCCTACACCATTTCTAACAGATGGCCGTCCAATCTCTTCTTGAAAGTCTCAAGTGATGGCGCTCCCACAACTTCCGAGGACAAGCTGTTCCATTGGTTGATTGTTCTCACTGTCAGAAAGTTTCTCCTTTTTTCCAGGTTAAATCTCTCCTTGTTCCGTTTCTATCCAATATTCCTTGTCTGGCTTTCAGGCGCTTGAGAAAATAGCTTGACCCCTTCCTTCCTGTGGCAGCCCTTCAATATTGGGAGACCGTTATCATGTCTCCCCTGGTCCTTCTCTTCACTAGACTAGCCAAGCCCAGTTCCTGCAACCGTTTGTTGTATGTTTTAGCCTCCAGTCCCATGGTTGTCCATGAAGACTCCAAGATCCCTCTCACAGTTACTGCTGTTGAGCCTGGTTTCACCCAGTCTATATGGGTGCTTTTGGTTTTTCTTGCCTAAGTGTAGGACTTTACTTTTCTCTATATTGAATTTGCAGGATAATGCTCAAATAATGTTGAGAATAATCCTGTATTTTAAAGGATAGCGTGGGAC
The DNA here is from genome assembly GCA_015471245.1 of Laticauda colubrina. Taxonomy (NCBI): domain Eukaryota; kingdom Metazoa; phylum Chordata; class Lepidosauria; order Squamata; family Elapidae; genus Laticauda; species Laticauda colubrina. The sequence continues at coordinate 6,613,947 of BLBF01000011.1, read as the reverse complement.
CTGGAACACACCTTCCCTTTAGGTTTCCCTCTGTAAGAATCAGCATTTGATTCCCAAGCCAAAACACATGAACAAAATAAAGCAAAATCTGGACATTTCATCCAGATCCTCATAAATTTGCTGCCTTAAACTCGGAACACGCAAATGGATGAATCTAGCCAGTCAGCGAGCAAAGCCAATTTATTCTGTGGCTCCCCTGAGGTAAATGTAGATCACAGTCCTGCCCCCACCTCCAATTCAGCCATAATCCCTGATTCCTGGAGGTTAAAAAAAAGCACTGGAGTGAGGAAAATTCTGCAGTAGGATATAATGATCCAAAATGACAGGGACAATAATGACAATGAATTTCATGTCTCCCAGTCATGTGCTGGGAATGCTTGACTGGGCTGACTTATACAATTAAATTGTTACAGGTACAGTAGGAGATGCAGCTATCATCTGCAAGTGTTTGGGGACAGTGCCTCCAGCAACCAAAGTGCTATAAAATGCACAGCCAACCTTTTGTTACAAGCAAACTAGGCATCTACTGGTACGTTCATATGTGGAGCTGTGCCCTGCAACTGGGGAGGCAAGGAGAAGGTAAGTAGCCAGTAAACACACACCAAACCTTTAAGGGGTACCACCACAGCCTCAGAAATTTAGGTGATAACCTTAAGAAAATACTTCAGATCTGGAGAAACAAGAAGCCTTACAGCAGGGATGTCCAACTCTGGCAACTTTTAAGCCTTGTGCACTTCAACTCCCAAGATTCCCCAGTCAGCCATGCTGGGTGGGGAATTCTGGGAGTTGAAATCCGTAAGTCTTAAAGTTGTCAAGGTTAGACATCCTTTCCTGATAGTATCCTTACTACAGAGCCCATGTGCAGTATCAAACCCCCTTTTTATTACACTGCCCAAATTTGCCAGCAATGCATTGAATGGATGGGAAAAAATTTTCAAAATTTTTAAACATAAGAGCAATTAAACAATACGTGGATTGAAAGATAATCCCAAACCAAGGGGCTGAAAACTTTGCCTTTATCCACTTCAATAAAATCACAGCCTTGTGTACTGTGGTTTTCTAGAGCCGCATTTACAAATACAGCTCTTGAGAAGCTTACCCATTTTATTGCTTTGTGTCTGCACAATAAATAAAATCACTTGCAATTCATTAGAATGGTGAGGTCCTTGGTGCTCTCTGAAATTGGTGATTTTCTTGGAAACATTTCATTACCAAACTAGGTAACATCATCAGTGCAAACAGTTTGATAATGAAATGTCTGCAAGAAAAGCACTAAGCTCAGAGATCATCAAGAACCCCACCATTGAACCCTGAGCTACAAATATTCTTTTCTATCGATGATTCATCAGGGCATTTCCTTCTATTCACATGCAATCATAGGGTTAAAAACTCCTTTAATTAAAATTGTTATGGAATGCAGTACCAAATCAGCTTCCAATAATTTTCTTTTTACTGCAAATGAGTACAAGCTTTTTGTAGAGATAGGGCGTTGGTACTTACCTGATACACCCGTTCTCTGTGATCTGTGAAGAGCATCCATCCAGTGACAGGAAGGTGCTTCAGTCTCTTCCAGGAAGGCTGGGCTTAAACTTGAGGACACTCCTCCTCCTCCACGGGACTCCTTAGCATCCCAGTTTTGCGAAGCCAAGTTATTGATACCCAATATGCTTAAGCCTATGTAATAACCCTGGCCGGAACAGACCCCTAACAGACGGAATAAAAGGGAGGGGCTGGATGCTCTTCACAGCTCACAGAGAACAGGCGTATCAGGTAAGTACCAGCACCCTTTCTCCCATGAGCTGTTCAGAGCATCCAGTGATGGGACATACCAATGCTTAGCATTGTCCTAAGGGAGGGACTCCGTCTGGGTTGCAGAACCGAAGTGTCTCTGAAATAACTTGCTGCAAAACTTGCCTACCAAATGAAGCCTCAGCAGAAGCAAATACGTCAATTTTATAATTTCTAATAATGGAGATGGAGAAGCCCAGGTTGTAGCTCGGCAGATCTCCTCTATTGTAGCTCGGGTCACCCATGCTGCTGTGGTGGCTGCACTCCTGGTGGAGTGAGCGGTAATGCCTTGGGGCACTGGAATCGAGTCAGAGTCATACGACTTAGTGATGGTGGCCCTTAGCCATCTACCTATGGTAGAGAGTGAAACCTCGCGCCCCAGGGTGTTAGGCTGAAAGGACACGAAGAGGGCTTCTGTCTTTCTGGAGGGTGCCGTGCGCTCTATGTAGATGCGTACCTTACCTGTAGTAAGGGCCAATAGTGTCTTATTTAAGTCCTAAGTTGGATATTGGTGCACTATGGGGGACCTCAAGTTCTTGGCACCGTGCAGAAAACTGCGAATGCGAGGGTGATGGGATATAGAGGTAAAATCATCCCAAGATATGACCGAAGCCAGGGCCGCCACCTGTCTCTGCAGAGTATTGGGTGATAACCCTTTGTTTAGGCCTTCCTGAAAAAATTCTAATAACTGTGCTACTGATGGGGAAGTGGGGTCGATCTGAACCCTCTGACACTAACGGCAGAAGCTAGACCAGGTGGCATCATAGATTCGGTTCATCAAAGGACATCGAGCCAACTGAATACTATAAATAAACTGAGTAGAAAGGTGTTCATCTCTCAGACGTCGCCATTCAACTTCCATACGGCGAAGTTTAGCCATTGGGGGTCTGGGTGTAGCACTGGGCCTTGAGACAGCAATATGAACGATGATGGGATCCTCCAAGGTGGTACCATCGAGAGGTCCATGAACCATGCTCGCCTTGGCCAATAAGGAGTCACTGATAGCAGCTCCGCTTTTTCTTCCAACAAATTCTGAATCAATTTGGGGATCACAGGGAGGAGAGGAAAGGCATATAGCAGTCCAGTGGGCCAATGACATCTGAGGGCATTCAGGTTCTCCGCTCCCTGCGATGGGTAACAAGAAATGAATCAGGGAAGCTGTGTATTGAGTGGGGAGGTAAACAGGTCGACTACCGGTTGGCCCAAGTAGCCCCCAGAAAGATCTTGGGGTCCAGACTCCACTCTGATTGGTCTAATGTGGCTCTGCTGAACCAATCTGCTTGTACATTCGCTACTCCAGATATGCGCTCCACCTTTAGAGAGAGAAGATGGATTTCGGCCCATAGGAATAGTCTTTCTGCTTCCCTCATTAGTAGATTGGAATGAGTGCCCCCTTGTTTGTTGATATGGGACTTTGTAGCTATGTTGTCTGTTAAGACGAGCATGTGTTTGCAATGGAGATGTGGGAGGAATTGTCGGAGTGCCAAGTACACCGCCCTCAGTTCTACTCAGTTGATATTGTGTGCCTTCTCTGAATCTGTCCAAAGGCCTTGCGCTGTATGTGATTGGAAGTGGGGCCCACATCCCACTAGACTGGCGTCTGTTCTAACAATCGACCTGCGTGGATCCTTGAAAGGGCATCCCTTGTTGATTTCGGATCATGTCCACCATTGTAGAAACCTGAGAACGGTTGATGGAACTTTTACGCAAGTCCTGGCACAACAATAGGCTAGCATCAAATTTAAAACCTACGGCTGTGAGACCCTGACCCACATACAAACTCAATACAGAAGCCTGATGATGGCAGATGAGATTCTGCTGAAACGCTGTTACAACTTTAAAAGCATTACAATGACGTGGGATAATACCCGAAGGAAGCTGAACTGCATTCATATCTATCTATCTATCTATCTGGGGTTTTCTATAGTGGCTAGGTTTTTAGTGCCATTGAAGTTGATGTTGTGACCTGTGGCTTTCATGTGTTGGAGTAGTGAGGAGGTGTGTTCCAGCTTTTTTACTGCATTTTTGTGTTCATCCAGGCAGGTACTTATTCTTCTATTGGTCTGTCCAATGTATGTGGCCGGGCATGATGTACAGGGAACTTCGTATATACCTTGGTTTTCCAGGTCAATTTTGTCTTTGGGGTTTTTGGAAAACCCCAGCCACAGAATCATCAGAGAAGCCATAGAGATTGAAAAAAGACTTGAAAGCATGAACAGAAGGGATGATTCCACCAGACTGTCAATCATTTGGAAGCCTGCACTCTCAAATAGAAAGATCTCCACACCACAAGCCAGGCAAACACCTGGGCACAGACAGACTCCCTCTGATACCTCCAGCTCAAACACACCCCAACCAGGCACCCAGATGAAACCTGGCTTTCTAATAGATAATAACCGTCCTTTCACATGAAGCCAAGCTGCACTGAAAGCCTCCAACACAAGAACACAGTGTTGCCAGCCAATCAAAGCCACAAAACAGACAGAAGAAACCAGAAACACCAATCAAACAAACTCCAAGTCCAATAAACACAGACCAAGACTCCCAACCAATCAGGATGTAGAAAAAAAACATCCTGCCACAACAATAGGCTAGCCTCAAATTTAAAACCTACGGCTGTGAGACCCTGACCCACATACAAACTCAATACAGAAGCCTGATGATGGCAGATGAGATTCTGCTGAAACGTTGCTACAACTTTAAAAGCATTACAATGACGTGGAATAATACCCGAAGGAAGCTGAACTGCATTCATGTAAGTACCCGCGAAAACTTAACAAATATATATATATACACATATACATATATACAGACACACACACACACACACACACACAACTGGTTGAGAGAATATGAGATCCTCTGCTTCCCCTGGAGTATTTGGGGGGGGGTACCCATATTATCTAGCCGTGCAGTGTTTTTGGCCTTAAACAGCAAGGATTTAAATAACTCTGGGTCGAATAATCGTGTTAATACCGAGACACCAGGTGAAAGGTAGATATGTATGTATGTATGTATGTATGTATGTATGTATGTATGTATGTATAGGGAAAAAGGAAAAGGGAAGGGAAAGGGAAGGGAAAAGGGAAAAAGGCTTTACTTTTAAGTGGAAACTTCAAGCCTCGAAGGGACAGAGCGTTTACTCAGCCGGCTGGGAGATCGGAGAGATAAGCCTCCTTGTTTCGATGTTTAAGGCAGCATGTCTCTGAAAGTAGAGGCTTTTAGCCTCAGGGCAGATTGGAAAGATAAGCCTCCCCTTTTATGGGGCTTTAGCCTTGGGAGGCTGGAACGTAAAAAAATAAAAATGAGCGAAATGACTTTTGGAGGTTCCCAGGGGCTGCGGGCAAAGTTGGTGACAGGAACTATGGTATACCTGGCCTGAGAATAAATCAGCTAAATCAGCTAAATCGCCAGTGTTCTGTTCCGACCAGGAAAACAATAACACAACCTGTCTGAAGAAAGGCTGAGCTAAAACAGGGACGCTAAGGAGGAATCTTGTGGAGGAGGAGCGTCCTCAAGTTTAAGCCCAGCCTTCCTAAGAAGGGACTGAAGCACCTTCCCATCACTGGATGCTCTGAACAGCTCATGGGAGAAATTCCAGTTTATAGGAATTATTCAGAAATAATTTTGAGTTTCAGGATTGCCTTTAACTATCCTTAATAGTTTTGTCACTTTGTGACTGCCCCCCATGGATTTCTACTGATATAAGAGGTTGTCATAATTCTATTGTGATGTACATGCTGAGTTTCACCTGTGAGAAACCTTTACAGCTTGTGCAGGTTGTGACACTGTTTTTATTCCAAAATGAAAAAAAAAAAACACTTTAAATAAGTGTATGAAGTTTTACAACTGCCTAAATTTAAAACTGGGCTGGACCTCAACCAAACACCTCAAGTCTCTCAAAATTATAAATTAGTCAAAAATGAATTATAAATCTGTCATTTCTCATAATTCAGCCCACACTGAAAAAGGAGCCAGCCATAGGAGTCTAAGAGAAACTGGGTTCCTATCCAGCTGTTGACAGCTTAATGAATGTTCTATATTTTTCTCATTGATTTCTTTATGCTTCACCCTTCCTCTACATACATTAAAATAAAATCTCACAAAGTTTACTGTAGGAAAAAATCCTTTTTGAAACAAAGTTACTTTATATTTCCACAGACCTTAATTGGCTTTCTCCAATTCTAAATACTGTCAACATGTAACAAGTGCTTACATGTATCCCTGAACCTGTGTTATCTCTAACGGATGTTTTTTATTCTTACTTAATTAACAAATGTAGGAGGCAGGACCCCTTCAAGATAACTTCTCTGCAGTACAATTTATGAATGTCTGTTTGATAGGATTTACACTAAGAAATTTCAAATCAGATAATACTTCAGTTTACATAGCAATCTGTTTGATTAGGTCCAACTAGGGGGTTAGGAAGTCCTTTAGTGTACATTTGAAAAATAATCAAATAAATGCGTACATCCAATCAATCAAGGCTGATCACAAAAAAAAGGCATCAGGGTTAATAATTGGACAGAAACCACCAGAAATTCTAGGGCTACAAACTAAAATGGAAGGTAGAAAGAAACAGAAAAAGGTAGTCCAAAAACCAAAATAATCTTGCAAAACAACATCAACCCCTACATGGACAACACTGAGAAGTTACCAGAATTCAGACTTGTTCATGATGGAGATTTTATTTAAGTCATAATGGAAAAAAGATCTATCAATCTTTAAACGTACCTACTACACTTCAAGGAAAACCTTTAAAGCTTCACTACATTTACTACATGTGAAACGTTTACCACATTTCACATCAAGGAAAATAAGCCTGAATTTAAGGCGATGTCCCAACTTCCCCTTGTCTCTCCCTCAAAGAAGATCAGACTGAGAATAAAGTTTTCTGCCTACTTAAATCACCAAGTGCTCTTTGATAATGCTAAATTTAAAACAGAGTTCTCCAACTGCCTTTGCGTACCGGTTGGGGGAGGGGCAGAAGAGGGAATGGTTCTGCATGAGCAACAAGCAAGCATATGTCTGTACGCAGCTCCATTTGCCTGCTGCTCACCCAAATGGAGCACGCATGCGCTTGCCCACTGCTTGTGCAAGGGAGAATGTGCATGCGTGCTCATCTAATGCTTTGAGGGCCCCGGCTTTGAACAGCTTGTGGCCCAGTAGTGGGCTATTATGGCCCAGGGATTGGGGACCCCTGGTTTAAAACAAAAAGAATCACTAAGGAAAAAAATAGCTGTACAGGGTCCTATATGGTACCTTTTAAAAATGCCTTCCCCAGTTTTAATAAAGGGAAAGTTGGTTACAAGAAATCTTAGTCTAGCTTTTCCATTGTGCCCCTTTTTAATTTGTCTTGAGATGCATAAGGGAAAATGACAGATCATTGCTCGGATAGCAGCCACATTTCTCCCCCAAAATGTTGTCTTGTTTTTTTTTTTTTTTTTGCTATTCCAGAGTATCCAAATACTAACAAAGGCTAAACGAAGCTGACATGTACCCTTAAGAAACAAAGTTGTAAGTTGTAGCTTCAAAGGAAACCTTGAATAAATAGGACACATTGTGTACAGCTAGGCTAACATCCAACATATGCTTAGTTTTCCTGATGCTGCGACAGAGCACGAATAGCCCCTGGTAAAGTTTGTGATTTGCACTGGCTGGTATAGCCAACATTTATAATGTCCCCCCACTTTTTTTTTTTTTTTTTGCCTGTATAAGCTTAAAATGGAATTAAGAAAGCTTGGAGCAACAATATGTGGTAGAAAATGAATGCTCTGATAAATCACTGCTTGGACAAATTGCTATGAAATTAGAAGAAATGAAAGAATGAAAATCTAAATCTAGTTTCATAAGAACTTTTTCCCCTTTTGTTTAAAGCAGGGAGGGAGGGAGAAAGAATACATTTATGAACTTGGTTGTACCAGTGCGAAGGTACCAATGAAGAAGTATATTTGTAGCTTAGGGCTGAAATGAGGGGTCTTCTTTAGTGTTCTTTGAAACTTGCTTGTTTTCTTGTGGACATTTCATTACTCAAACAAGGTAATAATATCTGTGCTACCTATGCTAGTAAGGAGTGGGGCAGTGGTGGGATTCAAAAAATTTTAGTACCAGTTCTGTGGGCATGGCTTGGTAGGCTTGGCAGGGGAAGGATACTGTAAAATCTCCAGTCAGAGGTGGGATTTTCCGGTTCTCCAAACTATTCAAAATTTCTGCTACCGGTTCTCCAGAACTGGTCAGAACCAGCTGAGTACCCACCTCTGGAGTGGATTTTGCTCTCAGTTTATATTCTAGAGCAAGGGTCTTCAAACTTGGCAAGTTTAAGACTTGTGGACTTCAACTTCCAGAATTCCTGAGCTAACGTGACTGGAGGAGGAATTCTGGGAGTTGAAGTCCACAAGTCTTCAATCTGTCAAGTTTAAAGACCACTGTTCTCTTGCCCTGTCAGTGTTGGTGGGGGAAGTTTTAGCAATTCTTTGGTTGGACAGTTTGCTGTTGGCTACTTTGGCAGTTTCTTGATTGGGGTATTGTTTACTTGACTGTTGGGCTGATGTTAACCTTGGAGTAAATCTATGATGATCTAGGTGGGTGTTCATTGCTGGTGGAGAGATATGTAGGTCTTTTTGTTCCTTTTTGGGCTTGGTGATTGTCTCTTTTGCATAATCTATAGATGTTGTTAATGTCTATGTGTCTATTGATGGCTGATTTGTCAGAGGGCCATGCTTCTAGAAATTCCCTGACATTTTTGGACTTGGCTAAATAGCTGGTCATATTTTTCTAGGCTGGTCATATTTTTCCAATTGAGTCTGTCTATGTTGTGAAAACAGCTGTATATCAGCACTTCTGTTTGCAAACAGCTGGGTGCTGCCAAGGCACCAAATCTAGATTCTTCAAAGAGATCAAAGAAGTACGCAGGAATAAAATGGCATTTCATCATTATATACAAATTGAAAGCATCATCTTCATGCTCAGAGATCAGAAAATACGTAACACTGGGCCAAAACCACCTTCTGTCAATAAGATTTATATTATGTGCAATCTTACATCAAAAATGGTGGTCTCATTAGACTCATAAGGCTTTGCTTATTTGCCCTTAAACCATTCTAAAACTGCACAGCTTTCCTGCAGAAGGAAGGAAGGAAGAACTGCGTATCATCCATTTACTGAGTACCTTTTAGCCAAAATCACTGGAATTTTTTTTCTCAATGATTTTCACAAACATTAAAACGTACTTGGAAAAGTTACCTTGTGTTGTAATTTAATGGCCCTGAGAATCCCACATCTTTCCTTCCAAAAAGGAATGGAGCTGTTTTGAACCTCATAATTAAATTCTGGTCTAAAGATGCAGTTCATTACCACTTAAAGGTCCAAGAAAACTAACTTTCCATCTCTTCCAAACCCCAATTGGATATATCAACTAGAGTGAACAAGTTTTTGTCCCAAAGGCCATGTTGGAATGCACCTAAACCTAACTGAAAAACAAGATTTCTCAGGATCCAATCAATGGGTAACGTAGAGGTGGAAGGTTATCTAAAGATGAATTTATTGAAATGTGAAGTTCTGTCTTTTGCTTTCTGGATAAGATTTTATGTTACTTTTCTAAAAAAAAGATAGGGGCAATGTTTTTTGTTAGTTTTTTTGTTAGCATAGCAAGGAGTCCTATATTTTAAGCTTGAACATTTTCAGTTTGTCAGAACTGATCTAAGGCTTCCACTGGATGTGACTTATGCGATGAATGGTATGTGCCATTAAGCAGAAATTAAGAATATGGCATCAAAAAGAATATCCTTCAAGAATTATACTAATAGTTGGCCTCCAGGAGTAACTAGGAAAGGAAGTGAAATGGGGCAGGAAGCATTTTTGCAATAATAAACTGCTTGCCTGATTCGGCTTTGTTCAATTGCCTGCCATATTCAGCTGTGCTAGACTAATATATATTTTCCACTTCATGAATCCAGGATCACTTCTATTTACCCTGTTACTGGACGTGGCATAGAGCTTTTTGAAAACGGGAATGTAATTAAAAAAAAAAAAGAACTACTAGCTAAGATTCTTTCTGCTGGAAATGCCAAGGACTGAACCTGGGACCTTTGTAGTGAGTTACGTTTCTTTCCCCAATATTGGTGGCTATATTATTTTACCAAGAAAGCATGTCTTGACTATACCTCCGTCTTTAAGCAGCCTGAGAAAACTTTTCTGAAGCTCTGAAGTTTAAGTAATAGAACACCAAATCTTTAATCTTTTTGCTGTTCTCTAGCCCTCTCTGCTTGCAAATCAGTTAAATCTATCAGCACGGAGCCTTTAGCTATTTGATTAAAAATGAATCTCAAAATGGACTTTTAGTTCCTCATTATGGTAAACTTTCACATTCTTGGGAAAAGCCTAAAAAGAAGAATATCAGACTATTTCTGGTGTCAGACTTCATACATTTTCCTTGAGAAACGAGATGCAAGGCAGAGAGCACAAGGTGAAAAACACATTAATGGTGCTTCTTCAACAGTGAATTAAAATTCTGTGTACTAGTCTTTGAGCCAGCAGAAAGAACACCAGCTTAACAAGTGACGGCACCAACAGCAATCCTTATGCTGCCAAAGGCACATTGTCAATTATCCAGAACTTGCTAAAGATAAGATTCTGAATATCCTCTCTCAGCTTTGCTTCACTCTTACAAATTTACCTTTTCCTTGGCTTGGGATAGAATTGGGAGAGGGGGCATGATTTACTAGGTGGCTAGCCCTCCCTGTCAGCTGAAAGGTTTCTTTTGGATGCACATTTAGCATTATTTCCGAAAAATGTATAGCTCTGCCCACTTTCCTGACAGACCTGGGCTTTTATGCCCCTGAGCCACATCTGGCCCCTTGGCTGTCTCTGTCTGGCCTGTATGGATTGCATTTATTTTGAAGGCGACTATTTTTTTTTCAACTTAAACATGGGTATATGTCAAGGCCCGCCAGAGGGATGCTTAGATCTGGCCCATGGGATCGCCCTAGAAATAACTAAGGATCGGCCAGTAGTGCCTCTGCCAGTGAAAATGGAGCTCCCTGTTAGAGCACTGTAAGAGGCCCCTGTTGGTGAATCTGACACAAGTGATGTTGAGCTGGTCACATCCTCCCCCCCCCCCCCCGGCCCTCCAAGATCAAACACAACCCTGATGCGGCTCTCAATGAAATTGAGTTTGACACCTCTAGTATATGTACATGCTTAAGACATCTTCACAGCCCTATTGGTTCAGCCCTCCTTAAGAAACCCAGTTTCCCATGTGGCCGCTTGGGAAAATTAATTGCCCAGCCCTGTTCTAGGGGATCTGACTGATTCACTAGCAGAATGTAGGTAAAGCACAACAGACTGTATCTTTGTGAAAAGACAACTGAAGGCAAGCTTTACATGTGGCTTCAGGATTGGATGATGGCAAAGCTGCTACAGACTATTTTATGATGTAGTATGTTCTCATGCTCACTGAATACTACTGCAATCTACCAGAAGTTCAATTCACAGTTCAGAAATTATATTTAGGATCACTCAATTCAAGTAAATTAGCATGTTGATCAGACTACAGTACTCAGTACTCATACAGTATATACAGTACTCAGTACTCATACAGTACATACTCATAATTACTGATAACTATAAAGTTTTTTTTCTGAATTAATTTTTATTTTTTGTTTGTTTGGGTCTTTTCTCATTTTTAAAAGCCTTTCTTTTAAGTTTAAATATTGTAGGCATACAATTTTAAGTAAAAGAAACAAACAAAAAAGGACAAATTTAAATTCCATTTTCTTTTGTCTGCAATAAAATCCTTCTTTAGCTTTTTCACAGCAAAATTGATTCATTTGAATCCCATAATTAGCAGACACCACTCTAAAACTTCTTCAAAATGAATGGCAGAGAAACACTAGAGGGTAGTACCAAAAGGAATCTGGATGGATACCGAAGTTCAGGTTTCCTACTTAAAAATCTATGTAGCTATTTGTTCACAAAAGACGCTCTGAAAGTGCAAATCTGGTTTACTGGCTATGGCTGGAGGGTAGTTAGAAAAAAACATTTTAAAAAGTTCTGCATGTTAAGACACCCTTATCTCAACAGGAAAAAATAAACCTATAAATCATCTTATAAAAAGGAACAGAAAACTGTATCCATTTAACATAAGGACAAAAAAAAAATCACAGTTAAGGCTGGCCTTTAGGCAAGCAGCAATAACAAATGTCACTAAATGGGCATCCTGCTGTGTAACTAGTTGCATTCCATTATCTCAAAACTGAGTTTCTTGGTAATTTTCAAAGAAAGTACGGTTCGGTACGCTGACTTCCCTGTTGCTTTATGAAAATGTATACAGATTCACCTCTATGTTTTGTGCAAACTGCCCCAAACAGAAGGGATGTTCTGGAAGGTACAATTCAGATTAGAACAAAAACTACTCTCTTCAACCACTCCTTCTCAAGACTTATTGGGCAAAGAAATAAATTTACAAGCACTCACAAAACTGCAGTCCTAAAAAACTATGATACATAGCAAGCACATATTCAACAGAACATTCAGATCCTATCCGTAATTGTTGTATTATGGTTACAAAGACGTTTTGAGCTAGCTTTTTCTGATATATACAAATATTCATAATACTATAAACATAGGTTTGTGGATTCACTACACTGATCAATTTTGCAGCAAACATCCAACATTTCCATTGTCATCCTCCTGCTTTAAAGTGGTTAAAGGTCTTTTTTAGTCATTTTGGTCTGAGCTGCTTCCCCATTATCCCCAACCTAAATTTGCACAAGCTATAAATTTAATTTTCCTCATTTTCCCCTTCACACAAAATAAATGGAGTAACCTGCTAGGATATTTTATCCCCACCCAACTAATGTATTTATCCATATGTATCTATGCTTACCTGCAAATTTTTTTTCAAAAGTAGCATTTAAAAAATATCTAATTTAAAAAATAGATAAAAGACAGTTCTGCATGCAGCAGCACATTTTGAATGAAATAACAATATGCATAAAGAAGCAAATGAAAAATCAACTTTCATTTGGGAAAATCCAAGGGAAGAATGAAATGCTCTAGTAGGGGGAGCATTCTACTGGCAGACTAAAAGTGACATCTGGAAGCCTCAGTGAATAATGGAACTAAACACAGATTTTACAAAGTAAGTTCTCTGGCACGCTCCCATGTATGATAATGCCTTATCTATCCACCAGGCACAGAGAAGTTAATGTAGAAGAAAATATATAGGAGGAAAGAACAGATCTTCCTGACTCAAAGACATGAACCTCTTCCCAGAACTAGTTCTGGCATGTTTTCAGTAATTTTCACTCAAAGGGGTGCAAAGAGGCACTGAAAGCAAAAAGGGACAAGACTAATCTAGTAGTTGTACCCTTTTTCAGTGTGAAGGAAGAGACTTGAGATTGGTGTGCTTCATTTGCTATGGGAAGTAGGAACAACAATGAATCTTCTTTGCCATGGTGTTCTGTTGGTTGGAGAAAAGAAAGGACTGGAGCTAAGAAAGCAAAAGCAATAGCACTTATATATATGGCTTCAGCACTCTCTGTATGATTTATATAGTAAGTATATTACTGCCAACAATCTCAGTCTTCATTTTACGAACCTTGGAAGGATGGAAGACTGAGTCAACCCTGAACCGGTCAGGATCAAACTCCTGGCTGTGGGCAGCGTTAGCCTGCAATACTGCATTCTAGCCACTGTGCCATCATAGCTTAATGAATGTTAATTGCAATTAACACAACTTTTTCTAACTGATTAGCTAAATAGTGCAGCAGGTGAAAAAAGCAGTTGGTACTAAGAGACTCCTGCTGGGGTGTATGCAAAAGTATACAAAGAGAGAAACGTAGGAACCCAAGACCCACACAGTACCTCTGCAATACAGCTACAGGAATAGAATGGGCTCAGATTCACAACTGGGATCAAATCTTATGCTTTTAACACTGGCAAGAAAGGAGAGGACATACCATCATAGTAGACTATGGCGCCCACGAGTTTGTCCTTCCGCAACATAGGAAAGAGTTCCAAAGCTCTGGATTTGCTAAGCACATAGCTGCTTTTCAGACATTGACTTCCTGCTACTAGGTCATACAGCTTAATTCCCACCCAGTAATAAGGCAGTTGCCACCACCTAAAAAAAGAAAAGGTGACAAATAAACACGTAAGCATGTAAAACAAATCCCTTTTTTTTTTTTTTTGCAATGGGCATTCTTTTAAAACAAATCCAAAACTTCAAACAGAATTTAGAAGTCAGAATAGATCTGGATATGTGTGGGAAAGCTGTTCGAAAGATCACAGTGGATTTCTGTAAGCCAATGTTCCAATTAAAAAAGGCTAATGTTGAACAATATTTGAGATTTCAAACTAATAGATTTGGAGACAGATCTACTGACATCAATGGGTCTTAAAAGTAAACATGGCTAACCGTTTGGAAAATATGTTCAACTTCAAGCTGGCTAATAAATTTTATTCTTGGTTATTATAGTCTGCCAGAATTTATCAGCAAGCACCTATTCAAGATTATTGCAGGGAAAATATAGTCACTATTCTACTAGGAAAAGGGGGAAAAATACAGATAACAGGACAATAACGTGTAGCGTATAATTCTATTTGCATTATTCAGGAAGCCTGCTTAACAAGCTATGAGGTCCATTAGGTGTTTTGCCAATTCTATTTATGTGAATTTGGAATTAGTAGGAACTGAGGGTAACTTTCCCTATGTCATTCTCTTCAAAACATAGTTGATTAAAGTAACTTCACTGGACTGTTCTGCCACAGAGTAAGAAAAGTAGTCACTCTCTATTTTACTTTGACAAGGTGTATTTAAACAATTACTACATCACACGGGCTAGTCTTTAACATTCTTCAGCTATGGAATTCCTTTAAATGCCTGAAACTTCACAAGCACTTAAAAGAGATTTCATCCCTTAAAGCTGCTGAACTTTCATATTGGACCTGGCCTTGCCAATTTTCAGAATAAAGTGTTGGATAACATAAAGCCAGCTGCAGCTCTTAAGGCAATAGAAATTGTGCATGCTTGGGCAAAAGAGAGCAATGACTGATGATTTGCATACTAATGTTTCTAATGTTTAGTTAACAGGTTTCTAACAATAGTACATAAATAAGCAGCCGATAGGCATTTGAAGCTTCTTACATAATAAGAAGTCTTATTTAAATGACTTGGATGATGTTTCAAAATTCCCTTTCTTGTAAGGCATCTGAACCGATGGAGACCAAAGCAAACTTGAATACTTTTACTCTGAGATATGGCAAGTACAATGTGCCAGAATTATATTTGTAAGATATGTTCTGGAAGTGCTGGAGCATCACCATGTTTTTCTTGGATACATAACACCACATTAGCCAAGCAGAATATGTTTATTTAGGTTTTATGACTTCTCTCTCCAATCCTTGATGTTTCTTCCTGTTTAGTGTATTCTTTGTGAGTCACTGTGGTGGGATGTGTGAAACTAAGTCTCCAAACGTCATTCATTTTAGAAAGTCATGTAGAGACCCTGGGTAAGACATCATCTCAGACTAAGGTCCTTCCCCCAGAACCACTTTAAAGATCAACATTCAAACACACTTAAATATTCTCTTCCAGTAACATCCCCTCAGATGCATCCTTCTGTAAATCCTAAACAGCATATATTTCTGCATTTACTTATATTTTTAATGTTTTATTGAAATTTTTTTGATTGTTCAGAATAATTGAGAATCAGGCATAATTCAAATTTAATAAATTATTATTATTACTCAGGAACATTAATTGAATACTCTTTTTTCACATCTCATTGACTAATTTAAGGTAAAGCATTGGTCTGTAACTCTAATCAGAGTAAAAAAGCTACTTATGTATTTTTTCTTTCTCAAGGCATTTGAGAAGTCAAAAAAATTAACAGCATGCATACATTTGCATCTTATTTTCTCCCTTTTTATTCTACAGAGATGCAGACATGATTCCAACATTTAGAAAGCAGATATCATTATAAATAAATAAATGCACATAAACACTGATGAACATGCAAATATGTAAGTTTCAGTTCTGAGATGGCTAATCAAGATTTAATTCAAGCATAGTTATAGTATAGCAACATCAAAGGTTCCTGCCACTGTAATCAATCTGTCAGTGAAATGTCAACAGGATTCTTTGTGCATTTGCCATACCAGATTAAAACAAATGAAATCAACGGTTCAAAAGATTTCACATTATACTTCTATAAAATAATGGCAATGTTTTGCTCTTGTAAAGTAAAAAAAATTAGGCTTGGCACTAGCAAAAGCAAAACAAAACAAAAATAAAAAATAACCCATAGGAAAAAAAGCACTATAATTTTGATACAGATTAAAATGTAAGAATAACCTGCCAAGCAAATAAAACGGGATAAATTTTGAATAGCTTACTTGTAAACTGGAAGCATTATAGGCAGAGGAGCAGATAAATGAGGAGCAATTTCAAGCAAGTTGGCACGTTCATGGAGGGCTTCTTTCACCATTCTATACTAAAAAAAAAGTAAAAATAAAAAAAGAAATAATAAAGAGTTTGCTGAACTGATTCTCAATGATACTGCCAACCAATATCTGTTGCTATTTTGTGGACTCCCTGAAGTATTAAAAAGTATGTTTTTAATACAAATAGAAAGTATGATTGTTATAAAAATTTGTAGAGGTCATTCTCTGACCAAAAAATATAAATATAAATATATAAATGAGTCAGTTGCCAAGCGTTTGAAATTTGATCATGTGACCATCGGGATGCTGCAACAATCATAAGTGTGAAAAACGGTCATGTCACTTTTTTCAATGCCATTGTACCTTTGAACAGTCACTAAGTGTTGTAAAGTCAAGGACTACCTGTACGAGTTCTAGTTTTATGGAGATGAATTACAGCAGACTATGCAGTTTTTAAATTAATATGTACCAATTATTGTTTTAAAAATAGACAATTCAGTATTCATTTCATATTCTTATAGCTCTATAACATAAACACACATTTAATTAATAACAGGATATCTGGAATTAATCAACCAAATTCAAGGAAATTTGAATTTTGCTGTTTGTCCATCCAGAAAGTATTCTGTCCAACCTTAAAATAAATACTGATTCTTGATTCTTCCATTGCTAGAAGTTATGAATGAAGTTATGTTAAAGAAGAGGATATCTAAATTATGGTCAGAAGCTTATATTACACACTTGTTCCAAAAGAGGAGGCCAATCCATTACAAATCAAGAACTATAGACCTATTTCCCTACTAAACGCAGATTATAATATTTTTGCTTCAATATTGGCAGAAAGACTTAAAAAATACTTAAATAATTTTATCCATCCTGATCAAAATGGATTTCTGCCAAAGAGACAAATTAAAGACAATATGAGAGTAATCTTGGATACTTTGGAATACTACTCGGCACATCCTGAAAAATAAATGGCTCTGATATTTCAAGATGCACAGAAGGCATTTGATAATGTGAATTGGCGATTCATGTTATTATTGCTGGAACAGATGGGCTTTGCTAGAAAATTTATTCAAGCAATAGAAGCTACATATCATAAGCAAATGGCAAAGGTAATGATAAAGGGAGAACTGACAGACTCTACTGATATAAGAAAAGAAACAAGACAAGGGTGCCCACCATCACCTCTGTTGTTTGTGTTAACTTTGGAAGTGCTAAATAGAAATATTAGAGATAAAAAGAATATAAAAGGGATGAAAATTAAACAGGAAGAATTTAAGTTGCAAGCATTTACAGATGATCTGGTTTTAATCTTAGAAGACCCACTAGAAACAGCATCAAAATTGATAGAGAAGATAGAGTCTACATATGGAAAGGTGGCTGGTCTAAAAATAAATAAAGGTAAGCCAAAGATCTTGACAAAGAATATGTTATCAAGACAAAAGGAAGAACCGGCAGACCTATTGAAAATTCAGGTCATAAATAAGATCAAGTACTTGGGGATATACTTGACAGCAAGATGCAGTACACTAAAAGAGAATAATTATATTAAACTTAAACAGCAGATAGCGCTAGATTTGGCGAAACGGGAAAATTTACAACTGTCATTAAGAGGGAGAATATCAAAAATCAAGAGGAATATATTACCCAGAATTTTATATTTGTTTCAAACAATTCCAATTAGACTTGGCAAAGACTATTTTGAAGATTTAAATAAAATTGTGTTGAAATATATATGGCAAGGTAAGAAAGCGAGAATAACGTTAAAACTTTTGCAAGATGCTAGAATAAGAGGAGGATTTGGTTTGCCTAATTGGGAGTTGTATTACCAAGCTATAAATTTGATGTGGGTTAAGGAATAAATTTGATGTGGGTTAAGGAATGGATAACATTAAGAAATACCAGATTGCTGACATTAGAAGGACATGATCTGTTCTTAGGGTGGCATGCTTTTTTATGGTATAAAGGAACTAAAACACAGGGGTATTTTAGAACAGTGGTCCCCAACCTTTTTTGTACCAGGGACCAGTTTCACGCAGAAATACTTTTTCAAGGACCAGCAAAATCAATTCTTCCCCAATAGTAAAGGGCTTCTTAGCTTTAGCAATGCGGTCCACAAGGTTAGGCATGGAAATTAGGCGAGGGTGGAAGTAGTTGTCTTTCAAAGTAAGATACCCAGAAGCAAAAACATATTTTTATATATATTTTAATCACGATTATTCATTCTTTGCAGCCCAGTACAAAATGATCCATGGACCGGTACCGGTCCGAGACCCGGTGGTTGGGGACCCCTGCTTTAGAATTATATACAAGAGTCTCTGTGGTTAAATTGGGAGAAGACTAAAAGATAATGCTATTTGAAAATTCCAGTCTGGCTATCGACTATTGAAGCTCTTTTTTATCCTATAATATACAAAAAGAAACAAACAGATATGGTGAAATATTGAATGAAAAGAGTGAACTTAAATCTACACAAAAACTAGAAGAACAAGGTATGAAGATGAATTGGTTTTCATATACGCAAATACATTCAAGGTATGATAAGGATTCTAAAACAGAAGGTTTCTATGATAAACTGACTGATTTAGATAAGATTTTGACAGGTACTGATGAAAAGGTGATTAAAAAATTGTACGGATATTTATTAGAAATTAAACTAGAAGAACAAGTTAAAGAAACTATGATTGCTTGGGGGAAGAATTTTGGATATGGGACTGATCCATAGAAATGGCAAAAATTGTGGTCTCAAAATTATAAAACGATAATGTCAACAGCATTTAAAGAAAATTTGTAGAACATGTTTTACAGGTGGCATTTTCCCCTGAGAATAGCAAAAATGTTCAAGAATAAATCGGAAAAATGTTGGAAATGTCATCAGACACCTGGCTCAGATTAGCATACGTGGTGGACTTACGCAGATGCTAAAAAATATTGGACTAAAATCCACACGTTTTGTCACAAAATGACAAAAAAGCATATAGATTTGAAACCAGAGATATTTTTATTGGGAACTTTACCTAAAATATATAGTAAAGACTTGAAATACCTGATTGTAAATGTATTAACAGCGGCAAGGATTGTATTTGCTAAAAACTGGAAAAATGAGAAAACACCATCACAAGGAGAAATCATTAAGAAAATATTGGAATGTGCTGAAATGAGTAGATTGACATTTGAAATTAGAGAACAGGATGATAAACAATTTTATAAAATTTGGGATCTATTCTATCAATGGTTAGACAATAAATATAGTAATGAAATATGAAGACTTTTAGAAAATATTAAATATATAAAGATGTATTTTTCCTTATTATATCTACAAAATGATTTTAGGATAGATTTGGGGTGATAATGTGAATTGTCACAAAATAAGTACAATATGATTATTTCCTAAAGCCTGAATGAATAAAAATATAGTCAAATGATTGATTAAAGATGATACCAATGTATTTAATGTTAGCTTGAAAATACATTTTCAAGGATATACTATTTTCCCAGCATTACACACATGTCAAATTTGTTTTTGAGTAAAATATAAGATTTTGCATGACCAACAGCTAGCAGAAGATATCTGAGGAATGTAAAATGAGAACCCTAAAGCAAAGACAAAAATTCTATGTACGGTTATGGGAGGAGGCACAACTAAGTTGGAAACAGCATGTGTGAAAAAGATCTGGCAATTACAAATGAATTTGAGACACCACCGTGATATGGCTATGAAAGGGGCAAATTAAATTGTTGGTTCTTTCAGTGGAAATATAATGACTGCATTAAGGGAAGTAAATTGATCAAACCTCAACTTCTATATGTGATCAAGATCAAAACATGGTATAATGAAAAAGAAGGACTTAGAATCAAGATAAGGGGATAATTATTTCTACCAAAAATGATATGCCTACAGAATTTAATCTCAATATGTAGAAATGCACTATGAAACAGTTAGTTTGGTGTATAAGTGAGAAGAGGGAAACTAAGGTTCACTATAAATCAGGCATAAAGAACCCAAATTACTCATTTTTGAAGGAAACCTTCATGAGATAGAGGTACAAATGAAGAGATATTGTCTGATTTGATAATCTTCCATATACTGGAGCACTTTTACATTTTTGGGCTGTTGCCCTATCACACAAATTTATACAATTGTGCCGCTACTGGAAAAGGATGCAAATACTTCTACAGATAATATAAATTGTCTTAAAACATATGGAAGCTTCTCATCTTGTTTACAAAACAATAAAAACGTAGCATAACATGCTTTAGGATTTTTTTCCCTACGACTGAGAATTTGAACCCAAATTTAATAAATAAAATAAAGTGCTTTCAAAGGGTCAGTTTATTAAAATGTGTACTTTGCATTTCAGTTGCTTGACCAAATACTAACATAAAAAGGGCATTGGTACTTTCCTGATACGCCTGTTCTCTGTGAGCTGTGAAGAGCATCCACTGATGGGAAGGTTCTTCAGTCTCTTCGAGGAAGGCTGGACTTAAACTTGAGGACACGCCTCCTCCTCCACAAGACTCCTCCTTAACGTCCCCAGTTTTGCGAAGCCAAGGTATTGATACCCTATATGCTTAAGCCTATGA
This sequence comes from Laticauda colubrina, assembly GCA_015471245.1. NCBI lineage: Eukaryota > Metazoa > Chordata > Lepidosauria > Squamata > Elapidae > Laticauda > Laticauda colubrina. The sequence goes on along the minus strand of BLBF01000011.1, from coordinate 6,593,127 downwards.
AATAACCCTGGCCAGAACAGACCCCGAACAGACGGAATAAAAGGGAGGGGCTGGATGCTCTTCACAGCTCACAGAGAATGGGCATATCAGGTAAGTACCAACACCCTTTCTCCCATGAGCTGTTCAGAGCATCCAGTGATGGGAGATGCTAAAGCTTGGCACTGTCCTAAGGGAGGGACCCCATCTGGGTTGCAGACCTGTCTCTGAAATAACTTGCTGCAAAACTTGCTGGCCAAATGAAGCCTCAGCAGAAGCAAATACATCAATTTTATAATTTCTAATAAATTGAGATGAAGAAGCCCAGGCTGCAGATTGGCAAATCTCCTCTATTGTAGCTTGGGTCGCCCAATGCTGCTGTGGTGGCTGCACTCCTGGTGGAGTGAGTGGTAATGCTTTCGGGCACTGGAGTTGAGTGAGAGTCATACGACTTAGTGATGGTGGCTCTTAGCCATCTACCTATGGTAGAGAGTGAAACCTTGCACCCCAGGGTGTTAGGCTGAAAGGACACGAAGAGGGGTTCTGTCTTTCTGGAGGGCGCCGTGCGCTCTATGTAGATGCGTAAGGCTCTTTTTACATCCAAGCGGTGCCATTGGTGTTCGAGCCTGTGTGATGGACGGTGAGCAAAAATTTGGGAGCACCAGCTCTTCAGCTCTATGGAATGCCAAATTAACTTTTGGAATGAAGGAGGGATTTGGTCTGAGAACCACTCTATCCAAATAGAAAATGCAGAGATCTTTGCGCACCGATAATGCAACGCGATTGGAGATTCTTTGGGCAGATGTAATTGCGATCAGGAAAACTACTTTGTAGGTTAGAAATTGAAGTATCGTGGTCCATAGTGGCTCGAAGGGACCTGTAGTAAGGGCCAATAGTGTCTTATTTAAGTCCTAAGTTGGATATTGGTGCACTACGGGGGACCTCAAGTTCTTGGCACCGCGCAGAAAACTGTGAATGCAAGGGTGATGGGATATAGAGGTAAGATCATCCCAAGATATGACCGAAGCCAGGGCCGCCACCTGTCTCCGCAGAGTATTGGGTGATAACCCTTTGTTTAGGCCTTCCTGAAAAAATTCTAATAACTGTGCTACTGATGGGGAAGTGGGGTCGATCTGAACCCTCTGACACCAACGGCAGAAGCTAGACCACGTGGTGTCATAGATTCGATTCGTCAAAGGATGTTGAGCCGAATGAATTGTGTGAATAACTTGAATAGAAAGGTGTTCATCTCTCAGACGTCGCCGTTCAACTTCCATATGGCTAAGTTTAGCCATTGGGGATCTGTGTGTAGTACTGGGCCTTGAGACAGCAATATGACCGATGATGGAATTCTCCACGGTGGTACCATCGAGAGGTCCTTCAGGTCCATGAACCGTGCTCGCCTTGGCCAATAAGGAGTCACTAACAGCATGTCTGCTTTTTCTTCCAGCAAATTCTGAATCAATTTGGGATCACGGGGAGGGGAGGAAAGGCATATAGCAGTCCGGTGGGCCAGTGACACCTGAGGACATTCAGAAAGATCTTGGAGTCCAGACTTCACTCTGATTGGTCTAATGTGGCTCTGCTGAGCCAATCTGCTTGTACATTCACTACTCCAGATATGTGCTCCACCTTTCGAGAGAGAAGATGGATTTTGGCCCACAGGAATAGCCTTTCTGCTTCCCTCATTTGTAGATTGGAATGAGTGCCCCTTGTTTGTTGACATGGGCCTTTGTAGTTATGTTGTCTGTTAAGAGGAGTATGTGTTTGCAATGGAGATGTGGGAGGAATTGTTGGAGTGCCAAGTACACCGCTCTCAGTTCTACTCAGTTGATATTGTGTGCCTTCTCTGAATCCGCCCAAAGGCCTTGTGCTGTATGTGATTGGAAGTGGGGCCCACATCCCACTAGACTGGCGTCTGTTGTAACAATCGACCTACGTGGATCCTTGAAAGGGCATCCCTTGTTGATTTTGGGTCATGTCCACCATCATAGAGACCTGAGAACGGTTGATGGAACTTTTACGCAAGTCCTGGCGTCGTCTCTCCCAGCGTTGCGATGGCAACAGGAACCATTGCAGGGTTCTTGCATGGAACCGTGCCCAAGGTGTAATAGAAATATAAGAAATCATTTTTCCAAGCAATTTAGAAAGGAGACATTGTTGTACTTTCCTAAGAGTTCTGATCTGTTGAGCCAAATCTCTAATGCTTTCTTGTCTGTTAGGGGAGAGAAAACTTTGCCTTCCAGGGTGTCAATGATGGCGCCAAAGTGAATGAATCTAGTAGAGGGTGTTTAATGATTTTTTGACCAATTGATTGAGAATCCATGTTGTTGTAGGGTTACAAGTGTAGTTTGAATGTTTGAATTTGTTTGATTGATGGAAGATGCCACAATAAGAATGTCATCCAAGTAGCATTGAAGTTCGATGGACCTATCTCTGAGTGATGCTGCCAAGGCAGCCAAGACCTTTGTAAAAGTTCTGGGAGCTGAAGCTAGGCCAAATGGGGGAGCAATATATTCGTAATGGACGTTGTTGTAACAGAAACAAAGGAATTTGAAATGTGAGGGCCTAATTGTGATATGTAAGTAAACTTCCGTGAGGTCTAAGGAGGTAGGGACATCGTTTTTTCTGATGCTGACTAAGATGGAGTAGAGAGTGGTCATTTTAAATTTTTGGCAAACAAAATATTGGTTTAGACCTTTTAAGTCGAGGATTGCCCTCCATCCCCCTGAACTTTTAGGGACCACGAAGAGGTGCAAATAAAAACCAAGACCTTTTTGATTAGAAGGGACTGGTTGTATGGCCCGGATTTCTAGTAGATGTGCTGTGGTTGTGTCCATGAGAAACCTATTTTTCTGCGCCCCTGGAAATTGGGGACTTCATAAAAAGTCCGGGGGGGTGGAACTGAACTCCAGTGCCAGACCAAATTGCACAGTGTTCCTGACCCATGCGTCAGTGGTAGAGAAGTCCCAATAGTCGGCAAACCTTTTTAGGCGACCGCCAATGGAAAAATCATTGCGGTCATTACTTGGACCTGCAGAAGGGCCTAGATCCTGTTCCTCAAAATTGTCTCCTAGGAGGGAGTTCCCTTCTGTATCTGTCCCCAAGTTCAATTCTTTCTGTCTGTTGTCTGAATCCAGGCTGTATTTGAAATCTTGGATAGTAGGGTTGGTAGAAGGGGCAAAAGGAACACCTACGAAAGGGCTCTGGTGATCTGGACTCTGATTGATGAAAAAGAGAGGGAAGAATTTTTTTTTTGGTTCTGGTTTCAATTAGGAGGGGTTCAAGCACACTGCTTTGTTCTCCGAGATGGGAGCTGAAGCAAGTTGCCACTTGTGCTTGACGTCTGCCTGCAAATGTCTGAGCCAAAGTAACCTTGTAGCCGCAATTTGGGAAGCAATGGCCCTAGAGGAAAATTTAACTACACTGAAGGTAGCGTCTGCTGAAAACTCTGCAGCAGCAATTAATTTAGCCCCATCTAGATGTGCCCTAATGTTTGAGGATGGAATGGCAGAGCCATCTGAGAAATAATCTGGTAAAAAAGGAGGCAGCTGTGGCCACTCTGATGACCCATTCATCTGAGACATGTGCCCTGTGGAGGGCTAGTTCCTCCCTCTTTTCCTCAGACCTGAGAGCCTCTTCAGCTTCACTTGGGATGGCTGACGAAGATGCAAGTGCAATGATAGGTTCATCCACTTCCGGAGTGTTCGAAATTTAGAGAACTCCAGTGCCAAATTATGGTATTTTTTATCATGTCCTGTGGGAGTGGGATATGAGGCTGCTGCAGCCCACTGTTTTTGCACTAAATTGGAAAACATGTGTGGCACAGGGATAACCTCTGCCTCAATGACTGGTTGAGAAAATATGAGATCCTCTGCTTCCCCTGGAGTATTTGGTGGGGGAGGGGTACCCGTATTATCCAGCCGTACGGTGTTCTTGGCCTTAAACAGCAAGGATTTAAATAATTGTGGGTGGAATAAACCTGTAAATATAGGGAGGTCAGGTGAGAGGCCTTAATCGTCAGATATCCCCTTTCTAGCGGATCCACCTCTGACAATACCTGGTCAACGGTGTATACTGACCCCTCCTCCATTTGATCCATTGGATCGCCTTGATCTCCCATATCCTGTGTGGACTGAGGGCAACAATAGTTCTGCGGGGGGGGGGGACCTGATGAAGATGTGGATCCGTGATGCCCAGAGATCATTCAGAAAGAGATCCGCAAACTGAAGCTGAGAGTGTTCGTCCTGCCTGAATAGCCTGTTGGACATCTGCTGATATGCCCTTCTGGATAGCTAGCTCCATCCACGGACTCATGTTGGCAGGGATTTCCTCCGGAAGTTCCTCCACTTGTCTGAGGCCAGCTGCAGTTGGTGTGAATGTTGCCTCTGAGGCCCTCCTTGGGAAGAGAATGTCAGAAAGAACCTCCTGGGGAAGTTGTATCAATATGCTGCTCCTTCGGGATAAATCCAGAGGGGCGGTTGGAGGGTTCTGGGCCTGTGAGGTAGAGGGTATGATGAGTGGTGAAGAGGTGGGCTGTGCAGCTGCTTGTGTACGTTTTTCCACCTGCCTTTCTAATACCTGATGATGTCTGCATGCATCTTTCTCTGCTGCCTTAAGAGGTGTTTTTGGCTCTATGGACTTATCTCTATTTTTAGCAGTTAGTCTCGAACTGGAGTTGTAGTTGCTGGCCATGGTAATGTCTTTGATAGATTAGCAATGTAAAGAAGCTATGAAATTAGATGGCTGGAACATCTAGGGGTCAGCTCTCTTAAGGGGCAGGGGATCCTGGAATAAATAATTCCCCAATGCCTTTAGCAAATGTTGTCTCCTTGTTGTGTATTGCTTTGTTATATATATATCTACATATATATAACTGGTTGAGAGAATATGAGATCCTCTGCTTCAACTGAAGTATTTGGTGGGGGGGTTACCCATATTATCCAGCCGTGCAATGTTCTTGGCCTTAAACAACAAGGATTTAAATAATTATGGGCGGAATAATCCTGTAAATACGGGGACGTCAGGTAATACATACATACATAAATATATATATATGGATCTTTGGTTATTCTGGTTTTCTCCTGCGTAAAATTGGAAGTATTTTGACGACGTTTCGACGAAATCTCATTCTTCATCTTCAGGCTTGTGTCTTCGGATTTGTGCTTCTCAGAGTAATGTAACCAAAGATTCACATACAAATACCCGCGAAAACCTCAGAATATATATATATATATATATGTGTGTGTGTGTGTGTGTGTGTGTGTGTGTGTGTGTGTGTGTGTGCGCGCGCGCTGTTCAGCTTCCTTCGGGTATTATCCCACGTCATTGTAGTGCTTTCAAAGTTGTAGCAACGTTTCAGCAGAATCTCATCTGCCATCATCAGGCTTCTGTATTGAGTTTGTATGTGGGTCAGGGTCTCACAGTCATTGGTTTTAAATTTGAGGCTAGCCTATTGCTGTGGCAGGATGTTTTTTTCTACATCTGATTGGTTGGGAGTCTTGGTCTGTGTTTATTGGACTTGGAGTTTGTTTGATTGGTGTTTCTGGTTTCTTCTGTCTGTTTTGTGGCTTTGATTGGCTGGCAACACTCTGTTCCTGTATTGGAGGCTTTCAGTGCAGCTTGGCTTCGCGTGAAAGGACGGCTGTTATCTATTAGGAAGCTTGGTTTCATCTGGGTGCCTGGTGAGGGTGTGTTTGAGCTGGAGGTATCAGAGGGAGTCTGTCTGTGCCCAGGTGTTTGCCTGGCTTGTGGTGTGGAGATCTTTCTATTTGAGAGTGCAGGCTTCCAAATGATTGACAGTCTGCTGGAATCATCTCTTCTATTCATGCTTTCAGGTCTTTTTTCAATCTCTATGGCTTCTCTGATGATTCTGTAGCTGGGGTTTTCTATAGTGGCTAGGGTTTTGGTGCCAATGAAGTTGATGTTGTGACCTGTGGTTTTCATGTGTTGGACTAGTGAAGAGGTGTGTTCCAGCTTTTTTACTGCATTTTTGTGTTTATCCAGGCGGGTAGTTATTCTTCTATTGGTCTGTCCAATGTATGTGCCCGGGCATGTTGCACAGGGAACTTCTATATGCCTTGGTTTTCCAGGTCAATTTTATCTTTGGGGTTTTTAAGGATGGCTGCTATTTTTTTGTCTATTTTGAAGGCAGTCTTGATGTGATGCCTGTGTAGTATCTTACTGATTTTATCTGTAGTACCTCTTATGTAGGGCAGGACAGCTGTTCCATAGGTCTGTTGATCTTCTCGGTCTCTGTTATGTCTTGGTGTGTTTTTGTGGATCAAGCTGGTGATTTTGTTTTTGTGGAAGCCGTTGGCTGTCAATACTTTAGTCAGGGTGCATAGTTCAGTCTTTATATGTGTCTTGTCTGACAGCCGTTTGGTTCTGGTAATTAGTGTTTTAGCCATGGAATTTATCTGTGCTGGGTGGTGGTGAGATTGGGCGTTGAGGTAGCGGTTGGTGTGTGTTTTCTTCTGGTATATGGTGTGTCCCAGTGTGCCATCTGTTCTTTTGTAGATTAGTACATCTAGAAATGGTAGTTGTTTGTTTATTTCCGTTTCCATGGTGAACTTGATTTTGGGGTGTGTGCTGTTTAGGTGTGTCAGGAAATTGTTTAGGTTTTCTTTTCCATGGGGCCAAATCACAAATGTGTCATCGATGTATCTTAGGCATAGTTTGGGTTTGTGGGTGGCATTAGCCAGGGCTCTGGATTCGAATTCTTCCATGAACAGGTTTGCAGTGACGGGTGACAGTGGTGATCCCATAGGGGCTCCTTCAATGTGCTTGTATCTTTGTCCTTTGTATATGAAATATGTGTTAAAAAAAAACTATAGACAGATAGATAGATAGATAGATAGATAGATAGATAGATAGATAGATAGATAGATAGATAGATGGATAGATATAGATATGTATATGTGTATATAGATATACATATATTTGTTTTTTTAAGTTTTCGCGGGTACTGACATGTGTGCTGTGCAGCTTCCTTCAGGTATTATCTCACGTCATTGTAGTTGTGCTTTTAAAGTTGTAGCAACGTTTCGGCAGAATCTCATCTCATTCTTCTAGATTTCTATGAACAATTGAAACTTGGCTTTGAAGTTTGGAGAGAGCTATGACAGGAGCCTTGGATAACTAAAGTGCAGTGTGTCTTTTTTTTTTTTCTTAAATTGGGTCACCCCCCCCTTACCAGCTGTACTGTTCATTTTTTCTTTTTAAAACCTTTATTTTTGTAATATTTACATCTTTGCTTTGTATTTTAAAGGGAAAGCCTCAAAATTTTCTTTTTTCTTTTCCTTTCTTCTTTGGGATTTTTTGTTTTTCAATATGCTTTTTTTTAATTTGAAAATTCTCAATTGGATTAAGATTTTGAAGAACCTGAAGAATTACTTTTATTTTTTTTAAAATTCTTTTTTACTTTTTGCTCTTTTTAAACTTTTTTTATTCTTCTCCTTCCTTTCTACCTAATTACTGATTGGATTAAGGTTAAGAAGAACCTGAATAATTTTTTTTCTCCTTTTCTTTTTATTATTATTGGGTTTTTCACTCTACCATTCTTATTTTTCATTTTGGATTATAATTGGCTATTTCATAATTGGATTAGGGTTTAGAAGAACCTGAAGATCCCGAATTGTTTGAAATGAGTAGGAAGTTTACAGGTTCTGGTTCCTCAACTTCTACTTCTGCCTCCCCCACCATCTGGAGGACAACGTTCAATTCAGACAATGTTAAAGCAAGATAAAGATCAAGAGTGACTCTACACATGATTGTGCAAGGAATCCAAGACCTTTAAATAAAATCAGATACCATTGAAAAGAGAATAGAAAACATTGAGCAAAGAACAGAGAAAACTGATGAAAAGGTAGAGAATATTCAACAAATGATGGTGTATGATGAGAGATTCCAAAAAATTGAAGAAGAAGAAGATAAACAAAGAGACAAGAAGATTGGAGATATCAATATCAGATTAACAGTGGTTGAACAAGATAAAAGTGGGATACTGAAATGGGAGATGGACAGATCAGAATTCTATCTCAGATTTCAAAACATAGAGGAAGAAAAAGGACAAAATCTAGCTGAGATAATGATAGAAATATTGGCTGAAGCTTTGGAAATAACAGAAGAAAAGATGATGGATGGAGTAGATGAGGTATCCCGAGTTTTTACAAGATATACGATGGGAAATAACCTACCAAGAGAAGTTCATGTCAGATTTACAAAAAAATCATTAAAACAGAAATATTACAAGTGGTAAGAGAGAAAACATTGAAATACAAAAGCAAGGAGATTGTGGTTTTAAAGCAAATACCCAGAAGAGTGAGAGAGATGAGAAGACAATATCGATTTTTGACTAAAATGCTATTGAAAAAAGAGGTGAATTATAGATGGCTAATCCCAGAAGGGTTAATGTTTACATGGCAAGAACAGAGATGTAGAATTGACTCAATCGAGAAAGCAGAATTATTTTATGCAGAATTTTTTTGGAAGGAGAGAGGAGGAGGAGAAGGAGGCAGAAAAAGAGATTTCACTAATTGAATTTCAAGACGACCAAATGGAGACTGAAAAAGGCGCAGTAGGTGGATCGGTGGAGACGAAAGAACAACGTGAACCAAGATCTACGAGAGCTGCCAAACCTAATTATAAAGCATAATTATGGAAGAGAAAAAACTGATCACAATGAATATAAATGGACTTTTTATATTTTTAAATTTTTCACAGATTAGAGAAACTAAAATTTGATATAATTTGTCTACAAGAAGTACATATTAAAAAACAATATGAACAATTGTTGATACAGCCAAAATTAGGGAAAATATTTACTTCTTTGACTCAATGTAAGAAAAGAGGAGCGGTTTTATATATTAAAGAGACCATTTCAACAAAATTGATTTATACTGATGGAGACGGAAGAGTATTAATGGTGGAAATAATGGACAATAATACGAAAACACTTTTGATTGCAATTTACGCTCCGAATGATAAACAAGAACAATTTTATAAAAAATTACACATGAAAATAATTGAACTGGACTATGTCAATATAGTTATGATGGAAGATTTCAATGGAATTGCAGACAATAAACTGGACTATATAACAACAACAAAGCAAAATAGGAAGACTCTCCCCAAATCCTTTTTTAAAAAGATAGATGACATAAACTTAAAAGATATATGGAGAGAAAGAAATGTTAAAACCAAACAATACACTTTTTACTCAAATAGACATTTAACATGGTCCAGAATAGACATGATTTAGATTTCAACAGAACTAATATCTAATATTTAAGAAACAAATATCGAAACAAGTACTTGGGCAGATCACAATCCAGTGACAATTAAATGGAAAGGACAAAAAAGAAGATTGAGATGGACATTAAATAACACTATTCTAAAGGAGAAGGATTTTATACAGTGGATGGAGAAATAATTGCATTTTTTCTTTCGAGAAAATGAAAAAGAAGACACTTCAACCCAGAACGTATGGGACACAATGAAGGCATATGCTAGAGGCTTGATAATAGACTACACAAGGAAAAGAAACATTAGGAAAAGACAAGCCACGGAAGCTTTAGAAGATGAGTATAAAAGACTTAAAAAAGAACAAGAAAACGCCACAGAAAAAAGACATTAAGGTAAAACGGGATACAATTAAACATAAAATGAGTCTAATAGAGAAAGAAGAATTAGCACAGAAAATTAGAAGGGCTAAACAGGATTATTTTTAGGATTCAAACAAACCAGGTAGATGGTTAGCATACAAACTGAGAAAGGAAAAAGAATCAAGGAAAATACCGCAGTTAATAGATGATCAAGGTCAAGTTTGCTACGGCAATAAAGAGAAGGAAATTATTCGAGACTATGATGGGAAACTATGCACACAAAAGAATATTGATGAGGAAAGAGTTAAACAGTATTTACAGAATGCTAATCTACCTGAGATACCTAAAGAGACTGAAAAAATGTTAGAAAGCAATATCACAATGATGGAGTTAACTGAAGCACTTAAGAAACAAAATAATGGGAAGGCACCAGGCCCAGATGGACTTCTGGCAGAATTCTATAAAACATTAGAAGAATCGCTGAACCTTCCATTGCTAGAAATCATGAATGAAGTTATGCTAAAGAAGAAAATACCTAAAACATGGTCAGAAGCCTACGTTACACTTATTCCAAAAGAAGAGATTGATCCATTACAAATCAAGAATTATAGACCCATTTCTTTATTAAATGCAGATTATAAAATCTTCGCTTCAATATTGGCAGAGAGACTCAAAAAATATTTAAATAATTTTATTCATTCTGACCAAAATGGATTTCTGCCAAAGAGACAAATTAAAGATAATATGAGAGTAATACTGGACACTTTGGAATATTATGAGGCTCATCCTGAAAAACAAATGGCTTTGATATTTTTAGATGCACAAAAGGCATTTGATAATGTGAACTGGAGATTCATGTTATTAATATTGGAACAGATGGGCTTCCCCAGAAAATATATTCAAGCAATACAAGCCATATATTACAAGCAAACGGCAAAGGTAATTGTTAAGCCTGGGTTCCCCAACCAGGGTTAGGTAGACAAGCTAAACAGAATGTGCAGCGTTAGTCAGATAGGCACACAGATAAATGAGTGAGCTAAGTTTGTATGTTTATTAACATACAGTAAAAATAACAGATACGCTTGTGCTATCAAGAATATATTTTATTCCAGTATAAGTTTATAGCATAGTCAAAAACAGTACAATATTCATTTACCATGTAGTCAGTCCATTCAGGGATATTCAGTTAGCAAAGTCCATGTAGAATATCCTAGATCAGTTCACATAAATCAGTCCGTTGTTGTCTCTCCCGTTTGAGCAATGCAGTCTTGCTTCCAAGCAGTAATCAGGGATCATCAAAGCCAGAGAGAGAGCGAGCAAGCTGTAGCCTTGCTACTTTTATATGGTTTTCATAACCACACCCACAGTTGCTATTTTACAGTTAAAGCTGCATACACTAACTATGATTCATAGTTAGTATTTCACCTAAAACAGTTAGGGTGAACAATGTTATCCCTAACAGTAATGATACAGGGAGAATTAACAGACTCTATCAATATAAGAAAAGGTACAAGACAAGGTTCACCTTGTCACTAACCTTTCACTATCACCTTTGCTATTCATATTAACTTTGGAAGTGTTAAACAGAAACATTAGAGACAAAAAGAGCATAAAAGGAATGAAAATTAAAAAGGAAGAATTTAAATTGCATGCTTTTGCGGATGACTTGGCCTTTATTTGAGAAGTCCCTCTAGAAACAGAACCAAAACTATTGGAAAAGATAGAGGCATATGGCAAGGTAGCCGGCTAGAAAATAAACAAAGATAAGACAAAGATTTTGACAAAGAATATGTTCCTAAGACAAAAAGAAGAATTGGCAGGTTTATTGAAAATTCAAGTCACGAATAAGGTTAAGTAGCTGGGGATACATTTGACAGCAAGATGTAGTACATTAAAAGAGAACAATTACATTAAACTTAAACAACAGATAGCACTATATTTGACAAAATGGGAAAACCTACAATTGTCACTAATAGGGAGAATTTCAACAATCAAAATGAATATTTTATTCAGAATTCTATATTTGTTTCAAACAATACCAATTAGACTTGGAAAGGACTACTTTGAAGATTTAAACAAAATTGTGTTGAAATATATATGGCTAGGTAAGAATGCGAGAATAAAGTTAAAACTTTTACAAGATGCTAGAATTAGAGGAGGATTTGGTCTGCCGAATTGGGAGTTGTACTACCAAGCTACAAGCTTGACATGGGCTAAGGAATGGATAACATTAAGAAATACTAGATTGTTGACATTAGAAGAACATGATTTGTTGTTGGGGTGGCATGCCTTTTTATGGCATAAGGGAACATACAGAGTTATTTTAGAAGACATCATATACGGGAATCTCTGTGGTTAAATTGGGAGAAGATTAAAAGACAATGTTATTTGAAAATTCCAGTCTGGTTATCGACTATTGAAGTATTTTCTTATCCTATAACATATAAGAAGGAACAAACAGTTAGATATGGGGAAATTTTGAATGAAAAAGGTGAACTTAAATTGATGCAAAAACTGGAGGAACAAGGTATAAAGATGAATTGGTTTTCTTACGCAGAAATACATTCAAGGTGTGAAAAACAATTTAAAACAGAAGGTTTCTATAATAAATTAACTGATTTAGATAAGATTTTGACAGGTACTGATAAAAAGGTGATTAAAAAATTGTATGGATATTTATTAGAAATTAAACTAGAAGAAAAACAAGTTAAAGAAACTATGATTGCTTGGCGGAAGAATTTTGGATATGGGATTGATCTATAGAAATGGCAAAAATTGTGTTCTCAAAATTATAAAATGACAATGTCAACAGCATTTAAAGAAAATTTGTATGAGATGTTTTACAGGTGGCATTTCCCCCCGACAATAATAACAAGAATGTTCAAGAATAAATCCGAAAAATATTGGAAATGTCATCAGATACCTGGCTCATATTATTACCATATATGGTGGGCTTGTGCAGATGCAAAAAAAATATTGGACTTAAATCCACACGTGGTTGGAAAAAATGACTAAAAAGCATATAGATTTAAAACCAGAGATATTTTTATTGGGAATTCTACCTGATACATATAGCAAAGATTTAAAATATTTGATTGTAAATGTATTAACATTAAATGTAAATGTATTAATAGCAGCTAGGATTGTATTTGCTAAAAATTGGAAAAATGAGAAAATACCATTGCAGGAGGAAATTATCAAGAAAATACTGGAATGTGCTGAAATGAGTAGATTGACATTTGAAATTAGAGAACAAGAGGATGAACAATTCTATAAAATTTGGGACCTTTTCTATCAATGGCTAGATAACAAAATATAGTTATAGAATATGTAGAATTTTAGAAAATAATGAATATATAAAGATGTATTTCTTTTTTTAATTATTATTACATATATAAAATGTTTTTAGGATAGATTTGGAAGGACTATATGAATTGTTATAAAATAAACTAAGTATAGCTATCTCACAAAGTATGAATGAACAAAATTATAGTCAAATTAATAATAATAGTAGGATTTTCAATTTCTGATAATATGAGTTATTATGTAACTGTAATTGAGACTATGAAATTGATGCACAAATATTTGTAAACTAACCGACACACTGTTTGTACACTTATGGAAGAAAGTTGGATGTTTTTATGTTTTGTTTGTTTTTGTTTGTCCTTAAAAAGCAATAAAACTTCACCAAAAAAAAAAAAAACCAGTTCAAAACAAATAGTGTGTTAAAAATCATTAAGTGTGAGAAACAATTTAACTAGATCAAGCAATATGCTGTTTTGCTTTACAGCAGCCATCATAAACAATTACCTGCTCAAAATCCAACTTCATGATGGCCTTCTGTAGATATCTCACTCCACCATGGATCAATTTAGTACTTCTGCTGCTAGTCCCTGATCCGAAATCATCCCGTTCTACAAGAGCTGTGCTGAGGCCTGCATAACCAGAAGACTAAATTAACTTCTTAAATTATACAAGACCCTTCTCTAGGGTGCAGACAAACATAGAAAAATAACTGCTCCGAAGATTGTATTCAAAATATATAATGTCATCTTTTTGGCAGTGAAGTGTGGCATTCTTTTCAGGGAAATATTTTGACTTTAGTCATAAATACTGGAGACATGAAAATGATTGAAGAAGAAAATTGAGAGTTCATAAAACCTTTCCCCTTCTCATTAATATACAAGGACAATTAAAAAATTTAGCTAAGTGATTCTAATGAAATTAAGCTAATGCAGGTCAGAAGAAAAGTTCAGGCCTAGACATAGTTATCACATTATTTTCCAACTCTTGATATTGGTACACATGAGAACAACAAATTAAACAAAGTAATTAATCATAATCAAACAATTAGTATTATTAATGGTCTTTTAAATTAGCATGTTTTTTTAACAGAACAACAATATATGAATCTATATATAATCTGTATATCCATAGAAAAAAATTAAAAAATCAATATTGAGTTATACCTTTAATTAGAGTCACTCAATTCAGAGGAGAGTACAAGCTTTCAAGTTCTTCAGAACTTTTCACCAGGTAGAAAATTATAAAAGTAGAACAGGAGATGGATAGAAGATTAATGGGCTTTGGGGAGGTTGCAACTAATTCATATTATGTCCTAAATGAAAACTGTAATGTAATACTGACAACATCTCCTCTCTAACTAATGTGTTCAAGTATACAATCACTACCTTGAGACTGACTTTGAACTCCATACCTCATTATTAATTTTCAGACTTTTTTCTCCTGTCCTTTCTATTGTTTTGTAAAATATAACCACATGGAAAGTAAATGCAGTAAAATAAACACCTACAGAACACCTGAAATGAAATTCCTTTTTGGAGGAGGAGGGGAAATCACATCTAATAACAATCTAATTATGTTCGAATGCTATTTTATGGAGCTGCGGTGGCGCAGTGGTTAGAATGCAATATTACAGGCTACTTCTGCTGACTGCAAGCAGTTTGGCAGTTTGAGTTTCAACAGGCTCAAGGCTGACTCAGCCTTCCATCCTTCCAAGGTTGGCAAAATGAGTAGCTGGATTGTTGAGAGTAATAGGCTGACCCTGTAAACCTCTTAGAGAGGGCTGTAAAACACTGTGAAGCAATATATAAGTCTAAGTGCTATTTTCAAAACTGAATAAAGTAACAATGCTAATGTCACAACCACTGTCAATGTACTTTCCAATGTGGCAATCATTTATACAAAGCCACTTAAGGAAGAAAACAGGAAGAATGAAAGCAAGTACTGCAAGATTTTAACAGAGGGTGGAAAAGGAGTAACATGATTCTGCAGATACAAGGAGGAAGTGTAAACTATCAGTCCTCTGCCGCTCTTCTTTAGCTTTCATTACCTTAAAGATTCCACTATACTTTATTACACTACAAACAGCCTCATTAGCCTCTCTTGGTTGCCCTAAACTTTCATGTCCTTAAAAAAAAAAACTAATTATTCCCGGTAACTTTAGAAGATCAGAGCAATTTATTTTTGTCAAATGTGACTGAAGATTAATGGATACAATCAGGAATAATTTGGCACGAACGTATCAAAGACAAAGAAAACAGAATTTGCGAAGTGAAGCATCAAACTTAATATGAGAGCAAATCCCATGAATGAAGAGCAACAATATACAATTCATTAACCAAATGCCTATGATTATTTCACATTTCAGAAAACTAGTGATACAAATCAACAAATGTACTACAAAAACGATAGAGATTGACTTCAACTTTGGTTTTCCTATATATATCTCCATCGTCCACTACATCCAATCCTACCATAAACATTGAAAATATTTATTTGATTATGAAACCAAAATCATATCCTTGCAATAAATACACAATGGAAGAACAAATCCCAAGGAAGTTGCCAAAGAAGATAACCTACCTAAACTACAGGTACTTCCTCTCTTTCTAAATCTAGCAAAATTTGGCCAGAAATAATACAACTGAAATTATGCAAAACAAAATAAGATGTTTGAGTCCCTTATTTTGAGATATATACACTCCAAAATGTCATACTGGTGGCTAATGCAGATAATCCTTCAGCAGAATTGGGGATTTGAAAAACTTGAAACAAAATAAAAATAAAAACTTAAATAGGAAGAATAAATAAGGAAGAAAGAAAACATAGCTGAAGCTAGGCCCATTAAATTTATTAACAAAATCCCATGTATGTAACAATAGAATGGATTATAAAACTTGAAATTAAATATATAAAGGTTAGTACTTTTCCCTCCAAATCATGTCAATACTTTTTATATGGCCAAAACCACACGTGATTACTAGTTAATTAAAAGTCATTATAATCCAGAGTTGCCATATACAGAAAAATAGACTAAAATGTACTGGTATAAATAAAAAATGGTTTAGAATTTTTTTCTTACTTTTTTTTTTTTACAATAACAGTTTTTAAAAAGGTTTGCACATCACATAAAACTATATTTTGTACAACTATGGTTTACTGAATGTAAGTCGACTGATTTTTCCACAATATACTGAGCAAATTCAATGACAATACATCTTAGGTAAGTGAAACATGTGATTCCAATGATTTAAAAAAGATAAATTGTCATATTCAATAGTCAAAATAAATATCTGGACCTGGGTTTCTATATATGCCAGTGGTGGCTAACCTATTTCGGCTCCTGTGCCAATAATTGCATGTATGCTCCTGAGTTTATGCTCGTGAGCCAGCACCCAGAAGGCAATGTATGCTGGGGCCCCAAACACCTCCTGAGCATGTGCGCGCAATCCCTCCACTGCGCACTGCACCTCTGTGCATGCATGCACTATCGCCCCGTCATGTGCCGTGTGTCTACGCAAGGACATGCAATCCCCCTGCCACACATCTGCACCTGCACATGCAATTCCCTCACTGCACTCTGCATGCCTGTGCGCTGCATATCTGTGCCTGCGCGCTGTGTGTCTCTGCACCTGTGATTCCCCGCCACGAGCCATGCATCTCTGCACATGCGCGTGATTCCCCTGCACTCCATCCATCTCCACATGTGTGCACGATTCCATCACGCGTCTCTACACATGCGTGAGTGACCCCCTCATGCATGCTGCATGTCTCTGCACATGCGTGTATATCTCCCATGCCCCCGCGCATGTGTGCCAGATACCCAACAATCAGCGCACACCCATGTGCAGTGGGGTTCTTCCAGGAGAGCTCTTGCGTGCTGGCAGAGATGGCTCAGCAAGTCACTTCTGGCATGGGTGCCTTAGGTTCACCAACACGGATATATGCCATTCATAACATCTGCACTAGCTGACAGATCTTGAGGTTTTAGTAAAGAAGTAGATCCCATAATCTAAAGACAATGCCCAATTTAATTTTTCTCATTCAAAAATGACTTTCCTCTTCTCATTTGCTCTTCCAACCCTGCCTAGTTATCCTTATCAATAGATTTCAATATATGAAATTTATTTGTTTATTATATCAGCATTACCATTACACATACAACTGGTTCTCAACTTACAATAGTTAATTTAGTGACCATTCAAAGTTACAATGGCACTGAAAAAAAGTCTTATGACCATTTTTCATACTTGTGACCGTTGCAGCATCCGCACGGTCATGTGATTTACATTCAGATGCTTGGCTGATTCACATTTATAACAGTTGTAGTGTCCGGGAGTCATGTGATCCCCTTTTGTGACCTTCTGACAAGCAAAGTCAATGGGGTAATCAGGCTTACTTAACAATCGTGTTAGTAATTTAAGAACTGCACTGATTCACTTAACAAAGAAAAACTGTAAAATGGGACAAAACTCACTTAACAAATTTCTCACTTAGCAACATAAAGTTTGGGCTCAAATATGGCCATAAATTGAGGACTACCTGTACTGCAAGTTTTGACTAGTTAAGAATTATGGGAATTTTAAAAAGACAATTCACAACTAGAAAGGCAGAAGTTCTTTAGGGCTTAAAAGCAAAGTGGCTGTGCTGTCCCAGCCAGTCTATGGGAATTGGATAGTTACTTAGGAATTATGAGCTGTCCTCTTCAGGGAATGCATCATGGTAAACGTAGTTAAAGGTATCCTGGGAAATGTAGTTCATGTCACGTGACCACATCTATAATCCTGATTGGTCACTAAATTGACCCTTGATGGGTTGGGGGAGTTTTCCTCACTTTTGCCTGAACTCATGGGAGCTGCTTTCTATCGCTACGAGATGGGTCAGGTGATAACCATCTTTTACTACAAAGCAGGTATACAAAGGATTGGTCATTAAAGAAGAACTTCAACACAAATGTGAGTTGTGAGGATACCTGATGAACCAATAAATGTACTTTGTTATGGATGTCTTGTTATCTATCTGCATCTGTACAGTTTATAAATCCATCTCTGTACAGGATACAGAAAAGTGGCTTAGCAAAGAATAGCCGTAAAATAAGTCATAAAATGAAGCACAAGCTGCCCACACAGCTAAGATGAGATAGATATATGGACGATGACATTAAAAATTAAAGGAATAGTAGAAAGCCCAGCAAATCAAAGAGAAAATCTCAAATGCTCAAATTATATTCATTTCATCTTTTAAACAAAAGGCACTTTGTTGAATTCTCCATGCTTTAGAAACTATGCTTCTGGAATATATCAAAAGACATGAGCCTCTTAAGTTTTCAGAACTGAGAACTGTGATGTTAGCAACTTATCTGTATCATGATCCAAGACATCATTTTAAAATGCCTCAGGCCTATCACAGGCATCACATGGATTGAACGACAAAGGGGGGGGGGGGAGAGAGAGAAGAGAAAGAGAGAAGAGAGAGAACACTCTTATGGCCTTATGTAATAAAAGAACTGCAGCAATTAAATCCCAGCTCTGTTAATCTTTTTTTAAACACTGTATTACAAATAAAAAGCCCCTAAACCTATAAATATAAATTAAAAGATTCAGTAAATAATACAAACCAACAACAATAAGTGTGCAAAAATACAATAAAAATAAAAGCAGAAAAAAGCAAAAGGAAAAGCAACAAATTTAGATAGAATGAATCTACTTTTAATGTAAAAACATATTCCTAACTCTGGGACATATGGATGCCTAGGCACAACAAAAGTGACTTCTATAGTGATGGGAATCGCTTACCTCTTGTAACAGCGTCTAAGGCACAACCACTTCCTGTGGCACCGCCCCCTATGATAAGAACATCAAATTCTGAAGTTTCTCTCAAAGACTGGAAATGATTCTCTCTAGTCGGAAGGGAGTTTAGTATTGGTACAAGTTTGCATTCTGAAGCTTCCACAGTTGCAAGATGACCCTGAAAAAATAAATTGTCAAGAAGGGAGGGAGGGAGGGAGGAAATTGGGCATAATTTAATATTGATTTATAAAGAGCAGCACTATTTTCCCCAAATCCTTGCTAATCATTAATAACAACACAAAAGATTCATGTCAGAAGAGTATTGAAATAAAATAATCCCCAAATATTATTACAATATTAAGAACTATTATCATCATCATTATCGAATATCCCAGCATGCCCATTATTTTTCCTAAAACCACACAAAAGACTTTTTAATGAAAGCGTCTTTAAATACAAATCAATAGAAGTTATAACTCTAGTTATTAACTGAAAAATCTCTATTACTAATACCATCACTACAGTATGATATGATGTTTATAGAATTGCTTTGTCATCAAACATAAATCTATATTAAAAAACAATACCGTGAGCACTCCATAAAAGCACACAATTTTTACAACCATGACCCCCATTTATTTCACTAATCTGGCAGATAATAAACTATCAGGAAGCTCTCACATTTTGTTGAGGTTTTAAGCAGGATCCACTGAACCAGATCTCCACCCTAAAAAATTACTTTTCCCCAATGTATTACAGTGCCAATTCTGAAGAAGGCAAAACCAAAATGTACTGGTAAATTACAAGGAGAACACACACACACACTCCCTACTAACCCTGATGGAGCAGGTGATTGGACTGGAATAGATATTATCTTTCTCCTCCCTCCCTCCCTCCTTCTTTATTTCTTTTTCTTTCTGTCCCTTCCTTCCAATCCCCCCCTTTCTTTGTCCCCTTTTCTTTCTTTCCTTTTCTCTTTCTCTTCTTCCTTCTCATTTCTCTCTCTCTCACTTTCCCCTCTCTTTCTGGCTCACCTCATTGACTTCATGCACTGCCCAAGGACTTGCTTGGGCAGGTGCCTCCAGTGCAAGGGGCTCAATGGGGTAAACACAGCGGCGGCGGCGGGATGTTTGAAAAGGAGAGCAAAGACACTCTAGTTTTGCTCTCCTTTCCCAACGCTGCGTTCAGGGTGATGTCCCGCCGTCCCGAACACAGCGGTGGAAAGTTTGAAAAGGAGAGCAAAGCCACTGTGGCTTTGCTCTCCTATTCCCAATGCTGCATTTGGAGCAACAACCCGCCACCCAACACTGCGTTCGGGGTGGAACTCCTTGCACCAGAGTATGCAAGTCAATGGGACGATCCTGCAGGGCCTGGCCTCAAATGTGGCAGCGGTGAGATTATTTCTCACCCTTGAATTGTGCCCTATTTCTCACCCTTGAATTGTGCCCTGCTGCTCCCCTCCAGCCGCCTCCTAGCGCCTCCCTGCCGGCCCCCTTGCCTCTCAGTGCCCCCCTAAGGCATCCCACTGCCCCCCAGGGGGCGGTACCACCCACTTTGGGAACCACTACCCGAGATCATGTTTTTTACCTTATCCTTTTATAAAGAATTTTATAATTTAATTTGGAATATATTTTCCACATTCTTCCAAAATGGTGGAAAACAGAAAAACATATCATGAAAAGGTATTGTACCTTTGCTGACTAAATTTTGCTAATTATTTGCCAAGTCACAGATGTATATGATTTTGAAATAGTCCAATCTGTTTTTTAAATCCTGTATACTGAATATGATTGTCAAGCATAGAGAAGGTTATTAAAAATATTGGGAACAGGTGGTAAAACACATTTCTGGAACATTAAAAGATCCAGATTACCAAGCCAACTGATCCTTCTGATACTGTTTTCCTTTAATACCATATGAAGAACAACATTCACTTGTAGAAGAAAATAAGTCACAGAGCCTTAACTGTAGAAATAATACTTTCTTGGGAGTAAATCTCACTACATAGAATAGAATTGACTCCCATTGCATTCTACTGAGGAATTAGATCACTCTTATAAAGGAGAGAGGAAATTCCTCAAGTTCTGATACAATTGAAATGGAAAATTCATTCAAAGAAAAATGACTCTTTGATTTTTTTTAAAAACACAACTCACAGAATAAACCATAATTGATTTGGTTCATATGCCAGAACCAAATTATCCTAAGTATTTGTTGAACATATGAAACCAGTCCATTTTTGTCTTCTTCTATAGGAGATTCCACTCTAATTGCAGCATCTTTACAATAATAGCACAGCTTAGTGTTAGTACTAAGAAAACCTTGGGAGGGACTATGGACCTATCTTAATTCTTCTGCCAAACTGCATCTCCAAATATATTGCACTGTGGGGAATGCTGATATAGCTATATCTCCTCATGACGATAGCAAAAAGGACATGACTGGACAGACACCTCCTGCTGCACTTTGCTGGCCAAAACAGGTCAAAGAAGGGCCTCATGCAGCCCCCCTCCCCCCGGCACCTTGTTTTCAGCTCCATGGCTTCCTGCAACACTCTGCTGGCCAAAGACTTTTCTGGCCAGCAGAGTGTTGTTGGAGGCCAAAAACAGGCTGCAGGGGGTGCATTTGGCCTCCACACAGCCTGTTTGGCCAGCAGAGGCACTGCAGGCTAGTCATTTCATATTTCCAGGCCGGCCCGATGGATGAGATTTAAGCACCCCGTAGGTTGGATGTGGGCCACGGGCCTTGAGTTTGATACTCTTGCCTTAGAATATGGTATACGACTCATATGCTATGAAAAGGTTTCAGAACAGAAACTTCAACATGTATATAAGTGCAGCATCTCCTTAAATCAACCACGTCTTTTTTCAAGCCTCTGCATGAGACATAGCTGTTTTAAAGACTATGGTGCTTTTATGTACATCAGAACCTATCTTCCAAGTCAGTTTTGAAAGATGTGCAGCCATATAAGAAGTTTTATTTTTTTGCCACATCTGCACTATCCTACACTTGTAAGTATACTAACTAAGGAAAACCAGTCTAGTCCAGTGGTTTAAGCACCAGGTTAGAAATCAGGAGATTGTGAATTTTAGACCTGCATTATGCCTAAAAGCCAACTGGGTGACATTAGGCGAGTCACTCTCAGCCTACCAGTCGGTTAGTCAATTCTTGTTGAAACCAATGGATTAAAAAAAAGCATGCCCTGAATTTATCGGAAAAATCTAGGAAGAAAAAAGAAATAAAAAGTATAATGACTAAGTTGTTGCTTGCTGCGGTTTTTTTTTTTCAAAAAAACAATTGAAATTATTATATATCAAAAGCTAACAGCTTACAAAAGAATGAATGAGACTGCAAAATAGCAACAATTAGCACTAGCTATTGTCTGAGTGTGCAAACTAATATTAGAGATGTAAAACTATTTTTTTAGTTTTCTGGGTCTTCATATAATTGTATTGCTTTAGGTTCTGAATACACATTCTGAAAATGTGCTTTTGCTGTCTTAATTAAAACAAACTTGCCATTTTATAGCTACAAAGATATATCCTGCACAAATTTATAGTTTGTAAAATTCAGTGTTTCATCACGTGCATGCATGATCACAGAACACATTTTATTGCGAGAAGATGTATGCAAAAGTAAAACATGAGTTATATGTATTCAGTATATTTCTATAGATTATTAGTTTCTATGATTCACTGTAAATTCATGTCCTACTTTGAAACTAACTCTGAAAAAAGTAAAATAAATTCTTAACTAGGCAGTCACATGTTTATTCAGAAGTCAGCCCAAGAAAGCACAGGCGTATATCTGCTAAGTGGGTCAAGTCCACACCCTCAAACTTCTATTATTGTCTGAGTGTTGTTGCTGTTATAAACACAGCAGTGAAACAAACACACAATGTTTACATTACTTTTTTAGATCAATCTCTATGCTGAATTTCAGCATATGAAAGCAATTATGAAGGTCAATATTAAAAATAATCTAAGAGTAAAAATATTTTCGAAAGAACAAAAACTCATGTTCACTTGAAAATGGAATTGAAAATCTGATAAGATGTACTTTCCTACACCCATTTAAACAAATGCTACCGGAAATCTCTTTCAGATTACTCTTTTTATTATGTGAAAGTCAAGGATTAAGCAAACAAATGTGGACAAAGATCACTTAAACAAGTTTGTTAAATGCCTAAATATGAGCTACTTCAGTAGAAGCCAGCAGTGTCCTGCAGCTGTCAAAAAAGCCAACACAATTCTAGGCTGCATTAACAAAGGCACAGAATCAAGATCACATGAAGTATTAATACCACTTTAAAATGCCTTGGTAAGACCACACTTGGCATAGTGCATCCAGTTTTGGTCATCACAATGTAAAAATAATGTTGAAACTCTAGAAAGAGTCAGCAACAAAGATGATTAGGGGACTTAAGGTTAAACATAATAAAGATATAAAATATCTATATAAAGAACGGTTGCTGGAATTGGGTATGTCTAGTTTAATGAAAAGAAAGACTAGGGGTGACATGATAGCAGTATCTCAGGGATTGCCTCAAAGAAAGAGTCAAGCTATTCTCCAAACCACCTGAAGGCAGGGCAAGAAGCAATGTATTGAAATTAATCAAGGAGAGAAGCAACCTAGAATTAAGGAGAAAGTTCCTAAGAGTTAGAACAATTAATCAGTGGAACACCTTGCCTCCAGAAGCTGTGAATGTTTCAACACTGAAGTTTTTGAGAAGAGATTGGACCACCATTTGTATGAAATGGTATAGGGTTTCCTGAGGGGGGGTTGGACCAGAAGGCCTTCCAACTCTGTTATTTTCTGTTCTGTTTTGTAAATCCTCTCTGTTTTTAAGCTTTTGCTTAAAGCATCGGCATAAGGCTCTTATCCAAAGTTTTTCACTTAAAAATATAATAAAAGTTTTAGAAACTTCGTTTTCCTGTCTTCAAGGCTGCTTTGGCAAAGGCTAACACCAATGACTTCCGAAAAATGCAGACAGAACAGCTTGCTGCTGAAAGCTTACTAGTTGTACAGTAAATTAGATGTTTCTAGAAGATGGAATATACAATTGGCCCAAATGTTAATTGGCTTACGGCTTCTCTTAGCATAGGTGAGTGTTGAAAAGACTTGCTTAAAAAAATAATAGAGCCAATTAAAGCCTCCTTGGGCCTCCTTCTCTCTTGCTACATTTACCACATTCCTCCACATGACTGACAGGCATAATAATAAAGGTGGTTCTGCCCCACAATTAGATATACAAGCAGGACATACAAGCCATCTTCTTGAGCAAAAATCCTTCCACTTGGTATCACCTGTTGGGTATGGGCAGACAACAGCTATAAGGGAAACAACACTACACAAATGGTGGAAAACTCAGAATAAAAGAAAAACACAGAATTTCACTTATTCTCTTGACATTTTTACTTTCTCTGGATATTCCATGGTTTCACAGAATACTTTTCCTGTTAACAGTGAGTAATTATTAGGAAACTCAAAAGTCTCAGATTTGAAATCTGAAATACAGGGGGGGAGTTGTTACTAATGCATACTACTATGCTCCTTTTCCAGCCTTTAGTCATATTTTTCAACTCTATATTAAGACTTTTAAGACAAATATTATGGGCTGTATCAAATTCCTCTTATATTCAATTTTAGGAAAAAAATAGTATCTTCACAGCATTCCCTATATTTAAGCTTTTGTATGCGTGCATGCACTCTCATGCACACCTTCAAGCCATAACTGACTCCTGACAAACTGCCTGGATATAAGTCCCTGCAGTATTTATTTATTTTTTAATATAAATTTTATTTGGGTTTTCACAAAAACATAATACAAATAAAACATCTTTTTTTGAGAATAGCATGATCCCGGGTTATCACTTCTCCATACAGACACAAATTCAATTTCATATTCATCTTTGTGTTCTATTCCATGTCTTATTACTATTTTAACATTTTCTCCATAATTTTTCCCCCTCTTTGGTTTTCTCAACTTTATATTTAATTATCTCATATCTAAATAAAATTATATAACTTTTTCAAAGTTTCAATGTCTTTCTAATCATTATATTTATACTTTTGTCTGTCCTACTTCAATTTCATATTATCTTTTCTCATTAAACAAATTTTCCCCTGTAATTACTAATTGGAGTATGACACCTTTATATCTTTTAATTTTATCCATTCAACTCTTATTTAAACTTCAATTTATGCCTTGAGAATTATAACATTCAATTCAATATAGTACATAACTTCCAATCGAATTCTGCTTGGTACATTCTTAAAATACACACTATGTTCTTATAGTATATAGTTCATATATGTGTATGTGTGTGTGTGTGTGTGTGTGTTTGGTTATTCAGGTTTTCTCTTTTTTTTTTTCTCCTTTTTTATTTGATTAACCAAAGATCGACATACAAATACCCACGAAAACCTCAGAATACACACACACACACACACACACACACACACACACACAAAACAGTAGTAAATAAAACACTCATTCCATTCCAATTCAATTCTATCATTAATATTAGTTACAATCTTAATGTCTTTAACATTTATTTTCAATTGAACATCAAACTTCCTTGGGAACACTTATAAACTTTCCATAATTAATTCTTTTTTTTTCCATATTTCTCTTCACTTATATTTTTATAAATCATAAAAAATTAAATTGTTCCCATCCTTTCCTAATTTCATTCTCTCATTTCATTTAGTTATTAAAAACATTCCATTGCATTACAATAAGTATTTTATCCATCATTTTAATTATAAATTGTTTTGTATTTTCTAAAATTATTTCTATTTCTAATATAACAATACTATCTTATGTACCTCTGCAGAATCCCTTTTTCAATTACATTTTCACCCATTATCTCTAAATAGGCTTATACTTTCAATCCTTATACATTTTCCCTGTTTCGCTATATCTTGTTTCTGTCCTTTATAACTTTTCCTTTCCTTCTTCCCCCTCTTCTTCTCCCTCCCCTTTTTGCCCCTTGTCTCTCTACTTCCAATTCTTTCTTCTGTAATCCTCTCTTCTGTTGCTTCCTAATATTGTAATTATTTTTCAAACTATTCTTTTTCGGTTGTTTTTTCAAATCTTAAACTTTTCACTCTCTTTCCCCCCCTTCCCTTTTTTTTCCCACATAAAATTACTTGATCATTAAAGATGCTTCTTCTTTGTCCCACGTTTTTTGTTGATTCTTATAGTTCCAGATCTCCATTTCTAAAAATTGAAATACGAAGCCAAAAGAACCTCTTCCTTCTTGTGCATCTTCTTTCTGTTTTTTAAGTCCCATTTTCAATTCTTCCAAAAGTGATGCCATTTTAAACACTTTAAAACAACCACCCAATTGATTTTAGTCATTTAAATCCAATAGCCGAAAATCCAAAAATCATCAAGTAATCCAAATAATCCAAAGCTGTTTCTTCTTGCTTCTTTTTTCCACTTTCTCTTCCTGGGGTTCTATTATTTTGTTACAAAGTTTCAGTTAGAATATATCTTTTAGAAATCTTGTTAAACTTTCATTGTAAGTTCCTTTTAGTTCTAGGCAGTCTCCTCCGTTTTTCCAGATCCCACCCTTTTATTCTTTCCTTTTTTCTCCTTTCCTTCTTTTAAAGGTTTTTGAGTATTCAAAAGTCTTTACTATCCCTTTGACATTTTATTTTCAACTTAAATGCCTATTGATGTCAAAGTGGATTTTTGTCAATTTCTTACTTAACTGTCAGTATAAGGAAGGGAAGGGGGAAAAAAAGCCAAATCCTTTCCCTTCCCTTTCTCCTTCGCTGCTTCAAAATCTTCTTTGGGAACAATGTTATTTTTTATAGTTCAAATTCCAGGGTACCTTACACTGTTGCTTTTTCAGTTCAACCCGGTCAATCAAAACTTTTTCTTCTTATCTTCCCCCTGCACATTCTTTTCCAGTTGAGTTCTTCTTTGAGGTGGCCATTTCTGACCACTGCTGCAACCCCCTTCGGGAAAGGGAGTAATGGCCAGCTGAGGAGGAGAAATGCGGCTCTCCTTGACCTTGCTGACGGTCTCCCCCTTCTTTACCACCTCTACAGGATGGCTTAGTCCCAAATCCAGCCAGCTCGGGGCGCTCCGGTGGCGAGCACAAATCGAAACCGTGCCCGATCGCAGATTTCGGTCCATCGCCGAAGAGGCTCAAACTGGAAATCCTCCCTACAGTATTTTTTTAGCAAGAATTCACAAGTGGTTTGCTATTGTCTTTTCCAAGGGCTAAGAGAATGACCCAGGGCCACATACCTGTTTTTATAATCTCCAGGTTGCTAGAATGGTATCTTAACTCCTATACCAAACTGTCTCTCTGTGCTTAAACTGGTCAATGATATTCTCATGTATATTCAGTTAAAATGCCAAATACAGCTACATCTATCAGTAGGTTTTTTTTAATGATCTGTTCCTTAAATTTCACTCTCTAATTTGAATAATAAACTAAAGTGAACAAGAATCTGTTAACTTCCTTTCTTTTCATCCAATATGGGTCATACAAACAATTATTAATGATAGTCATGGTGTACATACATATCCTTGAACTGTTGGATGGGACTGCAAAGCCCCACTAAAAAATGGCAGAGATTTTCCCCGCCCAGTCATGTCTGATTCTATGGGGAAATGCTCATCTCCGTTTCCTAGCCGAGGGAGCCAGCATTGTCCAAAGACGCTTCCATGGTCATGTGACCAGGATGACTATACACCAAGGCGCATGGAACACTGTTACCTTCCCACCAAAGTGGTACCTATATATCTACTTGCATTTGCATGCTTTCAAACTGCTAGATTGACAAGAGGCAAATTGTTAAATATTCAAAGGGAGCTTCATATTAATTCTATTTTGCCAATGAAACAATTGGATTTCATCTTATTGTACAAATACAAAATTAGCCTCCATGATTATTAATTACTGGTGGAGGATTTCAACAACATTAAAACTTTTACATTATATTTGATATGCTGTTTGTACTATATACTTTATAATCTAATTACCACAAAGAGCATGATGTGAAATGGTACAAAAACTGACATTGAAATTAATTAAGAAAGGAACTTTTCACTACTGCATCTATAAAATAATATACAGCCAGTATTCTTGGTTGAAACCTCTTCCAATCTGCATAACCTAATACACCACCAGTCCATCATTATAGTATGCAATATAGAAACAACATATTTGCATGAAATGTACAAGTATTAAACCAATCTACTTACTTTTTTTCTATATTGAGAAAGTTGTGAGAGGGCAAAGACGGTTGCAACGGCCCCTCCTCCTATGAGGATAGTTCCCTTCACTGCCTTCCGAAAAGCCATGATTTAGTTCTAAAAGAAGAAAAAAAAATGGAAAAGTTTGCCAGATTAGAGAACGTTCCTCTAAACTTGAAATAAGAAACTTGAGGAAGTCTGTATGATGCATATGAGAGTGAGTTTAAAAGGTTCATGAAGGGACAGCCACATTAGGTAAGGAACTTTGGATAGAATATTTAGATTAGCTGACTAAAAAGAAATACGATTCCATCCCAGAGTCCTTTGAAGAACTGTTTGATTATGAGTAAAGACTAGCTCAAACACTGGCAATCACAGTAGTATTGCAGTGCAAAAACACAAACAGTTGAAAGCCCGAGTCTCAAAAATAATAACTCAAAAATAATAACATCACAGCCCATTTACTTATGGTATTAGCATTATTGTATTTTAGCCATAAGGGTATCCACAGCAATTCAATATCATTAATTTAAAAAAAGCACTCTCAGATTGTACTGCTCTTATAAGAACGGGCCTGAAGATGCTGATGAGATATAAGGGCTTTGGTTCTGCTTCTGTTAGATCTGGGAATACCAAAAGAACATGTATGCCCCAATTCACAGAAAATAATTGGGAGTTTTTGTCTCAGCACATGAGGTATATCCTATTATTGCACCCATGTATATCACCCAGCAGCAAGCTTGTAGGTATTCTCTTCCTTCCTCAAAGAGTAGTTGTGGGAACATCCTGCATCTATCCATACAAAGTCAAAGATATAATTTCCTATGTATAATATTACCTAACACTGAAGCCTGAGGTAAACTGGGTACTGCAGGAAATGCCCTAAAACAGGAATGTCAAACTCAATTTCACTGGGGGCTGCATCAGGGGGCCAGGGTGGGTGTCGCCAGCTCATTGTCCGTTTTTGGGCACAACAGTCTCCCGCAGCTCTCTGCCTTCCCAAGCTTCATTTTCACTGGCAGAAGTACCTTGGGCCAGTCCTTCACTGTTTTCAAGGTGGCTCCATGGGCCAGATCTAAACACCCCACAGGCTGGATCCGGCCCACAAGCCTTGAGTTTGACACCTCTGCTCTAAAAAGATCTTATTTTCTCATCCTAACCTTCTAAGCTTAGCATGGTAGCAGCAGTGATATTATGCAACTTTGCCCATTGCAGGTAGTTCTCTATTTATGACAATTGAACCCCAAATTTATGTTGCTAAGTGAGATATTTGTTAAGTGAGTTTTGCCCCATTTTATGACTTTTCTTGCTACAACTCTTAAGTGATTTACTGCACTGTTAAGTTAGTAACATGGTTGTCAACTGAATCTGTCTTCCCCCTTGAGTTTTGCTTGTCAGAAGGTTGTAAAAGGGGTCATATGACTCAGGATACCGCAACCATCATAAATGTGAGTCAGTGTCATGACTATGGGGATGCTGCAAAAGTTGTAAGTCTGAAAAATGGCCATTAAGTCACTTTTTTCAGTGATGCTGTAACTTTGAACAGTCATTAAATGAACTGTTGTAAGTCGAGGACTACCTGTATATTCAGGTCTTGCCTTAGCCATGAAAGGCAGCTGGTTGACCTTGGGGAAGCCAGTCACTCTCTTTTAGTCCAATTCACCTCACAGGGTGGTTGTTGTGGGGGAAAATAGGAAAAGATATGTTGGGTATGTTCACTGTCTTGAATTATTTGGAATTCAAATATCTTGCTATTATTCAAATACAGATGGAAAATTTTACATTATTGGTACTTTCTTATTTCTCTGAATGGGACGGAAGGAATCATTATTTTTGTTTTTGTAATAATACAGTGATGAATACCAAGCTGAAGAAGGCTGCATCATCTCAGCAAATTCTGATTATAAAAGGCAGTTGCCAAGTAGGTCAGACTACTTGTCCATCTACCTCAGCTCTCCCCAATCTGATAGCTTCCAAATGTATTGGAACTTCAACATTTCTTGGCTTGCATGGGCCTCTAAAAAAATTCCAAAAATTATCCCAATACATCTCAAGGGGCACGAGGTTGATGAAAATCGAACTAGCCCAGTCCTATCACTGCTAGTCTCAGTTGCAGTAGCTATCCTAAAGACTTTTCAAATTACCTTCTCCCTGAATTTTTAATTGGATTTTTCCAGGAATCTTCTGCATGGCATTCAACTATAGCATCTTCTCAATGTATTGCACATTATATTTTACCTTATGGCCCCAGTCCTATTCATGCGCAAAAAAATCTATTTAGGAATTTTTAGAAGACCATTTTGGTGGGAAAATAATAGAAAACAGCCTCTGAAACTGAAAAACTCTCCTGGAAGAAAACAATAGCAAACCACATCTGTATTATTGCCAGGAAAATGACATAGACATGCCCCTGAGGTCACTTGGTATTAAGCTCCACTCAAGAGTGCCTTTTCTTTTTTTCTATAAAAATCTGATGGCAGAAAAAAGAGCACATAAACATCCTTTTACAAAAATCATTTGAACTGACTTTCTCAGTCCACCAGATATGTGTTAGTCATATATTGATTTCAAGAAGGCTTATGCAAATTTTCCAAGTAGGAAAAACTTGGAAAAGTATCTAAAGGAGCCAATATGTTTGAATAGGCAGTTGTGAGAGAAGGGTGCTTCTTTATTTTCCAAGTAGTAGAACAGGCTATGTGTTGAGATACAAGAACAGGCCTGCCATTTAGAAAATATTGACTATGGAATGCACGCTTATCAAATCCAATCATCAACAGCTACACCCTGGTGAGCCATTCTTTTTCAGCAGTTATTCTTCCTTTGAGGAAACTGTCATGATTACGCAACCTCTTTGGTAAGTTTTATGGAAAAGCATTAAAGGTCTTTATGAAGAACCACAGAAATTTTAAAATATCCTTCCTAAAATAAGATTACATAAAGTTATTGCAGTACAATCTTTTCAGGATCTAGTATGAAGGAAGAGAGGAAACAATACTTCTAAAATGATGCCTATCATCTGGTTTTTATAATTAAAACAGCAAATGGGTGGAAACTAATCAAGGAGAGAAGCAACTTAGAACTAAAGGCTAGGTCACACTGACCGACGGATGCAAAACGTATGCAAAAAGGACACAGCGGACGAGCAAATTTTCGGGGGTGACTCCATCCGTTGTCATCCGCTCCAAAAAGTGGCAAAAATTTGCATAAACAGAACGGAAAAGAAAGGAAAAGAACGGACGTGGGTAGTATGTAGCAGGGATGTTAAAGGGATGTTCATAGAAGCCTAGAGGATGTATATAGGATGCAAACCGTTCACTGCTCATCCTTTCTATTTCCGTGCTACTAACGCTGTGTAGACATTCCGTGTACCTTTTGTTTCCTCCCTCTTTCCATTTTCAGCTGCAGTGGATGTGAGTTGAGGGGATGCCCAGAGGATGCAGAGAGGATACAGCGGACATTTAACGGATGATAAACGGACATAGAACGTTTGT
Organism: Laticauda colubrina; assembly: GCA_015471245.1. Taxonomy (NCBI): domain Eukaryota; kingdom Metazoa; phylum Chordata; class Lepidosauria; order Squamata; family Elapidae; genus Laticauda; species Laticauda colubrina. The sequence continues at coordinate 6,561,743 of BLBF01000011.1, read as the reverse complement.
TGCTCGGATGTCACGGATTTACATCGTACACAGCGGAAAGTTCATCCGCTCAAAAAGTTTTGTGCAGCTCAAAACTTCTCGAGCGGATGAAATCTCAGTGGATGGATGCTCAAAGGATAGAGCGTATGAAACACGAATGCAGTGAGTACACAACGGATGCATAGCGTTTTCCAACAGATGGCAAGCTTTTTTTAACGTTTTATATCCTCTGCATCCGTTGGTGCAGTGTGACATGGGCTTAAGGAGAAATTTCCTGACAGAACAATTAATCAGTAGAACAACTTGACTCCAGAAGTTATGAATGCCCCAACACTGAAAGTTTTTAATAAGAGATTGGACAACCATTTGTCTGAAGTGGTGTAAGGGTATCCTGCCTAAGCAGGGGGGTGGACTAGAAGACCTCCAAGGTCCCTTCCAACTCTGTTATTCTATTTTATTCTAAACATTTTTAAAATCTCAGCCATTCCAAAAATGTCTGTTTGCATCAGTTTAAAACATCAAAAATATTTTGAAGTATTGCAATTTGATCAATCTAATAGGCCTATGCCGCAAAGCACATACTAATTTCCCAGAGAGTAACCTCCACTGAAAACAGAATTTAAGCAAAGACAATAGAAAAGACATGATCAACTCTGATGACTTCATGAATATAGACTCAGTTTGCCACGATCTTATGATTTTTCCATTTCTCAGTCTGATCTACAATTCAAACCACAACAGATTAGATGGAACAGAATGCTCTGCTCTACTAAGAGGGAATTAAATGCAGGTGCCCAGCTATACTAGTTTGAAACTAATAAAGACACTGTGTAGGCACATTACAGATGACAGAATGCTAGAACTGGAAGGATCATCTAGTTCAGCAATGTATAGGAAAACTGGTTTATTTTTAAGACTGCATAAACAGAATTTAAAACATGTCACAATAACAAGCAAGAGACCCCAAACTATTTTTTAAAAAAACTTATGTGGTGAATTCAGAAATGAAGTTTCCTTAGTCTTCTTTTAAAGAAGTCCTCAAGAAATGAAGAACTGAATCCACAATCTTCATAGGCAGATCTTTATTTTATCAAACCTGAAGCCACCCAATTCATTAACATCTCTGGGCAGCCTACAACTTTTAAACACACACTCACTCACACACAGACACACACTTATGTGTCATCAAGCTCCTACTGACCACATTTTTTTCAATTAATCACAGACACAATCCATCAATAAACCATAAACCAACTCCAAGGAAGGCCTTTCTACAATCAAGTCTGTCAATACGGCTGAAAAAACAGCCATAAAAATTTCTTCCACAATCTACATGAATCTTGGGGAAGGGGGGGATGCAGAACAGAGGGACAGGACACATCATTCCAGAGGGCAAGTGCAGCAACAGCATAGGTTGGTCCACTACCATACAGATTTTCCAGTAGGGGTTTTTGTTATATTTAAATGAACTTCTAGGTCATTGCAATTTATGTCCATTATTTTTGGTTCTTGTTTCTTCTTTTCTCCACACTGAATATCCCAAGTTCTTTCAGCTGCCTATTAGGGCATTTTGTCAAAGAAGATGAGATTTGTCTGGGATTACCTGTTTTTGACAAAGCTATGGTGACTCTTGGCAATCACAGCAATCTTTAAGCTTACCAATGGGCTGCTTGTTCCATCATCCCTCCAGAGATTAATGTCCAGTTCACTGTTCAATAATTACTGGGATCCTGTTTTTCTTGAAGAGGGGAAATACATTTTTCCCCCGAGTCATTTGGTATCTTGCCACCAATCAAGACAATAGTTCCTCAGCAGTATTCTTGGGTATATTTCATCCTAGGATCTTGAAGGTATTCAAATTAGCTAAATGCTTTTTTATTTCATCCCTACCATCCTGCACCCTTTTCTGTTCCTTCCCAATGTATGCTAGTAAAATAACTTTTTTTAGATATAAAGACTGAAGCAAAATTTGCCGTTTCCCCCCCCTCACCATTAAGAATTCACTTGGAGAACACACTTCTTTTGCCTTTTTTTTTTTGCTATGAATGTATTTCAAAAAAGCTTTCTTATTGGATTTCATCTCTCTTGCCAAGTTTAGCTAATTTTTCACCCTTGCCTTTGTGTACTTCCTGAATTTCTGAGCCAAAGCTTTGCACAATCGCTTGAGTTTTTAGTTCTTCCTTCTAAAGAAGCACCCTTCTCTCACAAACTGCCAATTCAAACACATTGGCTCCTTTAGATACTGCACCTCCTACTGCCTTTTCTTGTTTGAGACTACTATATCCTTAATTTATTTTAAAAGAAACCCAGACAGTGGTGGTATTTTTGCATTTCAGATTTTGTTCCCATGACATTTTCCATCCTATTTCTTTTCATTGATAAAAATCAACCTTTCTATAAAACTTGTAATTTTTAACAATTTTTTTTTGCTAAAATCAAAAGTACCTGTGATCACCATATACTTCTCATCAGTTCAATGTATTCAATTCCTGCCTGCCAATTAGGACTATATCCAAGGTAGAACAACCAGTGGCCAACTCAACTTTTTAAGGGAGGAAAATTATCACCAACACTAGTTAAGAATCTATATGACATTTTGTATTTGGCAGAATGCAAAACAGATTGCTAAAATCTCCCATCACAGCCACTTAAATGACTTTTTTTGAAGTTTTGGACAATCTGTTTTAATCAACCTTCATCCATTTCTTTGGACTGTTTTGGTGATCTACAGCATGTTCCTAGAAAAATGTCCCTTGTAGTAGCTTGTCCTTTTATCTTGAGCTTTTCAACATATTATTACCATCAGCCCTGTGGAAGATCATTAATATACAGAATGGTGCTCCACCTTTTTTGTGTTGTCTGTTCCTCCAAAACCAACTGTAGCCATCAAGCACAATGTGACACTGGTAGATTCATCCCACCATTTTCAGTGCCTAATGACATATAACTTAAATCCTCTGCACTAATGGGCAAAGCATTAGAGCAGAGACAAACAAGGTATATGTCAACCGTACTTTGTGCATTAGTGCACAGATATTTAAGAAATTGGGTTGAACTTTCTACATCCAGAAAGTCCAAAAATCTCTCTTTGCCATCATCTTATTTATCTCTATCTAGCAGTTTGTTTTGCTTCTCCACTACTTGACCATTCATTGGTCCCATTCCTTTGCATTCTAGTTTAAAGCCCTTATGAGGCGGTTAACTAGGCATCATCCAGAAATATACTTTCCCTTCTTAGTAAAATACCATAATGCAAATCAGTTTTTCCTTCCTTTGAGCCTTAAGTCTCTCAATTGCACTAACACTGCACCTAGGAGTTCAGTTAATGTTTCTCCTTTCTTTTGCCTTCAATGGGAAGTGTATTTCTCCACCTAGGTCCTCAAAACCATCAGCCCCTTGTTCCCAACGCCATGTGGTAACTTTATTATCTACTGGAAGTCATTTATCCTGCAAGATTAGTGGGACAAGTCTCTGGATCAGTAGATACAACAAGATTTATCAGTCCGCCTACCATATCTCAGACTTGGTATATTATATGTGAGGATGAACCATATGAATAATAAATGGAACTACTGTACCTCTCACAAATGTCCTACTTATAATCACTGCGTTTTTTTCTTCTTGATGATCGATAGATCACTTCCACTTGGATTGGGTGACAAGTTTAACTATGAGGGCTTTTTGCATCAATCATGTCTGTGGAGGCTTCCTCTGAGGCTAGAGGTTTCCAAGATCTAGGACAATAGTCTGCTTTGTAATCATTTTGCTTCTTATTGAGACCTGTTGCCAGCTTCTTTATTCTCACGCTTGGGCAAAGTGGTAAACTTTATATTTTTCTCCTGTTTGTGTTGAGTAATGGTATCCACATTACTGTTTAGGAAGTCTTCATCTTGAGGAATGAGATATAAGCATAACACTCTGACCTCCAGTTCTCCAATCTCTGCTTTCAGAATTTCCACACACATTTTATATAAATGAAATCAGTTTTGCCTCCAGGGAAAAAAGGCAGATCTTGCACACATATGTTGCAGTTGAGCACCAGAATTCCATCTCTGGCCATGATCTCTCCTATATTAGCTGGAGCAAAAAAAAACCCCAAAGAATAAATGCAAGCGCATTTGTCAAGTTTTGTGTGCCATCAGAGGCATGTGTGCTGTTGGCTTGAGCTGGTGAAATGAAGTCCAATTCCTTTGCCATTAGCAGATCTTTCTACTGTCTTCCCAGGATACAGAAGGAATATGCAGATGAACCCCTTAATTCTTGGATTAAGGGTTCTTTAGTGTTTCTGAACTACAATTCTTATCATGCCTAGCCAGGCAAGCCAACTGTCAAAAATTGTAGGGACTGCTGCCTAGTATATCTAATATATTTGTACATGAAAAAAAAACAACAACCCTGGATGCATCATACTGCATTGTTCCCAAAATCAAAGGTTCATATAAGCACTTAACATAATCTTTGGTACATTAGGGATAACTAGCCAGAACATGACAACAGTTTATACAGTAAATGTTACAGAAACAGGGAGTATTTATAGAGAGCTAGACTGCATTTGTTGTTACTATTAACCAACAGCATAAACCAAATGTTGGATTGTGATTCTCTTATCACTTACTATTCTATTCATGAGCTATAGATAGAACTCAAAATTTAGACTTCTTTACTAATAAAAGCCATAACTGTAGCAAAATAAGCATACTACTTTAAAAATACAAAGAGACTGTGAATTATATCCCAATCATAATATTCAACAACAGTGTTAAAATTCTAGGTGTAATTTTAAAATTGGAGTTCTTTATTAGTGATTAAAAGATAAATAGGATTAATAAATAAAAATTGCTATTAATAAATAAGATTTTGATCTTCTGCACTAGATCTATACAATAAACAAGCATCTACTTAGAAACAGCAGGCACTGTAACATTATTTATCCACAATTATGAATACATTTTAACACATACTGTTCTAAAATACTCTGGCTGTGAAACATTAACACAAATGCACAATGAAATCTTACATTAGTAGCTAACTAGACCACATTTCAAAACCAATTGTGTTTACACAAAATGCAAAGCCTTAGTATGCTTTTGCTTGTTGAAATACTTAAACTATCTGGACTTTATTTTTTGAAAAGATGTCATTATCCAAATCAAATTCAGACTAATAATTAATTCCATTTTATTTATTACCCCCTGCAGGTATGTGTTTTTGAAAATAAAAAGGTTGGGAGAAGAATTAGCTTTCCCTGGCTACATGCAGTGCCTTTGATCCAAATTGGGTTGAAAAAATCAGGAAGTGCTTCTCAACTAGCCACTGAAAATGTTGCTGGGATACTGATGAAAATTGTTCACAGGAAGAATGTCTTAATCATGCTTAACACTACCTAATGTGCCACATAAATAAAATCATTCCTAGTATCAGAGAAGTTAGAACTACATTCCTAGTATATACAATGGAAATGTACTCAACTACAGAAATCAATCATCCTTCAGACAACATTAAGCTATTTTTTAGAAAATGGTGCAAAGACTAGTTTCTAACTCTCCTTGATTTGAGCTTATTCTTTTGCGTAAGCTCAAACCATTGTGGTGTATTTAACAAACTCCACTTGAATAAATGATCACACACCACAATATATGAACCCAGCATAGCTTCTCTGTCCGTTCTAACAACAAGAAAAGCAATGACCTCTATTATTTTAAACTTCCTTTCTCAAAAATGAAAGAATGGTGCATGCTGTCCGAGATTGTCCAAAATGCTTTTATTTAAAAAAAAGAAGAAATACATTTGAGGTTAGGGGGAGAAAATGCGATAATCACTAGAGCCAATGGTTAAAAATATGTGCAGAAATTCTTTTTTCCCTCCTTCAAAAGTCAATGTTGCATGATGTTTTCTGGAAGCTCAATTATTCACAAAGAGCCCAAGTTGTCTTCTATCCTTCTATCAACCAAGGGCACAAGGCAAGCAATTGGCTTTCCCCCTTTTTAATTAAAATGAAATTGTGTTTAGACACCAGGGAGAAAAGCAGCTTGACATCTGACTCTAAAGAAAAGAAACAGACTGAGGTTTTGTTTTGTTTTTCAGATTTTTCTTCCTCCTTCATGAGATACAAGTGATGCTTAACAAATTATGATAGGTAGAAAATTTAATTGCAAAATAGTGGTCCTAACTTTACATAGTGTATCCCAGATGGTTTCATTATGAATTGGGGGTTGTTAGTTTCTTTTCTTTTGTTCTAATACAGCACTGAACGCTGTTCTTTAAATTCCACAGTTCTCTAACCCAGGTTTTCTGAGGTACTGTTCTTGGAGAGAGAGAAAAGCAGAAATGAGCACATAGGAATAATGGGAAGACATAAGATGAATGGTTAATGGCTATAGTACTGAATGTCAGTATATCTCCCCTCACCCCCTCCAACCTGCAAAAGCCTCATGAAATGTAATAATCTGAGGGTGCTTAGAGAAAGCTAGTTTTCTTTAAAGTAAACCAATTCCTCCAGATTTAAGTTAGCTTTGTATAAATCTGTACAAATTTGTATAATGCATGAGCCAAAAAGTGCGCTGAGAAAATATCTACAGACCCCTCTCATCCTGGTCATAAATGGTTTCAACTTCTCCCCTCAGAACACCACTATAGGGCATTGCATGCCAAAACAATATACAAAGACAGCTTCCCCGCCCCCCCATGCCATCACTCCGCTAACACCTAATTCCAACAGCACTGTTTTATACCTAAGGCAAGGGTGTCAAACTCAAGGCCTGTGGGCTGCATCCAGCCCATGATGCTGTCCTGGAAAATGTAAAGGGCTGGCCCACATTGCTTCGGCCCAGTCTACCCAGTGAAAAAAGGAAACATCGGGCCAGCGTGGCTTCGGCCCAGTCTACTCAAAGAGGAAACATGTCAGCAGTTTGGGGAGTGGTATCAAGCTGGATATGCCCAGGTATCTGGCCATGCCCACCCAGTCAGCCAAAGTCAACCACCCCCCGAAGTCAACCACAGCCCTGATGTGGCCTTCAGTGAAATTGAGTTTGACACTTCTAGCCTAAGAATATCTAACCATGTAGTATAGTAGGGCTGTATTATGAATATCCTTCTCATCTTTCCTATTACCTACTCCTGTTGATATCTTACGGCTATCAGTTTGTTGGTTGTATCCTATATGATTTATCATTTTGTTGCTTTTATGTACACTGGCAGCTTATGCACCAGAAACAAATTCCTTGTGCATCCAATCACACTTGGCCAATCAAGAATATTCTATTCTTTTATTCTATCTGTGACTCTCCAAAGCTGACTGTTCAGTGGCACTTCATTGGTCATTTAATCATTGGATCAAACATAAGCACATTGTGGTAACTTCCTTCCTGTTTTGTCTTTTTGGCAGAATGAAGTTAACTGTTGTTGTTGGTAAAACCAGATTCACTTAACACTTTTACTAACTAAAAAACTGCAGTGATTCACTTAACAACTGTGGCAAGTAAGGTCATAAAATGAGGCATAAGTTACTTAACAACTGTCTTACTTGGGCTCAATTGTGGTCGTAAGTTAAGGACTACCTGCACTGCAATATTGAAACAATAAAAACTCTTCCAGTTCTTACATTCTGTAAAAATAAACAGTTCCTCCTTAATCCACATAAATTTTCCAGTACAGCTCATTTAGTGACAGTTCTAAGTTACAAAAGCACTGAAAAAGTGACTTATGACAATTTTCCACACTTATAACCATTGTAGCATCCCCATGGTCATGTGATCACCTTTTGCAACCTTCAGATGAGCAAAGCCAGATGAACTCAACAACATTTCTACCTTAAAATGATTCACTTAACAACTTTGGCAAAAAAAGTTATAAATGGGATAAAATTCATTTAACAAATGTCTCACTTTGCAACATAAATTTTGGGCTCAATTGTGGTCATAAGTAGAGGACTACCTGTAGTAAGAGCAGTCCTGCTTTACTCAGCAGCATACTTTTCTTTAGACTGGGACTCCAAGTTCCTTTTTAAAAAGTAGAATATAAATTTAATACAAAAATAAACCAATGCAGTGCCATTCATAGATTTTTCAGGCACTAAAAGTTATTCAGTGGGAGGTGGATAGTAAAGGCCCGGTCCCACTGCACCTACGGATGCAAAGAGGATGTAAAACGTTAAAAAAAGCTTGCCATCCGTTGGAAAATGCTATGCATCCGTTGTGTACTCACTGCATACGTGTTTCATACGCTCTATCCTTTGAGCATCCGTCCACTGCAATTTCATCCGCGCAAGAAGTTTTGAGCTGCACAAAACTTTGTGAACGGATGAACTTTCCGTCGCGTACGATGTACATCCGCGACATATATGGGCAACAAACGTTCTATGTCCGTTATCATCCGTTAAACATCTGCTGTATCCTCTCTGCATCCTCTGGCCATCCCCTCAACTCACATCCACTGCAGCTGAAAACGGAAAGAGGGAGTAAACAAAAGGTACATGGAACATCTATACAGCGTTAGTAGCACGGAAATAGAAAGGATGTAAGCGTATGCATCTCGTATAGAAAGGATTAAAAAGAGGCAAAATGTTTGTATCTGGGATGTATCTCAGATATTTAGGATGTCTGGAGTATGTCTAGAGTATGTAGAAGGACACCTAGCCGACAACCAGTATTTTCTATAAAAAGGGGGAGAAAATCATCTGGATTTCAGTATGAGTCCAGCAGCCATGGTGTACAGACCTCTTCACCCTTAGTCTTGGCCTTCAACATTATCAATTGTTCTCCACCATGAATGATGACACAGTCCGTATGATAGCTGCGTTCATTCATCACCAGAATCAAAACCTGTTCAAACTGTTTCACCTTTTATACAGAAGGAGAAGAAGGAGACGTCCAAGAGCTGTGTGGGTCCGAGGATGGATCGTGAGAAGAATGGAGTTTGGACTGTATGACCAGTTGATGGTGGAGCTGAGGAATGAAGACCCTCGTGCATTCCATCACTTCATGAGGATGCCACCAGCCATGTTTGACGAAATTGTAGAGCATCTGAGACCCAGGTTGACCAAGCCTAGCACCAACTTCCATCCCAACCTGGACCCTGGACTGAAGGTGGCACTGACTCTGCGGCACCTGGCCTCTGGAACCACATACAGAAACATGCAGTACGCCTGGAGGGTGCCACACAACAGCATCAGCAAAGTGGTCAGAGAAGTGGTGCAGGCCATCATTGAAGAATACGTGGAGGAGCTCCTCAAGTGCCCCACCACTGAACAAGGCTGGAGAAAACACTCTGCAGAAGAGTGGTATCAGAGGTGGAACTTTCCCCACACCGTTGGAGCCATAGATGGGAAGCACGTGGCCAGCAAAGCTCCAGCCAACTCAGGGTCCACTTATTACAACTACAAGGGCTTCTTCAGTATCATCCACTTTGCCATGGTTGATGGTGACTACAAGTTCATCTATATCGATGCTTCAGGCAATGGGTCATCTTCAGATGCCCAGGTATACAACGCCAGTCACCTCAAGGATGGGCTGGAGTGCAACCTCATCATGGGTTTTCCAGATCCAGACCCCCTACCCAACGACACACAAGATGTGCCCTACTTCATTGTTGGTGATGACGCGTTCTCCCTCAGAACCTACCTCATGAAGCCGTACACTTCAAGATACCTGACCCGTGAAGAGAGGATCTTCAACTACAGGCTGTCCAGGGCAAGACAGGTGGTGGAGAACGCCTTTGGCATCCTGGCCAACAGGTTCCAGATACTTCTCACCACCATGCAGCATGAGCCACAGACTGTGAGGAGCATCGTGGAAACTTGCTGCATCCTGCACAATCTCATGCGTACCTACTACCCAGTCTTGCAGAACAGACTTGTCGACCATCAACAAGGGAATGGGGACACGGAGCCTGGTTAATGGAGGCAAGGACATAACCTGATAGACACTGTGGATGTACAAGGCCCCAACAGAGCTTCACGTGAAGGGAAGAAGCAGCGCAACCTACTGAAACACTGGTGCAACTCCCCAGCTGGAGCAGTGGAGTGGCAAGACAGGATGACAGATGATTAATGGATACTTCCTTGAGGCTGTCGCATAACACTGATGAGATTGTGCCATGTATGTTGAGTGGTCCTACAATGAATAGGGCATTATTAATAAAGAGCTTTGCTTATTTTAAAATGTGTTGATCAATGAATAAATTGTTCTTGATAAAAAAAGGTCCATATGTGTGGCAGCTGGGATGGTGGACCATACAGTCCCACTATGCTTGCACTGGAGGTTTATCTATCCCACAAGCATGCAAAGGCTTAACCATTTTTTCAAAGTTTTCACCAACACTTTATTAAGGTAAATTAAGGTAAAAAAATGAACCAAGTGTCTTAAGCAAAGATAACCTTTATTAACTTTCTTAGGTAAACTTTATGACTTGATTAAATAAGCAAAATGAACCAAGTAAAGTGTCTTAAGTGTCTTAAGCAAAGATAACTTTTATTAACTTTCTTAGGTAAACTTTATGACTTTATTAAAAAAGCAAAATGAACCAAGTAAAGTGTCTTAAGCAAAGATAAACTTAACAAGTACAACTCAGTCTCTGAAACTATTCTCAGTCACTCTGAGTCATGTCTCTGGTCTCAGCTGTTAAGCGGGCAGGGACTGTGGAGGTGGCTGTGGCTTGAGTGCTGGTCTGAGGCGCCATTGGGGTGCTTGGCCCTGAGAGTACAACAGGGGATGCTGTGTTCAGGAAACTGTCCGAGAGCTGACTCAGTCCCGTGAGGTTGAGAGGCCCTTCATCAAGGACTTGAGATGTCAGGCCCAAAACTGATGACAGATTGTCCATTGACAGGCTTGGCTGTGGGGTAGAGGAAGGAGGAGTGTATTGGGGCTGTCTGGTCTGCAGCTGGGTGAGGAGTGGCGTCTGTGGCGTGCGATGAACCTGGGCCTGGACTGGGAAGTTCTGCTTCTGCTGTGGGAAGTCCTGGTAGTCGTAGCCTTGGTAGGTGAGGGGCTGTTGAAAGCCGTGGAAGGGCTGTGACATCACCTGGGGTGGAGGAGCAGACCTGGACTGGGTCGGAGCAGGTTCAGCTGGGCCTTGAGGGTTGTGTAGAAGTGCTGTGATCTTCTGCTTCATCACTTGGTACTGGGCCTCGGGCAGGTCCCTGAGGGTCTGGCTCACGTAGGTGATGAAGGGCTTCCAGTCTGAGGATGGTATGTCACTGTGGACCAGCTGAGAAAGAAGTTCTGTGCTGGTCTTCATTGTGTCCCTGATTTCCAACAGCACACTGTGGTCCTGGCCCTCCAGTCTGCCTCTCTGCCTGCATCCTCTGGAGCTGGGGGAGGGTGTGGGGGTGGGTTGGCATCTGGTGGCTGCTGATTCTTCCTCCATTTGTGACAGCAGGGCATCATCCTCCACGGGATCCTCCAAGTCTGCTGGCATGGGGAATGCAGCTGTCGGGGGGGGTCTCTGCCGTGGGGCCCTCTGAAGACACCTGCCTGGACAGGGTAGGCAGACAGCCTCAGAGAGGGGTCTCAGAGGGGCTGCTCCTTGGTGGCGGATCTCACCCTCCAGAAAACTGCATTTGGCCATGACGTACATCTCCCGGTCAGTGAGCTTGACAGCGGCCTGCCTGGATTTCTTGAGATACAGCTTGCCATATCAGGTGTGCATGTGCTTCCACCATCCAAGGAGTACTTCTGCAGTGTACCCCAGGCTCTTTGCCTTGTCTCTCCAAGCTGCCTGCTTCTTCTTGGTGTCGCGATAGAGTCTGTGGCCCTTTCTCCAGAGGTACTCGTTCTCCCTCAGCCATTCCAGCACTCATCCTCATGCTCCTCAGAAACAGTATACTGTTTCCTCTCTCCCTTCTGCTTCCCCATGCCTCTTCCTCCCTCTGGCAGGGGCTTGAGCAGCAGGGCCTTCAGGGGCTTGAGCAGCAGGGCCTTCAGCAGCAGGGCTTTGAGGGCCTTGGGGCTTGTCCACCGCAGCAGCAGCAGCAGCAGCAGCAGCAGCTTCAGAGTCAGTGCCAGGGGGTGGGATGCTGGTTCTGGCCTTCTTGCCAGGGCTGGAACGAGTAGGCACGGGCTTCCTCTTCTTGCCTGACTGACGAACCATGGTGTTCCTGCTAGATGTATGTGGCAGCACATCTTTCCCCTGTATGCTGACTGCATGCGTGCTGCATCCTTTTATATCCGCAGAGTTGATGCAATTCATACTCCCCGCATGCGCAGTGAACACTTTGCATCCGATATACATCCGCGCGGCATCCCCTTTATTTCCTATAGGCGTCCGTGATGCATCCGCTTCATCCACTATGCATCCGCCCCTTCCGCTAGGCGTCCGCTTTGAAATTCTCCCCTGGAACCTCTTTGGATGTGTCATCCACTTCCATCCGCTGTCATATGCTAGGCTTCCTATGAACATCCGTTTAACATCCCCGCTACATACTACCCACATCCGTTCTTTTCCATTCTGTTTATGCAAATTTTCACCACCTTTTGAAGCGGATGACAACGGATGAAGCCACCCCCGAAATTTTGTTCGTCCGCTGTGTCCTTTATGCATACATTTTGCGTCCGTTGGCCAGTGGGACCGGGCCTTAAGCACATGAGACTTCTCGGGCTCAAACCCAAATTTTCGCAATCTTAAAATTGACACAGTTATATTGAATGGCATTAAAATAATATCTTGTAAAAAGAGTTGAACAGGCTATTAACAGTAAATTATAGATAATTTATCAATCTTAAAACTTTGTCTATAGTCTTTAATACAGTGGCCTGGTTCACATATTTTGCTACCCCAAAAAGTGGTTTGATTTGGACTTATCGTGATGGATAAAACAGGACACTGTAGCTCTTTTAGTTTATTACATAGTGTGTTGGGTGTATATAACATCCCAATTTGACTCAGCACAGCATGTGAACCAGCCAAACATGACTTATTCAGTAACTTTTACTGAATGACTGTTAGCCACCTAGAGGTATTTTCTATCATATAAGCGGTCTTTATTTTTTTCTCATAAAATGTGAAACCAAATCAGTGTTTTAATCATCCCAGCCATCTAAATGTTTTCATTTAAGATTATATACTATGAGTATTGGGAAGGGGAGGCAAATTTTTCTTAATATTTTAAGGCACCTGATACAGCTGTATAAAATTAAGCATGGTCCAAAATTAAGTATTTTTAACACAACTGCACTAATTAGATATTCATTGCATCTCTGAACACACACAAAAGCTTCTGCTTGCAGCAGAAGTAGCACCTTGCAAAGGACAAAACATTGCAAAGACTTAGAAACATTATTCTATCAAGAGTTCAATTCTAAAAACAAAATTTAATAAAATAAAAATTCTGAAACTCATAAAGGAAGAAATCAATGACTTTGCACTTCTAATAATAATCTCTCTCTTTCTCTCTCTCTCCCTCTCTCTCTCTCTCTCACAGACACAGACACACATACACCAGTCAAGTCTACCATAAATTAAGTACCATTTCTGGGCAAGTTTCTTTTTAACTTTCATTTAAAAAAAAGCTTGATGTAGTTTTAGTTCTGATCAAAGAATAAGGAAATGAGAGTGAAATTTTACATTAATCCTGCTTTAACCATAAGTAGTCGTGACATATATGCATGCTTTTAAAGCCCCTGTCACACTGCAGCAACAGATGGAAAGAGGATGTAAAATGGAGAAAAACACTTACCATCCGTTGGTTAACGCGATGCTTCCGTTCTGTACTCACTGCCTCCGTTTTGCTTCCTCTCTATCTGTCCAGCATCCGTCGACTGACATTTCATCCGCTCAAAAGGTTTTGAGCTGCTCAAAACTTTTGAGCGGAAAATGTATCAAACGCATCCGTTCTGCATCCGCTAGGCATACGGGGGACATCCGTTCTGCATCCGTTGTCATCCGTTACGCATCTGCTAGGCATCCGCTGCGCATCCGCGCAACTTGAATCCGCTCCAGCGGTAAACGGACGCAGGGAGGAAGCGGAACAGATGCAGAACGGACGCGCAGCGTTAGTAGCACGGACGGAGAAAGGATGAAAGCGGATGCAGCATGCAAAGAAAGCATTTAAAACAGAAAAAACATTCGCAGAGGGGACCTATCTCGGATATTAAGGATGTCTAGAGGATGCCTAGAGGATGCAAAAGGATGCTTCCGTTCCGCATCCGCTTTCCATCCGCTCTGCGTCCTCCCCCCGTCCGTTCCTTTCCATGTTATCCACTCTGTTTATGCAAATTTTTGCCCCTTTTGAGAGCGGATAACAATGGATGGAACATTTTTCTCGTCCGCTATGTCCTTTTTACAAACGTTTTACATCCGTTGGGCAGTGTGACAAGGCCTTAAGCTATTAACAATTATCCATTAAGCATTTATCTGGTTATTGATTACTATTGACATCAAAATCACTGCACTAATAAACAGATGTTGCCCCCAAACCATAAGCCTCTATGCAAATATGTAGATTATATATAGTTTCTGATAATAAATTGTCAGCTTTAAATGATAAAGAATATGAATCTATAATAATCCACAAATGTCCAGATATTGTTTAACTGTATCACCAGCAGCCCCAGTGGTGACAATTATTGGTGTAGGATGTTGAGAATCACAGCAGTAATGAATGGCTACTTCCATCTTTCCTTTGATGTCTACATCCCATTTTAAAATACTATAGCTTCATCTTCTAGGTATTGCTTTTCATAAGTGTCCCATACAAACTTAAGCCATGTGGTCAAATGCAAAACATCCAGAGATCTGAGATTTCATTTATAGGGTTAGCTCTTATGAGATGATCACAGCACTAGCATAAGCACAACAGTGAAACAGTAAGCAATTCTCTGGTTTCACTGCACCCTAAAATAGAAAGTGTGAAAGCATTAAATTTCTTACTCTACCCTGAATAAAGATATACCAAGGATTTATATCCACAATGATTCCAGCAAGTATTATTTTCATAATTAAAAGGTTATATATCAATATATAACAAAACATCAATATAGCAAACAATTTATTATTATGTGTCCTATTGAGTTGCATGTTAAACACTGCAAGATAGGCTATAAATTGGTATATGCTTATCCTTGAAAATAAGCCTGCCAAAATCTGTTAGGACTTACTTCCAAATAAATAAAACAAGCTATAGAATTGTTTTATCCCAAACTTGTTCGCCCTCTTTATGATGAACATTTTGGTACCTTCTAATCCCACTAATCGACCCACAGTTGTTCAGAAGTTTAGATCTAGGGCTACATTTGTATATTAAACAGTCCCATTCAAGTCAAAAATTGATTTCCCTCACAACTGAAAAACCAGTAGGCCAGGGATGGGGAATCTTTTATGGCTTTCACTCAGGCATTCTGGGGAGTTGAAGTCCATAAGTGATAAAAGAGCCAAGTTTCCCTACCCCTGGCCTAGGGAATGTATAGCAGTCAACTCTACATATTCCCTAGATCTCTACAGCAGTTAAGCTTCTACTACTAAGCTTTTAAACTTCTACATAAGTGTCAAGTTGGAGTAAGCATGGCTTGCTTCATCATGGTTACATTGAACAAACTATAAGCTGTTTTTGTACAACTTGCCAACCTATATATAAATCTGGAATATTTACAGTTGGTTTTTTCAACTCTCCCAAGAAGAACTGCACTAAGACTGACAGAAAACAATGAACAGTGCAATATTTCACAATCCAAGCCTTAGCAAATAACAATCTCATATTATTCTGTCAGTTCCCTAAGGGACAGGGGTGTGTGAAAAAAAACCTCAACAGGCCAAAGGGAAGGTTTAAAGAGGGAAAGGGCACAAGGAGGCAGCTGCTAGGTAATTAATATGTCCGATGTAACTTTAAACTTTCTGCTTAAGGAATATCATAAGACATTATTCCATAAAAGTCTGGGTAGATTTAGTTCTAAACATTTGAAAATATTTACTGTTATGAAACACTGTCATGGACATGCCTTTTCTTTCATTCTGGATAATAAAAATTATAAATCATTCATTACGAATCAAACATTGAAATAAGCAGTGATATAGCAGCTATGTTTGTTAGTATTAACTTTGAGTTGCACATGTATCTGGTCACTCGTCATCCTGAACACATGGAAAGTGAATATTCTCCTACTGTCCTGCTTCACGTGGCTTCCAAAAGACTGTAAGTATGATTTTGAACTTCTTTGTAAAAATAACCTTGTTGTTAGCCTTTGAGTCAGTATTAATTCCTGGTGACTTTAGGACAAGTCCCTGCAGTTTTCTTGGCAATGTTTCTTGGAAGTGATTTCCTATTGCCTCCTTCCTAGGGCACAGCAAGAGTAACTGGCTCAAGATCACCCAGCTGGCTATAAGCCTTAGGTAGAACTAAAATTCACGGTCTCCCATTTTCTATCCTGGTGCCTTAACTACTACACGAAACTAGCTCTCATTAAAATAACTAGTTCTCAAATGCTTTGAATTCCTACAAAGTAAGATGTTTAAAAGTTGCTCTTCACTAATTGATCACTTGATTTTATTTTCAAAGAGCAGCATATCTGTATATTATCAAAGCCTCAGGGTTGAGGTCTCAACCATGGATTCTCCAGCTGTCTAGTCTAACCACAAAGGAGGCCTACTCCCTACCTCTGCCTTTATATATACATAAGTGTTTCTGCTTTCTCACCACAAAAGGGGCCACCGAGAATTCAGCACTTGGCATTTCGTCTTTAGGTAATTACAGGTGAGTTGTCAATGCCATAACTTGCCTCCCATAGAATATTCTGTTGGAGCTGGCCCAGGAAGTAAGCTTGTTTTACCATGGTAATACAATTCCTTTGTATTACTGACCTCAGTTATTGATTACCATGGTGACAGAAAATACAGCAACTCTTCCTCAGCAGCCCATAATTCCACCTGGGAAGCAACTTCACTTTTCCAGCAAGGAAAGCCTTGGATCCTAGACTGGCATGAATATTGTAATCCATCATCCCCACTGTCTATCTTAGCTGGGGAACACAGGAATATAATATAACATATCTACGTGGTAGTAAATTGAGTAAAGTTATTCAAGATCAATATAGTGACCTCAACAATAACAATATTTATAAGTACATCTTCTTGATGGCTACTCACACCTGTGGAATTATACTAGTGGAAACTTTTTATATCTAAGTATAATCAAGAAATACTGGCTTTCTTTAAAAAAATATATTTTTCAGCATGTAAACAGTAGAAGAGGGATAAAGGCAGAAATAACATGTTAATGGATTTTCATCTGCACATCTCCAATTTTTAAATAACTTTTTATATTCTGATCTTAATCTGACTCCTAGCAATAAAAATACAAATAAATTTTGGAAAATAATTAGAGAATGAGACCATTCTTATTTTTCAGAGTTTAATTTTATTATTGAAATAAAGTGTTATAAAAATAAACTAGGAACCTAAAATGAGATTCCAAAATCTAGAACTGCAATGGGTATATAAAACATGTAATTTTTCAGGTATCAAACGGGCAAAATAAACTTCACCTCAGAATCTTCCAAAAAAGGCCAAAATTTAAAATAAAATGGGACAGGAAATAAAGTGAACTATCTTTGATCCTTGTTGTCATTTATAAAACATTTGTGGGTTGGCTTCTTACCTAGGTAACACCCTTGAATTAACTAAGAATTAAAGTAGTTTAATTTATCAAGATATCATCTACACATTCATTGTAATAATTAACCCAAAATATTTTACTTCCTTGTTCAGCAGCCAAATCTTCCAAGCGTTCACCTAAGAAATATGGAAGTGGTCTTATCTTGTTATAAGATCCTACAATCATGCTAAGAAGCAATAAAAATAATTAGTCAGAGACCTATCCAAAGGTTTAAAAAAATATTTCAAAGACTTGTTGAAAGTCTACTTGTTATATTATTTTGGCAAAAATACAGAAGCAACTTGCCACTGGGTTTTTTTCAGCATCCTTTTTTACTTAAGATCTTTTCGATTAAAAAATTCCAAGTTCTTGCAAATAGAAATCTACCCGAGTTTTTTTCATCCCTCTTTCTTAGCCCAATCCACCTCAGTATAGTTGTTAGTGGAAAAATAGGCAGAACTATTCGGTACGCTTACTCCCTTGAATTATATATAAAAATGGTGGGATAATAATTAGGAGGGAATTTTTTGCTTGATCCCTTTTTTTTATAGAAAAACTGGATTCAGAAATGTTTCCTAGTTTAAATTATGTTCTAGTCATACCTGCTTCTGACTTACATTGACTCAGGACAGATTGAATGGTCTATTCTCAACTGCTTCTTACACTTGTCAGTTTCTCTCCACCTCAAGCATCTGCTGTACTGAACTGACCATTTCCCTCTGACTAATGGTGGGGCCTGCCATCTGTTCATTTACTTCTAATAACCCTAACCAAGTGTCCACTACGGTAGTAAGTCAACAATGGCAAAAGAACCACTGTGTGTTTAGCATATCCAAACTGGAAACCAGAAAAACCACTCAGGTACTGCAAACTGAGGAGAGAAAAAGACCAAAAGCCTCAAAGCCTTTTTTTTTTTTTTTTTTTTTTTTAAAGCAGGAATTAATCTTTTTGTAATTTGCTATCAAATGAACTATTTCTTTCTCAAATGAAAGCCATGACCTCATCCTTATTATGCCTGCAGATGATAAGCCCAAACCCAATATTATATACCATGTTGGTTAGGTTACAGGGGGTCATAGGTGATTGACCCTTTCTGAGTCCTGTTATTACATCACACAAGTCCCCAGGCTTCTCCTTGGGAGTATAAAAACAGCCACCAAAAGTAAGCGCAGAACACAACTAATGTCTACCATCATCAGACCCTTGAAGTAGAAGCATGGTGTGCGAATGTACCCCCCTTTTTTTTGGGGGGGGGGTGGTTGTTGTTACTACAAATAAAAACCTTACACATTTCTTCCCCAGGGGAACAGCAGCTCGGCCACATTTTTTGGCCGGCAAATGAGGTTTCTGCTGTGACAAAAAAAATGAAAGAAGGGCACACTTCTGCACAGGATCGGACCCTCCTCAAGAATGACATAAGCTCTGGCCACCGGCAACAGGTTTCCGGCGGTGAGGAGACCACCTGTGCCCCCCTCCCCCTCCCCCCCCCGCTCTCTCTCTCTCTCTGTGCTGCCTCACCGGGCCCCGATCCCAGCCATCAAACCCGCAAACCCGCGCGCGAAGAAATTGGGGAAAGCCAGAAAGGACGCAACCAGACCGACCCTCGCGATGCCTCCTCCGGGACCCCGCTCCTCCGATCCGGGCGCCGGCTCCACTGCCTGTTCCCGCCCGAGCCGAGAAGGGAAAGAGAGAGAAGGCGGGCGGGGGGGGGGAGAGGGGGAGAGGAGGAGAGGAGGAGTCAGCATCTCCCTGCGACCGGCACCTTTCCCTCCAAGCTGCAGCCGCTGACGGGCTCAGCAAAGCGGAAGATGCAGGCTCGTGTGGCTCCTCCTCAGGCAAGCAAGCGGAAAGAGAGAGACCCGATTCGGCCTGGGGTCCTCGTCCCCGCCGAAAATCAACAGGCTTTCTCCCACCGAGGCGGGGATCTCAGATGAAAACTCCCGCGCTCAGTAGGCCCCGCTGCGGCCGCCTCTGCCGCCGGCAACGCGAGGACCATTCCGGGAAGTCCCCCAGCCGTTGGCCTACGACGCAAAGCTCTTTGCACGGTGTGTGCCTTTAAAAGCGCTCGCCTGCCTCCCCGGGCTGCAAGCGGAGCCCAGCCGGAGCGGTCTGCTCGCTTACCTTGCTTGCTTCTTGACAGCCCGGCAGCTTCTAGCTAGCCTCGGTGCTGCATTTTTTTTGCTTTGGAAACCCGGCCTCGCGGCGCAAAGCCCTGCAAGCAGCTCGCGGATGAACAAGAGAGAAAGGGGGGGGGGGGGGGGGGAAAAGTAGGGGGGGCTTGGCGGTCTCCCGGCCCCCTCCTCTTCCCCCCCTGCTTCCTCCAGGCGCCTCTCCGCTCAGCGGCCTGCAAAGGAACAAGTCGCCGTAATAGGGGGGGTGGGGGGTGTGGGGGTGGAAGCGGGTGAAAGAAAACGAGCGCTTCCCGCTCCTCCCTTTCCACACACGTGTTCGCGCCGAAAGAAGGGAGAGAGAGTCGCGTTTGCGAGTCACTCGGCCGCCCTGCTCGAGCCAGAAGCTCCTCTTCTGAAGGGAGGCCGTTGCAGTGCTCTGACATTTGCAGCTAGTAAACAATTCCCCTGCCAAAGAAAGTGACCCTATTAAATAATAATTATTATTATTGTTGTTGTTGTTGTTTTGTCGTCGTCATCATTATTATTATTATTTAATGATGATGATAATAATAATAATTAATAATAATAATAACCACCAAGAAACAATCCAGGGCCTCCACACAGTCGCCTCTCAAAAGACCCAGATCCGTTTCCAAGGGGGAGAGCGCCCGAGGGCTTTTCCTGCTCGGTTCTTCACTGGGTTCATTCATGGGCAAAACTCCCTTTTGTTTTCCCTCCATTCTTGCCATTTCTTTCGTGGGAGGGGAGGGGGAGAAAATAACGGAAAGTTGGAGCGGCTGAACCGTTTGCCTTTCCGCGGATAGTGCTTCTGGGGCTGCCTCTTTGGCATTCACCCAGGCACTTCCTTCTGGATCAAGTGGTCCATTGGGGGACTCGGGTTGCAAGACGAAGGGGGCATTCCCCACCCACTGTCCAGCCTGAGTTAAAAGTTATTTTAGAAGCGACCTTATTATATCCCCAGGGAACTGCAAACGGGATCTGGCAGAAAAGGAATTCAGGGATCCCGGCATGGTAACCAAGTGGGTTTCTGGAGGACATAATCCTTGCTCTTCCCTGTGCTTACGCTCGTGTTGTGTCTCTGCTCCTTTTTTGCAAGTTGCTGTTTTGTGTCAGCTGGAAAGCTGAGTGTCCCGGTTGGAGACCCACTGTGGAGGGTGAGCTCCTGATTCTGCCTCAGCTTCTGCCCACCTAGCAGTTGGAAAGCATGCAAATGCAAATAGATGGATAGGTACCACTTTGGTGGTGAGGTAACAGCATTCTCTGCGCCAATGGCATACAGCCCGGCTGCCCACATGACGTGACCACAGAAACTCTTAGGGCAAAGCTGCCTCCCTTGGCCAAGAAACCGATACTTACCTGCATACCATGTTTTTAAAGTGGCCAAAGGCATTTGTGTTCAACACTAATGTTGAAACTGCAGGATCTAATCTGGGTCGGTCACCAGCACCAAAAGTTTTGTCTTCTGAGATTTCAGATTTGTGCTGGAGCTCATCTTCTCTCTAGCCTAAAGAGAAGTTCCCTGAAGAAGGAGAGGAAAGGTTCCCTGGGTTCCAGCATGACTCCGAAAACTCAGAAGGCAAAATCTCTGATCCTGGTGATCAACCCAGATTGAATCCTGCAACGTTGTCTTGGAACAGGTATATTCACCTTCATTTGTGAATGTTGAAACTGAATGCAATGCCATAAGCAATCCATGTATGGCTTAAGGCTAGTATGTGTTAACCCAGATCCTGGAAACAATTCCATGATGTTTGTGCATCTAATGTATAGTCAGCATACTGTGCTACCTGATTCAGATAATTTACATTTTAATGCATCTAAGGGTAAAACTGAAAATGTTTTCCTCTGTTTAATAACTTTCTGGAACCAGATATACCAAAAATTAAAGGACAAAACTGAGCATTCTTCAGGATATGAAAATATAACAGCTAAAACCATGAGATATTCTGGGCAGCCTTTAAAATGTTCTTTTGGAGAAAAGAGCCTCAGGCACTTCTGAGATGTCTTTAACAATCTGTATTCAGAGTTTTAAAATAATTGTACAGGTTGAGCTGCTATTTTGGGAATGCAGTTTCAAGCGAACATACAGATCTGCGGTCTCAAAGGGACTGACTTGAGGTCATGAGTCTATAAACCAACATGTGATTTTTGCATAAGGAAATTCAGTGTACATTTTTGTCAACCTTAAACAACACAAATCAAAACAGATAAATGTTTTCAAGCCTGACCTTTTGAAAGGACCTGATGTATTTAAATAGAGATAAACGGTTGAACATCTGAAATATAGTACTTCTATTTGTACCGTTTTTTTTTTTCTTTTAAAGGTGGGGCATGTTCAATATCAGCCCACTTTTAGTCTGGTTGCAACAGTTGGTGAATAACAAACCTAGTTAGAAAGACATGGTTAGCTCAGATTCACCAGGCATCCAACTTATGTATCCAGGCCTAAGTATGGTTACTCAGAGGGACATCCAAGCATAATTTACTTCTTTTTATGCCTTTTAAACAATGAGTTAAACTCAAGGGTCTTCCTAAATAGGCCTACTCTGGACAATTATAATAATAGAAAAGGAAGAGATTATTTTTGCCGGTTATTTCTAAAACTAAAATTTCAGTGTTCCCAGAAGGTTTCACTGCATCACTAAGGCTTGGGAGATTGCTATGGGAGAGACAGAATGTAAGAGTGTGTGTGTGTGTATACATACACATACAAACACACACATATATATAAATATATACATATATATATACATATTTGGCCCCATGGAAAAGAAAACCTAAACAATTTCCTAACACACCTAAATAGCACACACCCCAAAATCAAGTTCACCATGGAAACGGAAATAAACAAACAACTACCATTCCTAGATGTACTAATCTACAAAAGTACAGATGGCACACTGGGACACACCATATACCAAAAGAAAACATACACCAACTGCTACCTCAACGCCCAATCCCACCACCACCCAGCACAGATAAATTCCGTAGCGAAAACACTAATTACCAGAACCAAACGCCTGGCAGATAAGACACATATAAAGACTGAACTATGCACCCTGACTGAAGTATTGACAGCCAATGGCTTCCAAAAAAACGAAATCACCAACCTGATCCACAAAAACACACCAAGACATAACAGAGACCTAGAAGACCAACAGACCTATGGAACAGCTGTCTTGCCCTACATAAGAGGTACTACAAATAAAATCAGTAAGATACTACACAGGCATCACATCAAGACTGCCTTCAAAACAGACAAAAAAATAGCAGCCATCCTTAGAAACCCCAAAGATAAAATTGACCTGGAAAACCAAGGCATATAGAAGTTCCCTGTGCATCATGCCCGGCCACATACATTGGACAGACCAATAGAAGAATAAGTACCCGCCTAGATGAACACAAAAATGCAGTAAAAAAGCTGGAACACACCTCACTAGTCCAACACATGAAAACCACAGGTCACAACATCAACTTCAATGGCACTAAAACCCTAGCCACTATAGAAAACCCCAGCCACAGAATAATCAGAGAAGCCAAAGAGATTGAAAAAAGACCTGAAAGCATGAATAGAAGAGATGATTCCAGCAGACCGTCAATCATTTGGAAGCCTGCACTCTCAAATAGAAAGATCTCCACACCACAAGCCAGGCAAACACCTGGGCACAAACAGACTCCCCCTGATACCTCCAGCTCAAACACACCCCAACCAGACACCCAGATGAAACCTAGCTTCCTAATAGATAATAGCCGTCCTTTCACGGGAAGCCAAGCTGCACTGAAAGCCTCCAGTGCAGGAGCAGAGTGTTGCCAGCCAGTCAAAGCTACAAACAGAAGACAGAAGAAACCAGAAACACCAATCAATCAAACTCCAAGTCCAATAAACACAGACCAAGACTCCCAACCAATCAGGATGTAGAAAAAACCATCCTGGGACAACATGAGGCTAGCCTCAAATTTAAAACTAACAGCTGTGATAGCCTGACCCACATACAAACTCAATACAGAAGCCTGATGATGGCAGATGAGATTCTGCTGAAACGTTGCTACAACTTTAAAAGCACAACTACAATGACGTGGGGTAATACCCGAAGGAAGCTGAACAGCACACATGTAAGTACCCGCGAAAACTTAAAAAAACAAATATATGTATATATACATATACATATACATAATGCCCTTTTTTGCCACTGGAAGAAACCAGAATAAAATGTTCTTACAAATGGAAATTAGCTTTAGTGTTTAGACTTATATAATGGTTTACAGTCCTCTGTAAGCGGTTTACAGAGTCAATGTATTGCCCCCAACAATCTGGGTTCTCTTATCAATCTTGAAAGGATGGAAGACTGAGTCAACTTTGAGCTACATCAAGATCAAACCCATGGCTGTGGGCAGAGGTTGGCTACAGGAACTGCATTCTAAAACCACTCTGCCACCCGGGTTCTGTGGTTAAAGAGAAGAGGCTCTTCTTTGACAACTTTAGTTGCTCAGAAAACTGGTATAAGGTATCAAATCAACTGGATTTTACTTGAGTGTTTTTTAATTTGTTCTGGTCTGGTCTTTGACTATAATAAACTTGATTTTTAGTTTAAGGTAGGCATAAGGATCCAGTGTGGGGAGCTCCAAAGGAGAGGCAGAATGAGAGAAATCCAACCCAATTTGTCTATTACAGAGCAATAAAATAACATGTATCCAAGTCTTAGACTTAGACATATAATGTTCAAACGAAGAAGAAAAATGATTGGTCAGAACTTGATACATATGTCATTTTGTCTATCACAATGTATGAGCGGGGATACAAGTATAATAAATTATAATCGCACAGAGGATATGTTTTAGAGACTTTTTGTGATAAGGCAACAATAATTCACCAGGCTAATCACGCAACCAGTTTTGCCTGGTTCTATCTGTCAGTCTTATAGGGACCCGGTGGCTCAGTGGCTAAGGCGCTGAGCTTGTCAATCAGAAAGGTCAGCAGTTCGACAGTTCAAATCCCTAGTGCCGCGTAATAGAGTGAGCTCCCATTAATTGTCCCAGCTTCTGCCAACCTAGCAATTCGAAAGCATGTAAAACAGCAAATAGAAAAATAGGGACCACTTTGGTGGGAAGGTGTTAGGAATGTAAGTCACCTAACAGTTGGGTTGGAAAATATATAAACCAGGATAGACATTTTAATACTGTCTCTTTCAGGGAATGATAAAATGGTAATTGAGTGTGGTTCCTCAAATGGTCATAAGATGGAGCCAGAAACCTGTCTTGTTCCTGTTCTGTTCTGTTCTGGAGAGTGTGTTCCTGTTGACTATTACTGATCATGGTTCTTCTTGGGTTTAATGTAAGTCTTTTACTGAACTGTTTTTGATACTGGACTTTGTTATTTGGATTATCCCTGGACTGAAAACTGATTGCTTTAACTGTGAATGACTTGGACTGCTTGTTTGAACTTTGCTTAACCGTTTACTGGAAGTAAAAACCTACATTTTACTGTACAGTGTATCTGTGTGCTAGTTGTGTGTTATTCTTCACCACTCTCACTATGTCTCCCTGTATACACTCATTCTCCTAACGGGGAATTACCTCAACACTGGTAATGGGCCCAGGCCATACCTGGCTCAGATAACTGAAACTTGGTGTGAATACGCAGTACTGTATACAGACAGCTGTTTACTGTTTAATTGTGGGTTACTATCCTGGTAAAGATGGCACAAGACACTTCAACAAGTCTATCACTGATAAGCCAATTGGATGGAGCAGACTATGTTTTCCTGGTCTATGAAGTGCAGTCTACGTCTGCGTAGAGAAGGGTTATGGAATGCAGTTCAAGATCCACCGGATGTAAATGCTTGGGATCCAGAAAATGAGGATGATGCCAAGAAGTTAGCTGACTTTAAACAGAACAACGAATGAGCTCTTTGTATAATTGGACTAACACTGAGTGACCAGCAGCTAGTCCATATTCGTGGAGAAGAGTCTGCTGCTAAGTGTTGGGAGAATTTGAAGAGGATTTATGTTCGTGATAGTGCAGGTGTACACATACATCTTACATGTAAACTGTTTAGAGCACATCTTCTGAAAGGTTGAGATATGTTAGTTCATTTGAACTTCATGAAAATAACTTTTCAAGAGCTAAATGAAAAGGAACTGATATTTTCAGAGCTACATCAAGTTTACATCATTCTTTCCTCATTGGATGAAAGTTATGATGATTACGTATCTTCACTGGAAGTCCTGACCAGAGATAAACTGACATTGACTGACATAACCAGAAGATTTTTAGAAGAATCAAGAAGACGGCTGGATAGGGACCAACTGAAGAAGGAACAACCACAAGAAGAGGATTTGTCTTCAACTCTCTATATTGTTAGGAAATGTTTTTCTTGTGGGGTTAGGAGACATAGCTAGATTCTGTAAGAAGGGAAAATGACAGAATCCTGGTAATCACCAGAAGGCTAAGAATAATGTTAGTTTAGCTATGCCTAGCAATTCAACTGTAAACCATGATTTGTGGGTTGTTGATAGTGGAGCATCACAGTGCATTACTAAAGTTGGAAACAGGTTTGTAAAGATGTCCATGAGTAAACAACATGTATCATTGGCAAATGGATGGAAGATGAAGGTCCTGATGAAGGTACTGCATATTGTTCTTGTATGAATGAGCATTTAACTATGTTATATGTACTTAATTTGAAATTTAATTTATTATCAGTAAGGGCTTTAGTTAATATTGATTGTGTAGTAACCTTTAGGTGAGATAACTGGATAATAGAGAAAGAGGGTAAAAGTGTTACTGCTACTTTAGAGAATGATTTATATGTGATACATGATGACCAATTGCAGATGGCTAACTCAGTTTATAACAATGTTAAGCCACATGATGAATGTATACATTTACTGCATAGGCGTCTGGGGCACATTAATTTCAAAATGCTCAAACAAACTGTTCAATTGTCAGAGGGGTAAAATTAAAACCCTGTAGCAAGTACTTAAATTGTAATGCTTGTAGACAGAAGAAAAGCAAGGTTATTCCAGCAAACAGACTAAATAGGTTTAAGACCAAAGAACCTTCAAATGTTGTGCTTGCTGACATAATTGGTCCTAAGAAACCTAGTTTGGGAGGTGCCTGCTATGTTTTGAGTATAATGGACCATTATTCACGGTACGTTTTCTGCTATCATGAAAAACAAAACAGAAATATTCCAACATTTATTTAACTGGCTAAGATTTGCCAAGAGAAAAATGAGGAGTAAAGGAATTAGTTACTGATAATGGGACTAGTTTGTTAACAAAAGATTCCAAACTATGTTAAAATTGGCTGGTGTCAAGCATAAATGTTCTGCACCTTATAGACCACAACCTTAAGCCCATGTCACACTGAACCAACGGATGCAAAGAGGATGTAAAACGGACAAAAAACCTTGCCATCCGTTCGAAAATGCGATGTACTCACTGCCTCCGTTTGGCTTCCTCTCTATCCGTCCAGTATCCGTTTATGGACGTTTCATCCGCTCCAAAACTTTTGGGCTGCCTAAAACTTGCGCGGAAAATGTATCCAGTTTGTCCGTTCTGCATCCACTACGCATCTGTTACGCATCTGTTACGCATCTGCTATATCCGCGAGGCATCCGCTACGCATCCGCGCAACTCCATCCGCCCGGACGTGGGGAGGAAGCGGAACGGACGCAGAACAGATGCAGAACGGATGCCTAGCAGATGCAGCACGGAAACAAAGCGTTTAAAACGGAAAAAACGTTCGCAGAGGGGACCTATCTCAGATATTAAGGATGTCTACAGGATGCCTAGAGGATGCTTAGAGGATGCCTAGTGGAAAACCTATACTGCCTATAAAAAGGGGGAGCAACTCGCCTGCATCTCACTTTCAAAACAGCAGCCCAGCGGTGCGGACCTCTGCAGCCTTCATCTGCCTCTTCCTCTTCCACAGCATCCAGTCATGTGCACCGTGGATTGTAACAAAGTCCTTTCGGCAGCCACCATCGTTCTGCAACAGTGCAAAGCCATCTGCAGGCTCTGTGAAAACTACTGCGAGAAGAAAAGGAGCCACCCAGAAAGAGTCTGGGTCCGAAGATGGTTCGCCAGAAGAGCAGAGGACGGACTGTACAACAAGCTGATGGTGGAGCTCAGGAACAAAGACACTCGGGCATTCCAGAACTTCATGAGGATGCCTCCAGCCATGTTTGACAAAGTTGTGCAGCACCTGACACCCAGGTGGACCAAGGCAAACACCAACTTCCGGCCCAGCCTGGAACCTGGGCTCAAGGTGGCACTCACTCTGCGCCACCTGGCCTCAGGGACCTCCTACAGGAGCATGCAGTACGGCTGGAGGGTGCCATCCAACACCATCAGCATTGTGGTCAGAGAAGTGGTGCAGGCCATCATTGAAGAATACCTGGAGGAGCTCCTCCAGTACCCCTCCACTGAAGAAGGATGGAAGAAAGTTGCAGAGCAGTGGTATCAGAGGTGGAACTTACCACACACCGTTGGAGCCATAGATGGCAAGCACGTGGCCTGCAAATCTCCAGCCAAGTTGGGGTCCACTTATTTCAACTCCAAGGGCTTCTTCAGCATCATCCTCTTCACCATGGTCGATGCTGACTACAAGTTCATGTACATCGATGCTTCAGGCAACGGCTCATCTTCAGATGCCCAGGTATACAACGACAGTCACCTCAAGGAGGAGCTGGAATGCAACCTCATCGTGGGCTTCCCAGATCCAGACCCGCTGCCCAACGACACGCAAGATGTGCCCTACTTCATCGTGGGGGATGACGCCTTCTCCCTCAGAACCTACCTCATGAAGCCCTACACCTCCAGACGCCTCACCCGTAAAGGGAGGATCTTCAACTACAGGCTGTCCAGGGCAAGGCGGGTGGTGGACAATGCTTTTGGCATCCTGGCCAACAGGTTCCAGGTACTTCTCACCACCATGCAGCATTGCCCAGAGACCGTGAGGAGGATCATGGAAGCTTGCTGCATCCTGCACAATTTCATGCGCACCCGCTACCCAGTCTTGCAGAACAGGCTCGTGGACCTCCAACAAGCCAATGGGGACATGGAGCCTGGGGAATGGAGGCAAGGGCGAAACCTGATCGGCACTGAGGATGTGCAAGGCCCCAACAGAGCCTCACATGAAGCGAAGAAGCAGCGCAACCTCCTGAGACACTGGTGCAACTCCCCAGCTGGAGCAGTGGAGTGGCAAGACAGGATGTTAGATGCTCAATGGATGCTTCCTTCAGCCTGTCTCATCACACGGATGAGATTGGGCCATGTATGTTTGGTTGGCCTACAATGAACAGGGCATTTAATAAAGAGTTGTGTGTTTATGTTGACATGTGTGGATAATTATTACATTATTATTGATAATAAAGGGCCGTAGGTGTGGCACCTGGGAGGCTGGACCATACAGTCCCACTATGCTTGCACTGGAGGTTTATCTATCCCACTGCTATCCTAACCCATCCCACTGCTATATTAACCCATCCCACAAGCATACAAAGGCTTAAACCATTTCTAAAAGTTTCCAGCAAGACTTTATGAAAAAAAAGAAATGAAGCAAGTGTTTGAATTATAAATAGACTTTATTAACAACAAGCTATAAGACAAAAATGAGTCTCTGGCACTCCTCTTGGTCGCTCAGTCTCAGGGGTGAAGGGTGCAGGTGCTGTGGAGGTGGCTGGTGCTGGAGTGCTTGTCATCAGCTCCTCCAGGAGCAGAAGCAGCAGAAGCCCCAGCCCCAGAAGAGCGAGCTCGTGCTGCAGAAGCCCCAGCAGAACCAGAGTGAGGGCCAGGGGGCGGGATGGTAGCCCTGTCCCTCTTGCCAGGGCTGGCAGCAGATGGCTGAGGCTTGCTGTGCTTCCGCATGGTTGTGGGGTTGCTGGCTGGCAGGGAGGCTGGCAGGAACCAAGGCTGGCAGGAAGGCTGGCAGGGAGGCTGGCACCAAGGCAGGCAGGAAGGCTGGCAGGCGGGCAGGCACCAAGGCTGGCGGGAAGGCTGGCACCAAGTCAGGCACCAAGGCTGGCAGGGAGGCAGGCACCAAGGCTGGCAGGCAGATATGAACCAAGGCTGGCAGGAAGGCTAGCAGGCAGGCAGGCACCAAGGCTGGCAGGCAGACATGAACCAAGGCTGGCAGGAAGGCAGGCAGCAAGGCTGGCAGGCAGACCGGCTGGCAGCAAGGCTTGCAGGCAGGCTGGCAGCGAGGCTGGCAGGCTGACATGCAGGCAGGGCAGGCAAGGCAGTCGATGTGTCCGGCAGCAGGTCTTTCTTCTGAATGGCGACCTGCTTCCGAGCTGCTTCCGTTATATCCGTGGGGCTGACGCAATGCATCCTCCCCGCATGCGCAGTGAACGCCAGGCATCCATTAGGCTTCCGCTGTGCATCTGCTAGGCTTCCGCTCTGCATCCGCTTTATCCATTTGGCGTCCGCTCTGCAGCTGCTCTTTCCGTTCCGCGTCCGCTTCGCTGAGGCCCCCCGGAAGCCCTGCGGATGTGCCATCCACTCCCATCCGCTCCCATCCGCTTCCATCTGCTGGGCTTCCGTTCCTCATCCGCTTTGCATCCGCCCTGCGTCCTCCCCGCGTCCGTGTTATCCGCTCCGGTTATGCAAATTTTTGCCCCTTTTGAGAGCAGATAACAGATGGAACATTTTGCTCTTCCACTGTGTCCTTTTTGCATCCGTTGGCCAGTGTGACATGGGCTTAACTCATTTGTGGAAAGAAGAGGGCAAACATTACAAGCCATAGCTCGCACTATGTTATCTGATTCAGGTTTGCCTGAAACTCTGTGGGGTGAGGCCATAATGTGTAGCAATCGTGTTAAACAATGTAGTTAACAACTGGAGAATTGCCATTCATTCATTGGCATGGCTGAAAACCAAATTTAAGTTACCTACATACATTTGAAGTACCAGCATGGGTGCATATTCCCTCACAAGTAAGAATGAAAGGGTAACACAGAGCTAATAAGTTATTTTTTGTAGGTTATGAGGCCAGCCGTAGATCGTTTAGATTCTGGGATCAAGGCACAGCTCATGTTTACTGTAGCACTAGTGTAAAATTTCTACAGCACGTTGGGTGGGATAAACTGGAACAGGAATCCAGCAATGATATTATTACTGACACCCAAATAGTCCCTAAAGATGAATTAAATAATAGCCATTAAAGAGGAAGAATGGGAGGAAGTAGAAGAACAGGCACAGGAGGAGGTAGAAGAACAGGAGTAGGTGGAACAGGTGAGTCCACCAGTAAGCCCTGTATTTCTGAGATGTTCAACCCGAGTTACACAACCACCTGATAGATATCAGGCTAGTGTTGTATGCCAAGTGAATACAGTTCCAAGTAATAAAATGAACTAAAACTGTATCCTGCTAAGGATCAGGCTGCTTGGCAGGAAGCAAAGGAACTGGAATCATTAAAAAAGTTGGAGGTATACAAAAATGTTAAATTACCATCTTAAGTTACCTGCCATAGGATGTAAATGGGTTTATAAACTTAAGACTAATGTAGATGGGACTGTTACCCATAAAGCCAGGTTAGTAGCACAAGGGTTCAATCAGACAGCAAATGACTACGATGAGGTGTTTGCACCTGGTCTGAAGGCTACTACATTATGAGCAGCATTAGTGTGGGCAGCTGAGGAGAAATACATTATAAATCAATTTGGATGTAGAGATGGCATATCTGCATGTATCGTTGCAACACACTATTTATTTAAAGAAACCTTTAGGTATCAAAAATGATAATAAAACTGATTGCTGGAGATTGAAAAAGAGTCTTTATGGTTTAAAGCAATCAGGATATGAGTGGAACCAATATATAGTTAAAGAATTAACTAAGATAGGTTTTGTAGCTGGCATGGCTGATCCATGTTTGTTTAAAAAAGAAAGTAATGGTATTATTTCATTGTTGCTATTTTTTACTGATGACAGCATTAATCACTAAAACTGAACAAAAAGCTACTAAATAATTTCACTGTTAGAGAAGAAATTTAAGATAGAACAGTTAGGAGAAATTAAACAATATCTTGGTTTAAAGATAGATAAAACTAGGGGAGGATACAAGATCTCACAAGCTGATAAAATTAACCAATTACTAAAAAGTTTTAAAATGGAACTTTGTAAACCGGCTAAAACACCGATGAGCCAGGACTTTAGCCATAATGATGTTCAAAGTCCTGTTTTTGATAAGAACATTTATCAGTCCTTGATTGGTAGCTTATCTTATCTCAGTAGTTGATCAAGGCCAGATATAGCATACTGTGTTAACCAATTAGTAGATTTAACTCTGAGCCAACTGAAAGGCACTGGCAAGCTGCTAAACATGTGTTAAGATATCTGAAACAAACATTTGGAGCCTAAGGATGTACTGAGTTTAACTGCAGATGCCGATGCAAGTTTTGCTACAGACATAAATACACGTAAATCTACATCGGGTCCTGTAGTATTATTGGGAAATGTGTTGATTGGATGGAGGTCTATTTGTCAGAAACATTTAAGTTTGTCAACAATGGAGGCTGAATTCTCATGTTTGTCTTTATTATGTACAGATTTAGTTTTTCACAAGCAACTATTAATTGATATGGGAATTGATGTAACAGATTCTATTGTTTATGAAGACAAATCAGCAATACAAATGGCTTCAAATATTGCTGTTAAGACAAGATCAAAACATACAGGTTTAAGATATTTAAATGTGAGACAATGTGTGCAAAGTAAGATGATTAAGCTGGAATACTGTATGTCAGAAAATAACATCGCAGTTCATTTTACAGAAGCCCAAGACTCTGTAAAGCATAAGGCTTGCTGTGAGGATTATGGACTTAGAATGTAAGGTTGTATATATTGTCCAACCCAAAGGGGAGAATGTTAGGAGTGTAAGTCACCGAACAGTTATTTGGGTTGGAAAATATATAAACCAGGATAGATATTTTATAGATATTTTAACCAGGATAGATATTTTAATATTGTCTCTTTAAGGGAATGCTAAAATGGTAATTGGGTGTGGTTCCTCAACCATATGATGGTTGATGGAGCCAGAAACCTGGCTTGTTCCTGTTCTGTTCTGGAGAGTGTGTTTCTATTGACTGTTACTGATCATAGTTCTTCTCGGATTTGATGTAAGTCTGTTTCTGAACTGTTTTTGATACTGGACTTTGTTATTTGGATTATCCCTGGACTGAAAACTGACTGCTTTAACTGTGAATGACTTGGACTGCTTGTTTGAACTTTGCTTAACCGTTTACTGGAAGTAAAAACCTACATTTTACCATACAATGTATCTGTGTGATGGTTGTGTGTTATTCTTCACCACTCTCACTAGGTCTCCCTGTATGCGCTCATTCTCCTAACGGGGAATTACCTCAACAAAAAGTAACAGTGTTCCGT
This sequence comes from Laticauda colubrina, assembly GCA_015471245.1. NCBI lineage: Eukaryota > Metazoa > Chordata > Lepidosauria > Squamata > Elapidae > Laticauda > Laticauda colubrina. The sequence continues at coordinate 6,528,665 of BLBF01000011.1, read as the reverse complement.
GCACCTTCAGCATTTAGTCATGCTGGCCACATGACCACGGAGACATCTTCAGACAGTGCTGGCTCTTTGGCTTTGTAACAGAGATGAGCACCACCCCCTAGAGCCAGAAACAAATTGCACATATGTGCGAGTGGAAGCTTTACCTTTATCTGTCAGTTTTGGGTTTCTTAGTTTTATAAGCTTTTTCTGCTCAGCAGTACCTGATATAATCCATCAGTTTAGGGATCCTCCATAAGTCTAGCCACTTTCCATATCTGATGAGGTGAGTTGCAGCTCAGGAAATCTTATGGACTTTAATAAAATGTGCTAGTTGGAAAAGGACTCCTGCTTTTTTGTCATCATAGAATAACACTAATGTTTAGTTGGATTGTATCCAGAGAACAGTTTCCAAGCAACAGCATTGTGTAGGATAGTAATTAAGACCCGCTGTATTCCCAGGCCTGAGGTTAGGGTGTCTGTAGGCCTCTCTCAAATCTTTTTTTCAATGTTGGGAATGCTGTTTCAGTCAAGGCAGCCACAGTGTTTTAATTGTTGTTGTTTTTTAACTTATGAATTGCACATATTGAAAACTGCCCGTAATTGTCCTGGAGTTAGGTAGCTTTAACAAATCTTATAAATAAAATTATGACAGTTTCCCACCCTTTCTACCCATAATCACTCTGCTTGCACTCCCTCCTTATCTCAGTAGGAAGAACATTATCCGTAGCTAGCAATCAAGATAATGGTTTACATTTGGACAAAATTGAATGGAAGCGAAATACAATGCTCCACCCTGTCAAAATATCATTTTGCAACAAGATCATAATTCCTATTCAAACAATTATATTTTTGTCCTCATTTCTAACAGGTTGAGCAGTCTAGGAATATCACCAACAAATATAAGATCAATTCCTGACTGCTCATATCCCAGGTTACTTGATTTCAGATGCAGCAGATGAAATCTGGGTATGCTTGGTATGTTTCTTTGCTTGCATGTGTGAAATTCATATGCAAAGGTTACATCCCATTCAAATGCAACAGGCATTTTTCTTTAATAGAAACTCCTATCCAACCTTAATTACTACATTAAATTGATGGTTCGTTATAACTTGAAAAGACAGTTGTTCTGTTTCACGCTTTCCCAATTGCCTTTGTAATCTCTAATCCAGTGTTTCTCAAACAGGGTGGAGGTGCAGTGGCTTAAAGATTCCATTCATAAAAATTTACATTGAAAAAAAAAGATGCTAGAGATGGTTTCTGCTCTTGCCGTTTGAGTCCTATACTGTGTGATGGTGTGAGCTCCTATCACTTGCCTCAATGTCTGCCCACCTAGCAGTTTCAAAGCATACTACATGCAAGTAGATAAATAGGTATCATATCGGTGGAAAATGTGGCAGTGTTTCTTGTGGAAGGTCAGACCATTGCTGGTGCTGGACCTGCCTGAATACAATGCCAAACTGCAAGGCAACATTAGTGGTGAGAGAAGGCCTCAGGATGGCACTACAAAATGCTTGCTCATCTTTCTGGTGCAAAGCTTGTCTGCCCCCGTAGTGAATCCTGGATATATACATGAGTGTGAATTAAAAGGACTAGCACTCTTTCTCAGTCAAATAACTGCTATATAATAACATTGTAGCCTCTTAGCTAATTGTACTATTGCCAAACAATAAATATATAACAAGCCATCAAACAAGATTCTACAAGAACATGATCGTGTTCTGTGAGAGATTACAGACAAAAAAAAACTTAATTAAAAAAAGTCACCACACATAGCCAAGGCTCTCGTAGAAATTCATCAGAGGTACTTCAGCCATGTAGTATAAAAATGCCATAGCCACCAGTTTCCTCATGCCAATCTGCCTTCTGCAAATTAGCCTTGCCCATCACTGCTTCCTTCCCCTGAAGGAAAAGTTTGGGTTTTGGAGTGGACAGTAACTTATCTTCAAATTCTTAATTATCTGTTTTTTAAGGGAAGGGAGGTAGCAATTAACCAATTTTCTCTCATGAAGGTTTTGCCTATTGACTAGGGACTTATAAAAACAAAAAACAAAAACAGACAGGTTTGGCAGCTTAAGAAACTCTGAAAAGCCCTGCTTTAGTCAATGTAAAGGTGAAAATTGCAGTTTTAGCTTATTGGTGCCTGTCCTGATCTGTTGTGCAGCTCTGAAACTAAACCAATTCCAATTTAAAAACAAGTTGGCAATCTAAAGGTATATAAAAGATTTGGAAGTTGAAACTAGTTCAAATGGACTGTTCCAGTCATTCTGGAAGATTTTCCAACTAAAAAACTTATTTTTGAACCTGAAGCAGGTAATTCAAGTTAAAATGTGGTTTTGTTTCAAACTGGGAATTTTTGCAGAATGATCAGACTACAGGTAATTTTGATCATGTGACCATGAGGATGCTGCAGAAGTCGTAAGTGAGTAGTCATAAGTCACTTTTTTAGTGCTACTGTAACTTTTAACGATCACTCATCAAAAAAGTATAGGTCGAGGAATATATGTAGCTTAAAGTCAGATCAACCAATTCAAACTGTAAACAGGCAGCCGTATGATGAGCCGCGATGGTACAAGTGGTTAGAGTGCAGTACTGCAGGTTACCTCTGCTGACTGCTGGCAGGCTGCAATTAGGCAATTCAAATCTCACCAGGCTCAAGGTTGACTCAGCCTTCCATCCTTCCAAAGTGGGTAGAATGAGGACCCAGATTGTTGGGGGAGGGCAGTATGCTGACTCTGTAAAACCTCTTAGAGAGGGCTGTAAAGCAATATATAAGTCTAAGTGCTATTGCTATATGACCATCCTCAGGGGTGGGATTCAAAATTTTTAACAACCAGTTCTGTGGGCATAGCTTAGGTGGTGGGCATGGCTTGGTGGTCATGTGATTGGGTGGACAGGGCTTGATGGTCATGTTATTGGCTGAGTGTGGCCAATTCAGTATCACTCACCTTGAGGCAAGCATCTCCTCACCTGACCTCTCATGATTGTGGGGATGCTGCAACAGTCGTAAGTGTGAAAAATGGTCATAAGTCACTTTTTTCAGTACCATTGTAACTTTGAATGGTCACTCCACACAAGCAAAGTACCAGCAAAGGAGGGGAAAAAAACTTCAGATAAGTTCCAGAGACAGGAAGTATATAATAAGGGTTAACGGAGAGGCAGTTTCTGTAAGCAACACCAGAATGTTTCCTTCCTGCCTTCCATACAGGATTAGGCCAGTAATTTCTTCTAACAACCGGTTCTCCGAATTGCTTAGAATGTTAACAACCGGTTCTAGCAAATAAATGAGTACTGGTAGAATCCCCCCCTGACCATCCTACATACCTGATTGATCCTCAATGGAACTTTTCTTCTAAAAAGGCATGTTCACTATGAGACTGTAACACACTGCAGTTTTTCTTTTAGCACTGAGAAGATTTAATACACAAAGAACACAAATCTCTTGCTTCAATGAAAAGGCAATTTATATTACCATAATATGCTATAGTTAGTTAATGCCATGGTATATATTATGGTAATATAATATATAACATTGTCAATATGATTAATATTGAATTAATGTGTCCTTTCTGTTTTACTCTGGTCAATCTTATACTGCAAGGAAAATCCCAGAATTTATCAGCATAAGATTTTGATGAGATGAGATTTTTGTATATATTGGTAACTGGATAAGCAGTATGCATCCTTGTTTGTTTCTTTCAAGGAAACTCACTATCATCACTATTATTTGTCACTGCACTAGTTCTTCTGTCAACACACTGAACAAGTCAGCCATGGCTTTCAAACATTAAAAACTTCTGCAAGACTATTTCACCTTCTTTACATGGATGATCTGAAGCTGTATGAAAAAACACCATCTGAAATAGAATAGCTCAGGGGTGTCAAACTCACAGCCCATGGTCTGGATGCATCAGTCGCTGCCCACACCCACCTCCAGTTTAGTGAAGTGGGGGAAAGTCGCGATACGTCATGTGATAATGACACAAGTTTGACACCCCTGGAATAGCTGTTTAACACTGTCTGTATATTCAGCCAAGCAGGGGTGGGATTCTACTGGTTCTGTCCACCTCTGTAGAACTGGTAGTCCTGAAGAGCAGCAAACAGAGAGCATACATAGAACCGGTTCTATGTCTGCTGCTGTTTTGGCCTACCCGCCTGCCCGGGCCCTTACCTGACCTTTATTTCCTGCTTTTTCAACCGCAGCTGCTTTGTGCGACATAGCTGCTGTTGAAAAAGCAGGAAAAAAGGGCTTTTCCAACCACTGCGCACTTGCATGCAGCGCTTGTCAGCTGTCCAGGCAGCTCAGCAGGTCATAAATTGCACTCGCAATGCAGACCAACAGAACCGGTAGTTATACCAGTCAGATCCCATCCCTGTAGCCAAGATATTGCAAGGGAGTTTGGACTGGACAAATGTGCCTTGCTTATTATCAAATGGGGAAAAATAGTGAAAATTAAAGCAATCAAGATGCTCAATGGAAATAGCATCAAGAGTCTGGATGGAGACAATTGTCACGAATATCTGAGCATCCTTCAAGCAGACAGTGTTAAGCACAGTGATGTTAAAAAAAAATTGAAGTTGATCTTAAAGTCCAAACTTAGTGGAGGAAATACTATCAAGTCAATTAACACCTGTGCAATTTCAGTCATTAGATGCATAGCTGGAATAATGGACTGGACTCAAGTAGAACTAAAAACCCTGACAAAGAAGATCAGAAAAATAATGACAGTGAATCATGCCCTTCATCCTTGCAGTAATGTTGATGGACTCTACTTACCAAGGAAAATAAGTATGTGTGGAATGTTGCAAGTACACCAAACAGTTGAAGAAAAAAAAGGCACATTGGAAGGATAATTGAAGGGCAGTGAAGAAGAAGCACTGACGTAGTATATCATGAAGGCCTAGTAATAATAAGAGACCAAATTGGCTTACAAGAAAAACCAAATCATAAAATAACAGAGTTGGAAGGGACCTTGGAGGTCATCTAGTCCAACCCGTTGCTCAAGCAGGAGATCTGCCCAGGATCGAACTCACAGCCTCTTGATTGTGAGGTAAGAGCTCCACCTCTAGGCCATTGGAGCTGCAATGAAGAACAGAAAAGAGACATGGCAAGGCAGAGTATTACATGACCAATGCCTTAAAAGAAACTGGCAGTCAAAGCAGATAACAACAAGACCTTGCAATGGCTAAGAGCAAAAAAAAAAAATATGTGAAGAGATAGAGGGGCTAATTCTAGTTGCACAAGACCAAACCTTAAGAACAAATGCATACAAAACCAGAATTGCGAAGACAACAACAGGCATGAAATACCACTTCCGCAAAAAAAGATGAAGAAACTGTGGATCATTTAGTTAGCTGCTGCACGAAGATCGCACACATTGACTACCATTAATGGCATGACAAAATAGCAACAATACTGCATTGGAAGATCTATAAGAAATACCATTTGTCTGCAAGCAAAAATTGGTAGGATCATGCAAAATAGCAATAAATATTAAGCTAAAAGGGTTTGGGACTTTATTATTCAAACAGACAGGCATCTGCCACATAACAGCCCAGACTTCATAACTGTCCATAAGAAAGACAAAGAAATCTGGATAATGGTTGCTGGAGTGCCCAGAGACAGCAAAATAGAAGAGAAAGAACTGGAGAAAACCACAAATACGTTATACAAAAAGAAGACTCTGACAAAAGAAAACAAAAATAGCACCAATAGTTATGACAATAGTTATGACAATAATCCCAGAATATTTAGAGTGCCACTTGAACACCATCAGCATTGACAAAATCTCCATCTGTCAATTACAAAAATCAGCTTCACATGGATTAGTTCATGTCTTACAACAATATATTTAACACCATCAAACAATGATATCTGCCTATCGGAAATCCTTGAGAAGGACTCAGTAGGTGGATAAAAATGTTCAATCCAATCTAAATATCTGGCTGATGAACTACAATAATGACATCAACTTGAACACCATTGGCATTGAAAAAATAACTTATTTTTTCACCAAACTTTGGGCAATTAAAATGACTTGCTGTTTAAACAGATTTTAATCTGATGTATGGTTCTCTTTCCTGACTAACCTAACCTGATCTGTCTAACATATCATAAGTACTCAAAGATATTTGGGCCAGATCATAAAGTAGCATCCCAATGCTTTTGCACAGTAAACATCTGTCTGCCTGCAGCCTGTCAGGACAGCTATCTCTAAATGTGGGGCTGTTGGTCTTCTGAACAAATGTGAAACCCCTGTTTGAAAATAATGTGTTGACAGGACACAGGTATGAAGAAGAGGTGCAGGGTGACACAAGCCTCTTTTGTGTCTATTAAATGACTGGTTCTGATTGACAGGACATCTGGAGGCATGTGAGTGAGAACTAATGATAACAAGCAAGCTTTATTCTCATCTAGTGCTGTAGGGGAGTTGTAGTGCTAGCAGCAAATAGCTAAGGAATCCATTTCTGACCTCATAGACAACAGTAACCAGAAGAATCCACTTGGTGGTCATGGAAAAGATACAATTGTGTTTAATTCTATATAATAACCAGTCATCACCAGGGCAGCCGAGGCCATCAGATCCAGAATGGAGTCAATAGAGTCAATTGATTTTATAACCAGTACAAAATTATGGTAGTGGGCAACTCCCTCTCACTAGAAGCAGCAAAAACCCACTGGTGACAGAAGTAGTAACAAACAGCTGACAGAATCCAACCTTCTTTCCTGGTATAATCTACCTTTGCAGCTCAGATTCAAAAGAGCACAAAATCCATGTTTAAAAGAAGCTGCATCCTACATAAGGCCTGGCAAGTATTTTGAAAAACATCAGGCATTTACATAGGCAGATGTTTGGGGAGAAGTGAAGTTCCTGCCATTCTTGTATCCCAAGCTAATTTGTTCCTGGCGGATCTTGCCCCAGGGGATGTGCCCACAGCTGTCAGAAGTAGCCAGTGATAGCTGGACAGATCCCACCCTCTGATTAGATCAGCAACTTTGCAAGAAAGAATGCCAGAAACTAGTTAGAGGAAGAGAGGACATGCTATTTTAAAACTGGAGCCTCTAAGAGAGGTTATAAGCTGTCTCAACTATGGGCCAGGCAAAAAAGGCAAAGGCACAACATTGTACGACACAATGACAGCATTGCAAGGACATGGCAGAAGACCATGCATTCTAGGTCATGTTCACATCACCACTGGGGAAAACGAGAATAGTATCTTAAAAGCATTTATTTTTGCAAGATTTCACTACAAGAAGTCAACTTATGATTGCAGTTAAGCCCAAATTTTTTTTGTTAAGCAACACAGTTGAGTTTTGCTCTATTTTATGACTTTTCTTGCCATAGTTGTTAAGTGAATCACAACAGTTGTTAATAACATAGTTGTTCAGTAAATCTGTTTTCTCCATTGCTTGTCAGGTTACAAAGGATGATCACATGACCCGAGGACACTGCAACCATCCAAATTTTGATCATGTGACCATGGGGGTGCTGCAACAGTCCTAAGTGAAAAATGGCCATAAGTCACTTTTTTCAGTGTTGTAACTTTGAAAAGCCACTAAGGGAATGGTTGTAAGTTGAGTGCTATCTGCACGTATTTTTTTCTTATGCATTTACTTGTAAATCATCATCTGAAGACTGAAACATCAGCCTTGTGCATTCTTAGTAAGAGCTAGGTTACTCTCACTGAAATTGGCAAGGATTGTTTCTAAGGATTGGGGTATTTGTGACCTTTTACTTTCTCATAGGTTTTTGTGTTCTTACTATGCTGAAAGGGACAGTGTTATATGGCCCTTGCAATATTTAAACCATGCTGACAATTTCTTGTGTGTGTTAAATTTTACTTTAAAATTGCAGCTACTGCTTTATATTGTTGTATATAAACCTTTCTCTTTGCCTATTCTGTTCATGTACACTGATAATTCTTTTAAAAGCTTAAGATTCTCTCTCTCTGAACTGCTACAAGTAAATTGATATACTTGTAGAGGAAACAAATTATTATGGTAGATAAGTGACATTTATAGTATATAATTGATGTCCAAGAAAATATTATCAGTGCAACATTCCAACAGAAGTATTAAATGTATTTAATTGCCACATAGCATTTGTGCCATTTTGTTCCACGTACTAGGGTGTTTTCTCAGACTAAAATATCAAGACCAAATAATTCTTTAAACTAAAACAACAAACCATTAAACTAGACTTGCAAATGTAATTCTGAAGTAGAACTACTTCTACTTCCAGAAGTAGCAAACATACTTTGAAACTAACAAGAGATACCCACAACTAATGGTATTGTGCTGGGCAAAGGATACACCACAAATGTATAGTGACTGGAAATAGGCTTCTGTTCTCTGTTTAAGGAGGCCTAATCTTCCTTTCTGGTTTCTTGATAATCATTTTGTTAGCTTCCCTCTCTGCTTGGATCATTGGGAAATGATCTTGCATCATTTACCAATGTTGTTCGGATGCATGCTACATGGGCTGCTTTCCTCTTGTTTCTTTAAAGACTTCTCTGTCTACCTATCCTTACCTTCCATTTTATGCAACCTTCCCCCATGATACAAGTCCCCTCTTCCTCTCTGCAACCTCTCCCATTTTGTGGAGCCTGACAGTCCATGAAAATGTCGTAGCCCAATGGAAAGGAAACTATTTCAAAATGAACAGAATCCCATTTTTTTAATTGCTTCCTAACCCCTGAACCCCATGTTTTCTGAACATGAGTCTATGTCAGTTTTGATGTTAAGTTTGGATCTGTTCGTAGATCTGCAATTGGGCTTCGTCATTCCTTTCTAGGTATACAACATATGGAATTTAACTCTTTTCTAACTGGTTGCCAAATTGGAACTACATGTTTTTATTCAAAGAAATAGGTGTAAGTGAAGACAAGCTTGGAATGGAAATCAATTCAATGGTCTATATATAGTATGTGCTGCTCACAGTACAGATAATTAGAAGCATGGGAAATTTATTATATATTTACTAAGCTTATATGGTGCCCATCTCACTATCAAATTGTTACACATCATGATAGATCACTTATCTAACTAGCCCAGTGCAACCTATGGTGGTTTCCAGCAGGTGTGATGACCCAGAGTGGGATACAAAACAAACACAGTCACAGAAAACAGGTGAAGTCCCTTTTATTCCTTCAGTTTGCTTCCAAGCACAAAGAAGGAAAAAAGCAACACAAACCAGGCAATATGAGGGCTGGAAGATGTCCACAGATAACACACACTGGGAAGGATGCCAAACTCAGAGAGGAACTATAAATGAGATATTTACACGATTTATTTCCAGCGTTTGCCAGTACGCAGGTCCAAATTCTTATTCAGCTGTCACACCTGCAGCCCATGAAGAGAATCAAGGTCTTCTCCTCCCAAGGAGACCACATCTCTCCCTTATCCTCTCCTCCCTGCATTCCCTAGGATAGATAGAGGATGGGCTTGGGTCTTCCTCTGACTGCTCAGCCGGCCTCTGCCCTTCCCCAACCTCCTCCACAACCTCCAGAGCCACACTTCCACTCCCTGTCGGCTGTTCCTCCTCTCCCTCAGAGTCAGTTTCCACCAAGGGCATGACAGCAGGCATATTTTATGTTTATTTGGAAACAGAACTGTTGCTACTTATAATAAAGAAGGACCATGTTTCTATTGGAATTTATGAATCAGACTTATCTTTGTCAAGACAATTATAAAGCAAATAAATATAATATTTACATATATGTAGTTAATCAATCTACATGGCATCTACTTGCTGATATAACTCTGGATGATTAACATAACAATATCTATTTTCAACAAAAATAAAAAGCAATCACACACTCCAACCACTAGACACATCGTATCTCTCCTAAGAGGGGCACATTTAATGTCCAGGTCCAAATACACTGGGGGGGGGGGGGCATAAGAATTTTAATGGCTAGGAATGGTTAGCAGAATTGGAGTCAATTAAACTTGGCGATGGGGCAGAGCCACAAAAAAGAAACAGAAGACCTGGAGGAGTCCATTCTGGAAGAGTGTGTGTTGGAAGGGAGAATGTAACCCAAGATAAGCAGTTGCACAAGTAATCTTGTACAGGTAACCAACACCCAGCACACTCAGAATTCTGTTGGAAGCCTGTGCATCTTGCAAAGTTTTGGTCACATTCCAAGATATACTCATAACTAGCCATACTTCTGATTCTGAATAAACTGCAACTTCTTGATGGTTTTCAAGGAAAGCCCTATGTGGACATCATGCAATAATCCATTAAGTCGTTAAGAAATGAGTGACCCTGAGCAAAGCCTCTCAGTCCAGGAACAGCTATAATTGCAGACCAGTTGAAGGTGTACAAAGCAGAGGTGGTGGTATTCAGCAGATTCTGACCAGTTCTGGAGAACCGGTAGCGGAAATATTGAGTAGCTCAGAGAACCAGCAAATGCCACTTCTGACTGGAGATTTTATAGTATCCTTCCCCTGCCATGCCCACCAAGCCAGCCCACAGAACCAGTAGTAAAAATAATTGAATTACTGCTGCAAAGCATTCCTAGCCACAGCTGTCACCTGCTTCTTGAGCAGGAACTATGAGTACAGAAGGATATCCAAACTAAAGTGCTCCCAAGAAAGGAACATAATCCCACCCTCACAATACTTTAATAAATGCTTTATAAAGTGGTTACTAACATCAGATTTTCATTCAGTTTTGTGACAGAAGTGTGTCTAGGTAGTCTTCGGCTTACAACAGTTAGTGACCAAAGTTACAACAGCAGTGAAAAAAGTGACATATGACCGTTCACATGGCTGTTGCAGCATTCCCATTATTTAGAAGCATTAGAACTACCTAAATCTATCTTAGGATAGACTGGCAGTCTCTCCATGATCAAATTCAATATCAAGTTTGGTAAATGGTTCATATTTATCACGGTTGCAGTCCCAGGGGTCATGTGATCAACTTTTGCGACCTTCGAACAAGCAAATTCAATAGGGAAGCCAAATTAACAACCATGTTACTAACTTCATAACTGCAATGATTCACTTAACACCTGTGGAAAGAAAAGTCATAAAATGGGTCAAAAAGTCACTTAAATGTTTCACTTAGCAACATAAATGTTGGGCTCAGTTGCAGTTGTAAGTTGAGGACTATATGTACATCAATACATCTGTAAATACACTGGCTTTCTCTTGACATAATATGGAAATCCTACACTGCACTCGGTTATAAAGTCCCCTTGGCTTACCTTTATTATAGCTGTACAGTAATTATTTTCAATTTTAATTCTAAAATATCTCCTATTCCTTTATTATTTGTGCTTTCTTTGTCTCCTCTTTGTCCTATTAATGCATATGCCTCTTCAACTTGCATTATTCCAAGGTGGCTGCCTTTATTTCTCAGCCAGAAGCCCCTCCACCACCCGCTGCCACCCCTTCTTAAGGAAATGTCTGCCAGGCTAGACTTCATTCAGGCACGTAGCCCCAGACTTTTGTTGTAAAAGGAAATTAATACATCAAGAAGAGTTTGGATGGGCGAAAGCATCCTGTTCCTTCATTATAATGCACCATGATTTGATGTTGTAATGCCTTATCTTACAAGAGGACGTCTCTTCACGATGTGATTTAGATATGGCAAAAATCAGCTTCAATAAGATTTATTTTTATTAGATGACTCTTTGCCTTGTGGCTCGTTTCAGAGATAGCCTTGTATCTTCCAAAGCACAATTAAATAGACGTTTAAGAAGGGGGAAATCTTGTTGGAGCTGTAATATATTGTTAGTACAAAATAATATCTGCTTCTTTGCTAGTGATTTTACATTGTTATTCTCAATTAACATAGCACCTGCTTCTTTTTCAACACTGAGTACAATTAAAATAAATTATTATAGGGACATGTATAGTAATAAAAAGAATATAGCTTATGACAGTTGTATTACTGTTGATGGAACAAACTTTTTTAAAAATTTTCTCTTGACCAAAATTAAATTAATTCCAGCTTTAATAACACTACTGCACATTTTGTTTCAGGAATCTTTATAGCAAGCCTGATGGATAGGCAAATAGAACTTTTCCTATATAGAGATTAACGAGAGTCCATATCTTGTCCAAAGGAGTAGATTCATGGCTGAACTGAACAATCAGATTTCAGCTGAACTTCCATGATACTAGCTGCAATATAAAAGCAAGGATGATTTTTTAAAAATACTTGGCCTCTCAAAAATTTAAGGCAGCTTATAACTTCAGCTGGGGATATGTTGTATATACAAACATATGCACATGTGCTCACAAATACTGAAATAAAATGGAATAATAGAATGCTAAACATGGAGAACAAGGGGAGCCTTTTCTAGACAATAATGTCACATCGGATCTAAAATATTATGTGTTGTGTTGGCGAAGAAAGAATCAGGCCATTGATTTGCAGCTACAAAGTAGCTTAAGAAAGCTTCAGATTTTTTTTTTAAAGTGATCAAAATAAGAAAAATGTACTTGAAGTCTAAGTTCAGTACTTTGATATAGTGGAAAATCAAAGTTTAAAAGGCTAATAAGGGTTTTTAAAAAGTTTTCCATCCAATAGATCCAACTCTAATGGTGGTGCTTATTTCTATTTCCTTACCAAGGGAGCCAGCATTGGCCAGATGCTTCTGTAATCATGTGGCTGGCACAACTATATGCCAAAGTGCATGAAACACTGTTACCTTCCCATTGAAGTGGTATCTGTTTACTTGAATTTACATGCTTTCGAACTGCTAGGTTAACAGTAGCTGGAGCAGGAACAAGAGGTCACCTTTAGGTCACCTCTCCCCCTATAAAAAGAGTAATAAACACTTGCAAAACTTTGTAGAATATATTAATGTATTGTTCCCAGTTGTAAGCTTCCAAACGCATATCAAGTTTCTCGCTTATCTTTAAATGTTCAGAAATAAGGCTGCATATTGTTAAAACTTTATTTGAAAAATAAAAAAGGTTTTGAAGAATTTAAATGAAATATTCCTTCTTTTTCAGTAGTAAACTTTGCATGGCTTTGAAGCAAGTGCATATTTTTATCTATTCAAATGAGCATACTCTGCTTGAATACTATACAGTATTTTTTTTTTTTGTCAATTGCTTACAAGATAACAGGTATAAGCAAAAACATAGTTATGAATACATGGATACATAAGAAAAATAAAAAAAATTAAAAGAAACAATAGGACAGGGATGATAGACACGTTGGTGTGCTTATGCACGCCCCCTACAGACCTCTTAGGAAAGGGGTGAGGTCAATAGGAGACAGTCTAAGGTTAAAGTTTTTGGGGTTTGGGGAAGAAACCACAGAGTCAGGTAGAGTATTCCAGACATTGACCGCTCTGTTGCTGAAGATCCTGCGATCAAGTTTGGTGCGGTTAACTTTGAGTTTGTATCTATTGTATGCTTTTGTATTGTTGTGGTTGAAGCTGAAATATTCATTGACACATAGGACATTGCAATTATGATTTTATATACAATACTTAGATCAGACCGAAGGTGCCGTAGTTCTAGAATTTTTAGGTCTAGAATTTCGAGTCTGGTGGCATAAGGTATTCTGCAACGAGTAGAGGATCGGAGAACTCTTCTTGAGAAATATTTCTGGACTTTCTCAACTGTGTTAATATCAGATACATAATGTGGGTTCCAGACTGATGAACTGTATTTCAGTATTGGTCTAGCAAATGTTTTGTATGCTCTAGTTATTAATGTAATATTACCAGAGAAAAAGCTATGTAAGATTAGGTTAACAACTTTTAACGTCTTTTTGGCTATGTAGTTACAGTGGGCTCTAGCACTTAGATCATTAGAGATGAGTACTCCAAGATCCTTGACAGAGTTTGGATCATCAATAAGGTCTTGACTAATAAGCCTGTATTTTATTTTCTGATTTGTTTTTGCCAATATGTAGGACAGAGGATTTATTTGTTGAGATTTCAAGTTGCTATTTGTTTGACCATTCTGATACATAGTCGAGGTCTTTTTGAAGGGTAGCAGTATTGTCTGTGGTGTTGAATAGCTTTACATAATCAGCGAAGAGAACACAGTTGCTCTTGATATGATCACAGAGGTCATTTATGTAGAGTATGAAAAGAGTTGGTCCTAGAACACTGCCTTGGGGGACACCACTGTTGACAGGTACAGAAAAGAAGCTCTGTCTTATCTGACAGGTACAAATAAGACGCTTTGATAAGATGCTCCCAATTTTGACCATTTGTTGTCTGACAGGAATGCTTCTATCCAATTATGCAGGTGTCCAGACATACCGTAAGATTTTAGTTTTAGGAGTAGTTTGTCATGTACCACTGAATCAAAGGCTTTACAGAAGTCTCTGTAGATTGCGTCTATTTCTTTGCCCTGATCGAGTTGTGTAGTCGATATGTTTTTGCAGTGTAAGAGTTTCAGATTACAGGATAGTTTTTTTCTGAAACCAAATTGTTTATTAGAGGGTAGGTTGTTTGTCGCTAAGTGGAGGATAAAGGATTGGTTAATAATTGATTCCATGATTTACAGGTGACACAGCATGAAGAGATTGGTCTGTAATTTTCAACTAGGCTGGGGTCTCCTTTTTTTGAAGATGGGGATGACCATAGCTTGTGACCATAGCTTTGGCAAAGAGCTGGTCCTGAAAGATTTTTCAAATATTATGCTTAGAGGTTCAGCTATGGCAGTGGATAGCTTTTTTAAGAAGTAGGTCCAGTCCAATTGATAGAGATGGTTTTAGATTGCGTAGCGCTTTTTCAACATTGTCTTCTGTAAAATCGATATGTATTAGGTCACTGTAGTTGTCTGTGGTTCAACTAGGAAATACTGGGCATGATCCATTGCTGTTACCAAATACTGAGCCAATAAATGTGTTAAAGAGTTTTGCTTTAATGGTGTCGTCATTGCAGTCTTTACCATTAGGTCTTTTCAGGGATGGGATGGACCTTGAGTCTTTTAGTTTGTTGTTTACAAAATTGTAGAAAGCGCGGGTGGAATTGGTGTGTAGAAGGTTTTCTTCTTGTTTAATGTGATAATTGGTGTATTCATTTTTTATCTGGTGGCATACATTTTTGTATCGGCTTTTGAAGTTGGCAATGTGACCAGATTTGTTTTTCCACTAAAGTGGTTTCTTTTTGGATTGAAGCTTCCTTATTGTTATGGGTAATTTGTTTTTTCTGGTTTTGGGAGTTGTACATATATTTTGATGACTCTTTTGACCTTAATTTTTTAATTTAATTTAATCTTTTGAGTTTAATTATTCCCATAAATATAATACAATTCATTTTATTATTGTCACTGCAATGATAAGTTTATAGAAATTATTTTTTTATTTTCAGAATAAGATTACTTTTGTTCACATCCAGCATTTTATTTGTAATATTAACAGATAGGTGGATGACAGTGGTGGGCTTCAAATTTTTTTTACCACCGGTTCTGTAGGCATGGCTTGATTTGCGTGTACACTTTGCACGCGTGCCAAATAGGCGCTTTGTGTGCACACAGATGGTTTCCTGCTAACCTTCTCCTGTAATCCTGCACTCTCCCTGTGTCTTCAATAACTGACATGCGGCATTCAGCTGTGCTGCACGAAGCAGCTGAGATTGAAAAGCAGGAAATAAAGGTCAGTAGAGCCAGGCTGATCATTGGAGAGAACCGATTCAGTCACTGATGATCGTCAGAGCTACTGGTTCAGCCAAACTGGGCCAAACCAGTAGAATACCACCACTGGGTGGGTGGGTAGACAGACCCACAGAAGTAAAATGTATTTAATTCTTATTAAATACAGTGGAACACACATTTTTTCAGCCAGGGCTGAAAAAATAATTGCTCATTCTCAGAGATCCCCACTGCTGAAAAATTTAGTTTTTGCACAAGGGCAAAAAAAACCTAAATGTGAACTGGGGGAGACCCAGATTCAAGTCTTTCCTCAGCCATGAAATTGGATGGGTGACTTTATAGCACTACTTTAATTGGCTTGCAAAAACCTTAATGACCATTATCTGGCAGCAAAGAGAGCAAAACAAAGCAAGACAAAACCCCAGGCTTTTTCTGCCATCCAGTGGTTAGCTGTATTTCTTCACTCCAGAATTGTTTCCCCTGAACTTTGGACAAGTCACCACCTAGCTCCCCTAGAAGAGTCACCTTATCAAGGAGATAGTCGGCATAGAAATGTAAGTAAGTTTTCCTCAGCCGGAACAACTTCATATAGTTGTAGGAGAACAATAGAGATCACCATGTAAGCTGCCTTATGTCAATCTAACCAATAATAACTGTATTATTACAATGACTCCTAATCTGTGTAATCATTTTTGCAATCATTTTGTAATCATTTTGCATTTTCTGAAAATTATAGTTTGGTTGCAGCTCTTGGAGTTAGACAATGTTTCAGCAGCTCATAGTGGCCATCTATTGTCCTAAAGTAGGTTGTGCCCTCCTCCTTTACAGAGATGTTTGTGGCTGGTGAAAATTCTACTGGCAAGCTGGACACACAATTGTCTGTAGTTACAGGATAGGTGTTCATCTTTCCCATCTCCTTGGTTTTTCATAAAATGTATACCACAAAAAAAAAAAGAACAAAAGCCTCTCCAATATGCAAGTTGCTGTCTTATCTAGTATAGTCTGGACAACAATCTGCAATCGCTTAATGACAATGCTAACCATATTTTGACACTGTGACTATTCTTACTTTGCATTCTATGTTACTGTCAGCCCTTCAAGTTGATCAAACTTGGGCACCAAAACCATACAAATACTACTTTCATTATAGCAGATTTTTGTAACAGATTTTGCAAGTCTGAATGCACTTTTCCTTTCCCTCTTTTTATCTTTGGGAGAATTCAGGAGAGTCAAGTCCAAGATGTTTTCTCAAATTACATTTCTGTCTCGGACTCAAATTTCTTTTATCTGACCATTGTCTTGATTGTGGCTCTTCCTTCTGTACCTCAAGGTTACAGTTACTCAGTTTTTATGATTGTTTTATCTGAATGCAGGATCTGTGATGCCAACATCCCTAGACATGTTTACTTCACCCTAGTTTATATATAACAAAATAAGATACTGGCCCATTTGAGGCAATGAACTACTTTAAAAATTCTAATATTCTTGAAAGTCTTCTAATTACTTTCTAATTTCATGCTCATTAATTTTACTTTTCATAGAAAAATTACCAAACTTTCATGATGAGTATAGGCATTGAAATAATTTTGCATAGTTCATGTAAAAATTCCTCAATTTCTCAATCTGCTTTTGTAAACAACATCCAATATCGTTATTCCCTAAATGACACATATATTCCCACTGCTGTATGTTCATCACTGTTTGGAAAATCTCTCATTGCATCATCATATTCCAGATGTCTGGCAGGAAATGTGTTGTATTATTGCAGTGAAGTTTTTTTTTAAATCCTGAATACCACAATGCAAACCTAACATTCAAATTTCTCAAAAATGTTCTCTTGGGGCATAACTGACCTCTTTGCATCTGGATTTAATGCTGACATCAGAAGGAAACAATGTCTCTTAATTCGCCAGTTCTTCCTATGTTGAGCTCATTTGTTGGTATTCTAGAAATGTTTACAAATGCTCAGATTACATGTTTCATTTTCTTCCAACACAAGACTTTCAAATCTGCAACAATCCACTGCTTTACAGATGAGCAGGAACATCCCAATAATCGGCTATTATTACATTCTGTTGTTTTGAGTGCTTCTGCACCAGAGACAAATCATTTGTGTGTCTAAACACACTTGGCCAAATAAAGTATAAGTATAAAGTATAAAATAAAATTCTTTTTTAAAAAGATTTTGCAAAGATTTAAAAATTACAAAAACATAAAAGAAATATAAAAAGGTTACAGAACAATAATAAAAAGCGAGAAAAAGATATCTTAAAAGTTACTTACAATATTCTTTACTATACAGCAATTACATACAGGTGAAACTCAGAAAATTAGAGTATTAGAATTAGAAGAACTTTATTGTCATTGTACAAGTACAACGAAACTGTGGATGCACCCCGGCAACTGTTCACAATACAATAAAACCAAAGCAGTTAAAATGAAGATAAGAAAAATAGAGTACCCACATCTCCATTTGCAATTTGAGAGTACAATATCTACGAATATACACAAAATATACATCCAACACTGACTGTAACACTTAGCCGAGTATAATACACAAGAAATGGATTGTATTGTAATATGTTATTATACATCTGAATGGGGTATTGAGATTTCACATCTTTTCACATCTTACTAAGGTAGTGACTTTGTGTTAATTTGCGGTTCGGATGGCCCAGGGAAAGAAACTATTTGTTAGTCTAGTGGTGTGGGATTTTATTGACCTAAAACGCTGTCCAGATGGCAGCAGGTCAAAAGGATAATTGCTAGGGTGTGAGGGGTCTTCTATAATGGCCTTGATTCTGCTTTGGCAGAGGGACCTGGCTAAATATTCCAGGGAGGGCAGAGGGCAACCAATGATCTTTTGAGCTGTGTTTATCACCCTCTGTACAGTTTTCCTTCCTCAACTGTGGAGCCTGCATACCACATACCCAAGCAATATGTTAGAGTGCTCTCCACAGAGGTTTTATAAAAAGCCAGCAACAGCTTCTTATCCAGATTGTTCTTCCTGAGAACCCGCAGGAAGTGCAGCCGCTGCTGAGCCTTCTTCACTATGGCCTTGGTATTAGGGGACCAGGAGATATCAGCTGAAATATGGATGCCAAGGAATCTGATCGTAAGGACAGTTTCCACTTGTTCTCCACTGATGATGAGTGGGGCGTGGTCCTCCTGTCCATGTTTCCTGAAGTCCATAATCATTTCTTTGGTATGATGGACATTCACTGACAGATTGTTCTGTGAACACCAGATAGACAAGTTCTCTACTTCTACCCTATATACCATCTCATCCTCTCCGAAGATGAGACCAATCACAGTTGTGTCGTCCATGCAAAAGTTCATTTATTTCAGTAATGCAATTTAAAAGGTGAACCTAATATATGAGATAGACTCATTACATGCAAAGCAACCAAACTAAATATATACACACAATGTGAAAGTAATAGATTGTGATTCCATACAATTCTGAGACTTTTCTTCAAATCTGTACTGTTTTTGCTTAGTTTCTGGGAAATTATTCTATTTTCTACCTTCAAGTACAGTTTTGAATCACACAGTAAATTTCTCACCTTTCAATTTCTCTCTTCCAGAGTTTGTCAAAAATAAAAAATGGTTCCTCGGTCCTTTTCAAATTTATTTTGGAATTTTGGAATAGATCACCGCTCACCTGATTTTTTAAATTTTTTAAAAATTTATTTATTTATTTATTTGATTTCGATGGCCACCCAACTCAATCAAATTATTCTGGGCAGCTTACAATTCTAAACTTCTAAAACAGTTTAAAAGACATTAAACAATGAAATCCTTGTCCTTTTTTTTTTTTTTTTACAAAGTTCCCATAATTGCTTGTCTGGTTCCCCCTGTATTTGTTCTAAAACAGGAAAGCTGAGGCCAAGTCAAGAAAAATATAAGTAACTACCCTGTTTATCAGCATAGTCTTTGCACGCAGTCTTTCTTCCTTTGGTAAGGGAAACAAGGCATTTGATTGCTTCCATTTGGATCTGAGCTGGGCTGGTATCCTTCCACAAAGAACCTTCAACAGAAGCCTGCTGGGAATAACTGAACACTACTCTTTTCTGATGTAATTTTTAGTGCCATCGCTGCCTATATATTAGGGATATCAGAGGTACTTTGCAAAGAGGGTCATAAATTAGATGGATCTATTATTAGATGCAGTTTCTCTGAAACATGCTTGAACCCCTTCTATGACATGTTAGTGGTCTCTGGCCACATTTGAGGAATTACTGCCCATAAAGAGTAAAAAATTAAAAGGCTCACTGAAGATAATATTTTATTATTCTTTTATGGAATTTTTAAAAAGGGAAAAAGAATATCTCTGAAGGTTTTGCCATTAAGAGAAACATGGCTGTAACAATCACATATAAAGAGACACTATGACTGGGATACTTATACAGAGGCACATAGATTGTAAAGCAGAGGTTTCTAGACAGTTAAATGATAATTTTTTTATAGCCTTTAATTTATAATCGGACACAAGAAGGCAAAAACAGAACTTACTTGGAATCAACAGTGTGGTCCAATTATAATAGATGATTAAACGAACATTCCATGTTTCATTGCAGATTGTTAAAATAAAATAGACTGCTGTGCACTTTCTAAATAAAATATACAATTATTTATAGTGGGTTGGCACCACTTCTTAAACCATAAGCTCATTTTATTGAAGAATTAAATTATTTATTATCTCCAGCACACCTTACAAAAATTAGTTTAGAGATGTGATGATTTTGGGAATGAAAACAAATCTTCACACAGTACTAAATAAATATGTATTAAATGTGCAAATGTTTAGTTACTATCTGAATGTAAATTAATATTTTCCTCTTGCTAACAGCCAGCCAATTTCTCCCCCAAATGTTTACAGTTTTACTAATTCAGCTACTTGTTATTAATAGATTGGTATAAGGTAATGGAGTAGATATTGAATATGAAGAGCAAAGTGGAGTTTTAATTAAGACAGAAGTAAGACAGAAGTAAGACAGAACTTTTGAAGAAAAGTTAATGCAAAATTAACGGTAACACCTGTGTTGAACTTCTTTTTAAACTTGGTTAGCTTCTATTTTATACTTAGTGCAACTTCTTAAATAGTTAATTCTTAAATTAGTTCTGATTTTGTGACTTTTATCTGTACCTTCCTCATTGATGTTTCTTATTTCTTTCAGCCAGCAAAAGTGACTTCTTTCATCTTCGCAACCTAATGTCACTTCTATATTTGGTACAGCATTCAGTTTATCACTGCCATTGATTTTTAAAGATTTCTAATGTGTTGCATTTGGACTGTTGAACTGCTGTCAGAATTTTATCCTTGAGATCTAACAATTTTCTCCTTGGTCATTTCTTTTAGTTGTAGTTATTACTTTATTTCCTTCAGGAAAATTGCACTTTTGTAACTTAACTTTGAATATATTTTGTCTTATTGTTTTTAATATTTGATTATGGTTATCAGTAGTGGGATTCAAATTTTTTTACTACCAGTTATGTGAGCATGGCTTGGTACACATGGCAGGGGAAGGATACTGTAAAATCTCCAGTTAGAGGTGGGATTTGCCGGTACTCAAAATTTCCACAACTGGTTCTCCAGAACTGGTCAGAACCTGCTGAATACCATCTCTGATGATTATTCTTGGTTTAAAGTTTGATTAAAACTATTTCATTTCTATCTGGGTTTTTTTCTTCTATTTTTTTCTCTTGTTCAATTCCCCCTCCCATCTTTTGACAAACATTTATTCCACTAATTCACTACCCAAACTAAACACTATTCACTTGCATATCTTAAACTTTCTTCACCCATTTTCCCAACTAAATATCTAAATATGTCCATGGTAAACATTCAATCAATGTATGCAAATTCTATTAGCTGAGTAATGATTACTCAGGCAGGTATGCTGCTTCGATCACAACCAACTCTAATTTCTATATATCCAATTTAGCAAATGTGTTAAACATTCAATAACAAAATACAAACGTGAACACCATTTAAATCCTACTACACTGAGAAATAATGTATCTAAATCAGATGAAAATAACTTATTTCAGTAGGGGATTCCATACCACAAATCACTCTTTTAAGATTTCCTAAAATATGTTCATGTCTTTCCTCACTGTTGGAACGGGCCTCATGGGCCAAGTTGGGAACAGTTCATTATGGTAAAGAACACTGTATGTGGTTGCTAAACAATCAACATTGACTTGGAAGTACATAATCAATGACTTTCCTAAATACCAACAGGAACTAATCTGGGAAGAATGCTATTCCACAGAAGGAAAGCAGCAACATAAATATCCTTCTTCCCCCTGCTAGATTGGCAATGATGTTTCCAACCAGAAATCCAGATTGTTGGAAATACAAAAGTAAACAGGGCACCTACTTCCACATGTGGTCGACATGTCAAGAAGTCAAGAATTACTGGAGTAGAATTAAAAAGTGGTTAGAGGAAATAATGAAACAAAAAATTGAATTCAGACCGGAACTGTTTTTATTGGGAATAATAAGGGGAGATTATACTAAGACAGTAAATGTAAAATACATTATTTTACATATAACAACTGCGACCAAATTGTGTATGCCCATTACTGGAAACAAGATAATATACCATCTGAGGGGACTGTGATAAAGGGACTGACCTTACAGTTAAAAGATAAAAGTGAATCGGAGTATTAGCTGGTCCGGGATTCCTGGTACACCTACTTAAACTATAGATATAAAAGTAACAAAGCAACTAATATGTGAATATGAACATTGACGATGCTGTAAAACGCTGTTGAAAGTGTTGATATGTTATAAATTGTTGGAAAATGTTTAATAAAATTTATTTTTTTAAAAAAAATCCTATCTTATTGGTTCTAAATAATATTTCATTAGCTTTAGGACTCAAAGGGATCTCCCTTCTAAATCACATTGAATGGGCAGATATCACTGGAAAAAGGCAATTCAGATGATACCAAAGTCCTAACTATATAGTGCTTTAAAGATGACAATTACCATTTAACACACAGAAGCAAAAATACTGATGTCACATGGATTGAATGGTTCTGGGCTTCAGCTACCACTTGATACTTAAGCAAGCGCCTGTGAGTCCCAGAGGGCACCCAAATGATGAACTAATTCTGTACAAAGTCCCCATAACAAAAAATGAAATATATCCTGCCTCAGCTGTTTCCCAAACCAGAGCTATTTATTTATTTGCTATTTATTTGTTTATTTTGTCAAGCATGTATGAGAAAACAAGTGTAAGTATGAACACAACATATAAACATATTGAGTATAAACAGGTATAAGTATATACATAATAAATGGGTATGAATAAATGGGGACAGTAGGACAGGGATGGTAAGCACACTGGTACGCTTATGCACAACCCCTTACAGACCTCTTAGGAATGGAGTGAGGTCACAGTTTAAAGTTTTGGGGGTTTGAGGATGTAACAACAGAGTATGGTAGTGAGTTCCAGGCACTGATCACTCTGATCAATGCTGAAGTCATATTTTCTGCAATCGAGTTTGGAGCAGTTTACTTTGAGTTATTCTTTTTGATTTGAGCTATTATTTGAGTCTGAGTCTGTTCCTTTCTGTCCAGACCCTCCCAGCCTCCAAGCAAGGGGATAAGGCTTGATTACATCTCCTGTTTGATTCAGAGGCCAGGTATACAACTAAGCATATAAAAATGAATAGGGAAGGGGGGGAAATTGGGCTATATGGCACCCTACCATAGAAATCTTAGATCTTGACCTCTCCTATCATTACAGACTATAATTGGCCTTAGAAGAAGCATTGAAAACAATGGTTCTCATTCCTAGTGCCAAAGTCAATCTCAAAATACTGTCTACCATGAATAATTCTTTGACAAGAGGCTGTGTATGTCTCCCTCTGTATGTGTGTGACTGATTGGAATGGCTCATTTAAGCCCCAGAGATAGGAAGAGAGAACAGTTCCTGGCACTAAGAGAATGGACCAATCATTATCTCTAAATTCATAAAAGGAAAGAGCAGGCTCACTGTTTTGGTTCAAGACTGAAACTGAAGTTGTACAAATTGCTCCTACTGGGTTAGCAAACAGCTAACATTAAATCCCAACTTACTAAACCACAATTTGGCACACTGGAATTGTTATATCTGAGTTTAAAAATTGTACTTATAGCTTGGGTGTCATTACAGGTAATATATGCTAGAACTGTAAGTGTATCAGAGAATCAGTCCTTTAATATGGAATGTTATACAAGAGAAAAAGGTAATTTGAGAACAATGACAAGAAATGAAATAATCCAGATACTAAAATCATTTCCTAAGATATAGTTTTTATCTTTTGAAAAAAACTGCTTTGAAAACAGATTGAGAAGGAATTCTATTGATATAAGCTAATTATTTCAAAGATTTGTAAATGGGAGACCTAAGGTAAAACACATAATACAAATTTGTAAATTTAAAATGTATAAAGGATGGAATTGAATTGCATTTTATGTGTACGTCTTATTCTGTATCCTGTACAGATGCAAATAGATAAACTCCACAAAATATCCAGAACAAAGTACTTTTATTGGTTCATCAGTTATCCTCATAACTCACATTTGTGATGAAGTTCTTTAATGACCAATCCTTTGCATATCTGTCTTGTAGGTAAAAAGATGGTTTATCTCGTATCCTTTTTCTCCCATCTTGTAACGATAGAAGTAGAACAGTTACCACGAGTCCATGAGTTCAGCCAAGAGTGAGGAAAACTCCTCCAACCCATCGAGAGTAAATTTAGTGACCAATTAAGATTACAGATGTGGTCATGTGACATGGACTACATTTCCCAGGATACCTTAACTACATTTATCATGATGCATTCCCTTAAGGGAACAGCTCACAATTGCTACCTAACTATCCAATTCCCATACACTGGCTGGACAGCACACTCCCACCTGGAATTGTAAATTCCACTATTAAAAGAAAAGAAAAAAAATTACCTATAAACTAAGATAAGCAGTAGTCAATAATACTAACTGAATAGCAGATAACTATATAACTAAGATAAACAGTTAGCTAGATAACAAAGAAAAACAGTAGACACGAATAAAGCATCAAACAAAACAAAGCATGCAAAGCTTGAGGTTCAATCTTCAAGTTAAGCCCGTCCCCGCAGTAGCACAAGGTTGGTGACCGGCCTGGTGTAGGGCTTCTTGGTAAAAGTCTGATGGTCGCAGGAGGAATCTAGTGACCTCACCATCAGGACCTTGACTTTACGGATAGGTCCATCAGAGCTGGGCATGGTTTGAGACACAAGTCCCATAGGCCACGTGTTGTGAAGCACATCCTTGTCTTTCAGCAAGACATGGTCTCCTTCCTTGAGGTTTGGTTCTTTGATCTTCCATTTACAGCGGTCTTGTAGGGTAGACAGGTCCTCTTGCTTCCAATGGTTCCAAAAGGTGTTGGCAAGCTGTTGAACTTATCTGCATTGTTGTTTGTACAAGTGCTTAGAATCAAAGTTCCCTAATGGTGCTGACCAATCATCTGTCTTTTGAGTTAGCAAGGAAGCTGGAGTGAGAATGCTTGGATTCTCAGGATCTGAAGAGACCGGAACTAAAGGTCGACCATTTATGGAGGCCACGACTTCTGCCATAAGGGTTGATAGAGTCTCATGTGTCAGTTTAGGTGCTTTCACCAGCATTGAATCAAGGATCCGATGAGCTATTCCAATCATGCGTTCCCACGCTCCTCCCATGTGAGATGCATGGGGAGGATTAAATATCCATGTGGATTTGTTGGCTTTAAGGTAGCTGTCGAGTGGCGAGTCAGAGCGAATGCCATCTTCAATTTGTAGTTCTTTATAAATGCCTACAAAGTTCATTCCACAGTCAAATCTGAATACCTTGACTGGGCCTCTGTGGGCTTGACACCTTCTCAGGGCATTGATGAAGCAAGAGGCATCCATAGATTCGATGACTTAGATATGGATCGTTCAAATACTGAGGTATGTGAAGAGTACTGCCCATCGTTTGCTGTTAGCTTGACTGGCCCTGGTCTGTCGGATATACATAGACCAAAGACCGAATACATTGAGGCCTACATTGGTGAATGGTGGGTTGGAGCTCAGGCACTTGGGTGGTAGGTCAGCCATCATCTGGTGTAATGTCTGGCCTCATTGCTTGCGACAATGGAAGCAAGACTGCAGAACAATTGTAATACATCTTTTGGCGCCTACGATCCAGAGTCCACTCGCTCTGAGGGCACCTTCTGTGAAGTGGTGGCCTTGATGATGGATGAGTTCATGGTGGTGTTGTACTAACAGCCTCGTTACATGATGGTTAGCCGGAAGGATGATGGCTTGCTGGGTGAGTCCATTTCAGCTTTGTGTAGGCGACCTCCGACTCGCAGTACCTCCTGGTCAAGGTTAGGGTTCAGTCTCAGAAGTGGACTGGATTGTGGTATGGGTTTCCCTGCACTCAGGCATCTGTATTCCAACGGATATGCACACTTCTCAATATTTGTCGCTCAGCATGAGCACAGTGGTCTGGGAAGTATGACTTGAAG
Organism: Laticauda colubrina; assembly: GCA_015471245.1. NCBI lineage: Eukaryota > Metazoa > Chordata > Lepidosauria > Squamata > Elapidae > Laticauda > Laticauda colubrina. Next base: position 6,502,586 of record BLBF01000011.1, on the reverse strand, counting down.
CCTTTCCAATGACCAAGGAGACAGACGACTGTACAGACGAGCACAGTTATTCCCAGTACGAGAGGTTTCCATTGGAAGAAGCATTCAAAGCAAACAGGTTACAAGGGGCCTATCTTGTCGTGTTGAAACGTCGTTGCTAGGCAGATGACCGGAGGGACGACTGGTTCTACCTTCTTGACTAGGGGTCGAATGTCGCCATCATTACCTGGATCTAGGAGTTCATACAAATCGGTTTTTTCTGGCTCCAAGGTGTCTGTATGCCACAAGAACTCGGGGCCTTTGAACCAGGTAGAAGTTGATAACTAAGATGCATGAATAGACCTTGTCGCATGATCTTCAGGGTTCTGATCCGTTGGAACATACCACCACTGCGCTGGTTTAGAAGATCTCCTGATCAGCTCAACTCCATTGCTCACATAGATGTTGAAGCATCTACTCTCGTTGTAGATATAACCCAGTACCACTCTACTGTCTGTATAGAAGGTGGTGGGTTCTAAGGGCAGATTTATCATCTTCGTTATCATGTCTGATAGTTCCGCTGCCAGCGCAGCTCCACAAAGTTCCAGCCATGGTACAGTATGACCTTTTTGCGATACTCGTTTCACTTTTCCCATGACAAATCCGACATATACGTTGCTCTCCCAGCCGTAGACTTTGAGGTATGCCAGAGTTGCTACTGCCTTTGTTGAGGCATCTGAAAAAACATGTAGTTCCTTTCTGTATGCCGTGGAGGGTGAGATGGGAACATATGTGCGATGTAGGTGAACATCTTGGAGGCAGCAGAGAGAGTTGCACCATGACTCCCATTCTTGCTTCTGCGTGGTGGGAGCAGTTCATCCCAATCTTTGGTGTTTTGGGAGAGCATGCTCAGTAGGATTCTAACTTTAGAGGTAATAGGAGCTGCAAACCCTAGAGGATTAAACAGGCTGTTAACTGTTGACAGCACTGCTCTCCTCATGAAGCCGGTCTTTAGGGCTGGGGTTTTGAAGATGAAGAGGTCTTTCTTCAAGTCCCAACACAAGCCGAGACTGTGTTGGATGAAGGGGGCGTCGCTAGCGAAATCAAGGTCATGCAATCCCTTGGCATGGTCCTTGGGACTAAAGGCCTTTCGAACTTCTTCACTATTGGATGCTATCTTATGTAGCTTGAGGTTGGCCGTCCCTAGCATTTGCTGTGTATTCTTTAAGAGGTCTATGGCCTCCACTGGGGTGGCTACGGATTTCAAACCATCGTCTACATACTAGTCGTGTTCTACAAAGCATTGAGTTTCTGCTCCATATTTGTCTCCTCCCTCACTAGCAGTATGTTGGAGACCGTAGTTCGCAATTGCAGGGGAGGAGCTGTTGCCAAACACATATACCCTCATTCAGTATTCCAAGATCCTTTGGTTATGTTGATCATCTCTGAACCACAGGAAACGGAGATAGTTTCGGTGATCTTCTTGTACAAGGAAGGATTAGAACATCTGCTGTATGTCAGCCATAACTGCTATGGCTTCTTTTCTAAAGCGGATGAGCACTCCAAAGAGACTGTTCATAAGGTCAGGTCCTGTCAGAAGGGTCTTGTTCAGAGAGTGATCTTGAAACTGTGCACTGGCATTGAAGACTACACATATTTGGCCTGGTTTCTGTGGATGATACACTCCAAAGAATGGCAGGTACCAACATTCTTTGTCAGTTTCCAGGGGTGGGGCTGGCTCAATGTGTCCGTTCTGTATCATTTTGTCCAAGAACTCCACCATATGAGCTTTCATCTCTAGGTTCCGGGTCATGATCTGTCTCAGACTGAAGAGACAGGAGAGCACATATTTCTGGTTGTTTGGCAAGCGTTGTCTGGGAGTGCAAAAGGGTAGTGGCACAACCCAACTACTGGTTGCATCCTGTTGAAACTCCTTGTCCATGAGCTGAAGGAATCTTTTGTCCTCAATAGACAGAGCTAAGTCATGGCCTTCTCTGGCAGTCTGAAATAGTGCCTCTCCCAAGACAGGTTTGACTGTTGAAAGTGTGAAGTGTTCTTGGCATGGTGTCAGGTGAGATGGTCTGCCATTCTTGAGAACAGAGGTAGCTAAGGTAGTTGACTGGGTTGGGGTCTGTAGGCAATCTATACAGACCACTCCTATGATCCCCCATCCTAGTGGAGATTTTATGGCCACTGGGCCATCTACAGGACCGCCGACTGACTCGGAGAAGAGAAAGGCGCATGGGGCATTATTTCCAAGCAACAGTAGGATCTCAGCCTCTGGATCTAGAGCGGGAAAGTGATGAGCCAGGTGCTGTAGGTGAGACATACTACTTATGACCTCAGGTGTTGCGATCTGACTGCGGTCGTTCTGTACCCCATTGCATTCAAACATGGGTGGCAGTGGGATGGGAATCCAATGTCCATCCAATGACTCTATGCAGAGTCCAATAGCTCTCCTCCCTGCCGTGCTTCTTGGTCCATGGCAAGTTGATACAGTGAAGTGAAGTTTGTCCTGTTGCACCGCAAAGAGGTTGAAGAATGCCGGTCTGGCCAGGATGCAGGTGCTTTGAGTGTCTATCAGCACGTACATTTTCACGGCATCTTCAGGGCATCCTTCAGGGTACACTTTGGCTAAACAGATGGGAAGACACGAACGAGGGCACGGTGAGTCCGTGTACAGTGATGTGCAGTTGACACTAATACTCGGTTCTGGTTGCAGTTTGGTAGTCTGCTGAGGAGCCCTGTATGCTTCTGTGTTATGTTGAGGCTCCTTGTTCGAAGGAGGGCTACGAGATATCTGCAGTGGTGGCTCAGAGTCTGGATGCAGCGTGGTTGGGTGCTGGTCATTATTGCATAAGTCACATTGCACCTTAGCTATGCAGTACTTGGATGGGTGTTTGGATTCGCAACATTTGTAGCAGTTTTGGTACTCCCTTATCAACTCTTTTTGTTGGGTCAGTGATTTCGCTGCAAACCCAGTGCACATGTTCAGCGAGTGACAAGTGTGGTGCATAGGAAAAAAACTGTATTCTCTTTGTATTTGGAGATCTAAATCGGGTTGTATCTGATGAGTTATCTCCCCAACTGTATATGGATGAGGAGTCGATCTCGGTTTTATGGACAGCCATGAAGGGTCCTTCCCTTGCAGTGTGCATAGGGCTTGTGGACAACATATGGTTGCTGTTGTATTGTTTTTCATTGGGAGGGCTAGCAGCTCTGAGTGCGCAGGCCCAAAATGGTATCAAAAATGGTAAAGGGTATAAAGTTGTGGCGACCATTGGCCATGAAGGCGTTGGACACCTGGAGCCATTATTCAATTAGCACTTGCTGGAGTTTTCGAATGATCTTGTTTTGCATGTCATTTGAGTCAAGACAAGCGAGTCCTGGTAACTTGGGATCCTGTTGTGCCGCTTTCAGTTGGATGAGTATATTAGAGAGTTCCGCGATCAGGTGAGGCTTGCCAATAGGAATTTTAGGAAATCTGTGGAGGCTATTCAGGAGCATTGATTGTACATCTGAGGCAGCACCGCATAAATTGTCAAGTCTTTGCCATGACAACTGTAGGGCAGCATCTGGGTCATCTAAGTGGGAGGCATAAAGTGCCTTTGTATCTCTGGCAGACTGCGGCCCTAGCCATGCCATCAAGTGTATAAATATTTCACTGGATTTCAGGTATGCAGTCTGAATGGGGTGTAGGAAAACTTTCTTCCATAGGAGATATTCGCTGCCTGGTTCATCAGAGAATTTGTATACACCATTAGCGGCCAAATCTAGCTTTTCTCTGCTTACTGCCAACTCTCTCCAGTAGTCAGCATCATCTGTAGAGTTGGGTTGAGGCATTGACATAGAGGGTAGGTTCGAGTTGTATGTCATCGATGGGTTGTAGGCTTCCTCCCAGTGCTTACGGAGGATGTCGTTCTGCCATTCCAGAGGTGATGGTCGAGTGTCACGCTGCTGTGTAGGCCGCAGTTATCTTGTGTCTGTGAGCTCGGCTGGTGTGGAGGTTGTGGCTGGAATGGTACTGCTTGTGGATTGAGTGTGGCAGGTGTCGTCAGTGGCATGTCTACTTGTGGAGAAGTTGTGGTGATCACTGGTGGGCTAATTTGCTCACCTGGCAGACCATGAGACGTTGGAGTAGGATTGCTGGTGCTGGGAAGAGAATCTTGGACCTTGGTACGTACAACATCAGTTGGGGAAGGTTTGCTGTTGGTGGGAAATGAATCTCGTACTTTAGGTCATACAACGTCAGTTGAATAACTGACATGTAGAGTTTGAGGTTGAGATTCCTCCCTGTACTCCCTTGGAGACTTCTAGGTATCAGAGGCAGTTCCATCTGTTCCATTGACACTACTTCCTGCCAAAACACGTTGTGGAGCCCTGCCTGGAGGGCTGTCTTGCTTGCCTCGACACAGTCTTCGTGTTCCTTGTGAAACTCCTTGAAGCATTGGACATGTTGTCGGAGTTTGGGGTCACCCAGTCTTGACTGAATGGCTTTGAGGTTGTCTTCACTGTGTCTCCACCATGTGAGAAGGGCATCTAGATCAACTAGCAATGTGCAGAGTTTCTCGGGGACCAGCCTGTGTTTTGGGGTGTCACAGATCTTCTCAAGCTCTGCCCAGGAGTCTGCGTAGAGGCGATATTGCTTCTCCCAATCATTCCTCAAGTATTCTTCCATGTGTTTGGTAAGCTTCTTACTCTTTCTGAGGTTGTAGGCTTTTGGAAGTATTGCCGCTTCCGTAGAGATTGGACATCTGAAACTGGGTTTTGGGAACCAGGCTCCATGTTTACAGCAAGGGTGGGTGGAGGGTTCGAGTCCTCTGGTACTTCAGGGACATCCATCATGGCTGAAGCAGTTGCCATGTTTTAAATTGGTAAAATGTGACTTTTGTTGTACTAGGGTGCGTTGCAAGCAGGTAGCAGAAAGTAGAATTGTTGCTGAATTTAATACTTGAGCATATAGGTGATGCTGCAGAGTCTGGGTGATGCTACCACAGCACACAGTATGGCAGTTTCTAAGGTGCGATGTGTGCTTGCTACACAAGGGGGCATTAGAGGTTGTGTAGCAAAGTCTGAAAACTTGGAGGGCTAAACGCAGAAATATGCGTAGCACAGTCTGAAGACTTGGAAGCTAAATGCAGAAATATGCCTGATAGTGTCGCTTGCTCCACAAGGTGGCAGTAGAGGTTGCTTAGCGAAGTCAGAAGACTGGATGGCTAAACGCTGAAATATGCATGGAAAACGCTGTTGCTATGCCCATGTTAGATTGCAGTTAATCCTGGAACCTCGAATTAAATTGATTAAATTGTCCACAATAATTGCAAAAAGGGATTATCATTGGATAAACACTCTGGTCAAATTTGAGAAACTGTGTAAAAAAAAAAAATCAAACTCTGGGAAATTTCTCCTTGAGCCCCAGATGTAGCTGTGGGCTGCTTTTCTTAGGTCTGTGAAATTGCAGTTAATCTTGGAACAATTGAATTAAATTGATTAAATTGTCCACAATTATTGCAAAAAGGGATTATCATTGCAAGCACATATTGGTAAATATGTGAAGAAGTTCTTTAATGACCAATCCTTTGCATATCTGTCTTGTAGGTAAAAAGATGGTTTATCTCCTATCCTTTTTCTCCCATCTTGTAATGATAAAAGTAGAACAGTTACCATGAGTCCATGAGTTCAGCCAAGAGTGAGGAAAACTCCCCCAACCCATCAAGGATCAATTTAGTGACCAATTAAGATTACAGATGTGGTCACGTGACATGGACTACATTTCCCAGGATACCTTAACTACATTTATCATGATGCCTTCCCTTAAGGGAACAGCTCACAATTGCTACCTAACTATCCAATTCCCATACACTAGCTGGACAGCACACTTCTCTCTTTTTAAAAGTAACAATGGAGATAAGTGGTTGATAGTGTCGTCATCATAGGATCAGCTATTGATAGGAAAGGAAGAAGTCAAGAAATACACCACAAACTAGCAACTGGTCTAGTAACAATGAAGAACTGGGGGAAAATATTTAGATGCTATGATGTGTCTTTATCTACAAAGGTTAGAATCATGCATGAATTGGTTTTCCCTGAGATACTCTATGGAAGTACAAGCTGGATTCTGAAGAACCAGGCTGGAATGCTTTTGAACTTTGTTGTTGGAAAATACCCATAGGTACCCAAGGTGGGGGAAGCAAACAAGTCAACCTACAGTTTTCACTTTAAATAAGCAGGCTCAATAAGCTATATTTTGGACAACCTGATAAAGACCTTGTTCTTGGAAAAGGTTCTATGCTGGGAAAGCTGGAAGGAAAGAGAAGAGGTTGACCAGAGCAAGGTGGATGGATTCAGTTAGTGTGGTAATGAGTGCACTGCAGAGATGGTATTCAGCAGGTTCTGACCGGTTCTGGAGAACTGGTAATGGAAATTTTGAGTAGTTCAGATAACTGGCAAATACCGCCTCTGACTGGCCCCACCCCCATCTATTCTCTGCCTCCTGAGTCCCAGCTGATTGGCTGAATCTTCTTTTGTTGCCCTGCACAGGAGAACAGAGCTGGAAAGCAGGTTAGTGGGGTGGGAAGGGAATGGGGGTTTGCAGTATCCTTCCCCTGCCATGCCCATCAAGCCATGCCTACAGAACCGGAAGTAAAAAAATTTGAATCCCACCACTGGTGCACTGTTATAAGACTTGAAGGACCAGGTGAGAACAGATCCTCTTAGAGACAATCTATCCTTTTGGTTGCTAAGAGTTGATGCCAATCTGATGGCACGCAGTAAATCAATCAATTAATCAATCAATCAAACACTTATCTTCTTCCCTTAAACAAGAGACTCAACTGAAGACCTACCTGTTTAAATTAATGTGCATGAGGAATGTGGGAGACTTTAACCTAATTTGTTTTATGCATAAATACAACAAACTAAAAGGAAATAATAGTAATTTATTAAATGCATATGCTGCCTGATTCCCAACAATTGTGGGTGCTTTACAGACTATTTAAAAAAAGTAGCAACAAACCAAGAAAACCCAAAACAAAAACAGAGAAAGATGGCAGACATAATGAACCCAGATAGGAACAAAGAAGAAAAGAGGCTTTCAATTATATTTGCCTGAGGCCTGAGCAAAGAGCCAAGTCTTCATGCCCTTTGAAACACTACTAGAGTGAGACCTGTTCAAATCCAGAGGACTGCTACAGAGAAGGGGTCCTGATAAATGGTGTTGTTTAATCAAAGAAATCTGGAACATCCAACCAGATTGGATTGGCTGGGCAGATACTGTGGGAAGCAGGCAGTCAGTCCCTCAAGTAACCAGCCTTGTTCCCTATAAGTTGAAAGCACAAAGCTAATCCTAAACAGAACATTCAAAAGAGCAAGTCTGATCCCATTTCAACAGATTCACATTTCTGACTCCTGATTTTCTCTCATGTTCTACCAGAAACACATTAAGACAGATGTGAAGTTAATTGCACAAATTCAGGTAAGATTTCTAATTCTTAAAAGCTAAATAGCAACTGCACTGGATATATATTGTGTCATTAACTCTATTTCCTTATGTTGCAGTTCTAATAAAAATACCACCTTTAAAGGTGATGTTCATTCCTTCAGTGCCTCTCTTGTAGGTGATTTCTTCTGTCTGGAGAGTCTAGATGATCTTGGCTGATTTCAAAAGGACAGCAAGTCAGACATGGTTAATGCTTGGATGAGAAATCCCAGGGTTCTAGACCAAAGTGGGAAGTCAAAAAATACTTTGAGAAAAAAGCAGTAGCAAGCCACTTGTGTCTGTTGTCAAGAAAACTATATAGGTACCTCCATGAAATCTCCAGGAATTTAGCTCCATTTTACTTAAAACAATAGCTGGGATTTCATGTACTTATTGAACAGCACTTCAAGTTTGCACTGGTTTCTTTCTGGAAAAAAAAACTTTTTTCCCAAAAAACAAAACTTTCTGGAGGAAGCATTGAGGTGGCTGCTTTCTTCTAAAGGCTGGCATGACTACAAGAACCTTATAAAATTGTCTCTGTGTGTGCATATATTCCCACAATCTTTTTTTTTTTCCTGTTGTGTCCTTATGACATTGTCTTTCCTTGATTCCCAGCCTACTCTAGAGGTAGCCTAAAATCATCCTTAGCTTATGGTTAAAAATTGGGTCCCCCCCCCCCTTTATCCTGAATTTGCTTCTCTCCTGCTTCATGACACAACACTCTCCATGCTTATCAACTTTAGGTTGGGCTGTTTTTTAATGTGGGTTTCGCTCTCTTCAGGAATAGAACTACTACAAGATCCGCAATGCTGGAAGACTAAATTGCAGTGTGTACAGTAAAACAATATACTAAATCTCTGTAAGTGATACAATTTTATTTTAACAGCAAATACTGTCATAAAGAGACAATTCTGATGACTGCAAGCATTAAACAATGTGTACAGCATTAAGCAAAAACTTCATTTTACATCTGCTATACTTCAGTTAAATGAATTCTGGCTATTCAATATGAAGAAGCAGATGAATGATGATATGAAAATTGATTCTTATTTAATACTATTAGCAAAAACAAATCTATTGCTCTTCAAACCAAAGAAGCTTATTAATAAATGAAAAAAAATGAATGACACTAAATCAAAACTGAGTGTTATATTCATCAGTTAATTCGATAGAAGACCCCAGAAAATTAGACTATATTGATAAAATAAGCAAATGTGAATGCATTAGTTTCCTTATCACAAAATTTCAATACTCAAGATCATTAGAAAGCAAAATCAAATCTGTTATTATTTTTACAATAACCAATTATAATTAGCCTATATTATTCAAACAAGAATCACATTATTTCTAATTAGGCTTCTATTAACATACTGGAAGCTCAAACATGCTGACTAGTTTCATATCACATAATTTGGCACAGAAAGCAGAACAATCTCCAAATCAATATGATTTACATATTGCTAACTGATCCAAATCATAATCCATTCGCAAGCGGTATAGTTAGTGGCTGCTCTAGCAGACAATGATCTATAATACATCCCAGAATTATTTCTACATGATTATGGATATGTTGCTCATTCGTTAATCAACACAAAATCCAACAAGGTTGAAAGTATCATGGTAGCATCTCACATAAAAGAATGGGTCTGAAAACAGCAGCCTGTTTATATTATTTATACTTTTCCTGAAGCATTATCCTATTACTTATACTTTTCCTGAAACATTATCTTATTCATATGTATAAAAAGCAAAGACAAGAATATATCAAAAAGTGTGTTCGATTTTATTTCTTATAATGAAAGGCCACAAGAATTAGTGAAGGATACAAGGAAGATTTAAGGTCCTAAATGTGGAATAGATTTTTTTTCATAGTATAAAGAGTAGATATTGAAAAATGGAAATGAATTGTGAAAAAAGTATATATGGAAACTGCAACTAGGAACAATATCAAAAAGAACCTTAGAAGACCTAAAATTAAAAACCTGGAAAAAAATTCTGGCACCAGAAAAATAGCCACCTAGTTGGGACTCTTTAGGAAAATTATTCCATCCAATATGAGAGTTCCACTGGAAATTTCTTTTACTTAGCATCTGGTTCTTATTATTTGCTGAAAGATATCAACAGCAGTGCCAGAATGTGATCTTAGATATGGATTTAAGAAAGATGAGATCCTTAGACAATTCACTCTTAATCCATTCTGGCTCTTATCTGGCTAATACCAGCATTTTACATTTGTTTCAGAAATGGACAAGACTATTTTCAATGTCTTTATACCAGTGGTAAAGCTCTGCGATAGTCATTGTATCAGCCAATCTGAATGAATATTATTTACATATAATAAGGAAGGGAGATTCAAATTAAATATTTATGTTAATAAATAGCGACATCATTCCAATATATCTCTTCTAAACGGGCTGGCCATTCAATTAAAATTTTCTCTAAATTTGAGTTCTAAATAGGAATATTTATAGCCACTCGCAATGTTTCACTGCAGAAAAACATTTTTAATTGATGAAACAATCTACCTTCTTGTTGATCAATGGTGGGATTCAATTTTTTTTTCTACCGGTTCTGTGGGCATGGCTTGATAGGCATGGCAGGGGAAGGATACTGTAAAATCTCCAGTCAGAGGTGGTATTTGCTGGTTCTCCGAACTACTCAAAATTTCTGCTACCGGTTTTCCAGAACTGGTCAGAACCTGCTAAATACCACCTCTGTTGCTGACCATGATTTGTATCAGGGTGATAAATCTGAATTCAATTTGCCTGTCTACTATTTCTGATACATAAAAGCAATAGCTAAGTATTAATTTTACTTTAATTTCTGAAAATCTATAAGACTGGGGAAGAAACATATTGTCCTTGATCATGTCCACAATGTGACCTCACTCACGATCGTGATTGCCCTACTTGTTAGCAGGCTAGCAGGCAAGCAGGCCTGTAGTCAACAAACACTTTCCTACCCGTTGCTGCTTTGCTAGGGAGTTTTTAGAAATATAATCTTAACACATCCATAGGGCACTAAGTTAAGGCAGACTGTGTTTTTTTTTATTGCACTAACAGGTATTTGTTGCAAGCAGGGGTGGGCTGCTGGGGGTTCGCAGGGGTTCAGGGGAGCCTGTGCTAAGATTCTGTGCAGTTCAGAGAACCCCCAAATCCCACTCCTGGTTGGCTCCACCCACCCCACCGCTCTCAGGAGCCCCCACACAGCCATTTTGGATGTAGTTAAGTATAGGGTGCACGTGGAGGTTCGGGGAGAGCAAGAACCGGGCCTCCCGGAAATTTGGGAAGGCCAGAAATGGGGTTCTTTCTGGTTTCCAGAGAGCCTCTGGAGCCCAGGAAGGCCATTTTTGCCCTTCTGGAGGCTCAAGAAAAAACTCTGGAGCTGAGAAGGGCAAAAATGCCCCCCCTCGCTGTGGTGCAGGAATGGCAATATAGGGCATTGCATGCCAAAACAACTATATACAAAGATAGCTTTTTTTCCCTAGTGCCATCACTCTGCTGAACACCTAATTTTCACAGTGCTGTCTAATGTCTATGCATATTTACTTACACAGTATTATTATCTTTTTTATTATGTTCTTTACTATACCCTCTTACTGGTATTATTATGATTATTATTCTGTTGCTTCGCCTGTAAATTGAAAGCTTTTACACTGGAGACAAATTCCTTGTGTATCTAATCACATCGGGCCAAATAAAATACTCAGTTTAGTTCAGTTCAATGCAATTTTAAAGCTGAGAATGAGAGTGGAAGGTATACAAAAGACAATCCATAATTATTCCCTCTCTTAAAAACCCCAAAATCTCTCAATATAATTTAAAAGCACATTTTATTGATTGTATTGTGGCTGGCTATAATTTCAGGAAATAAAAATAGTTCTGTAAAAATTCAACCATTTTAATCACTGAACATTGATGGGGCAATCTCAGGATGCATTGGTTTGCTAATCTGTGGATTAACAAATCAGGCAAGCTAATATTTTTGAAGATGAACAGGTTATCTGGAAATTGACTGATGTATAGCCCCCAAAGTATTGAGTTGGCTGCATTTTATCCAGCAGCAAAGGAAATATGTTTAGTATCTGAGCATGTATTTTGTACTGTACATGTGATTTTATCTGATCAAGCCAGAAGGCAAGCAATCAACTGTGGAAAGGGAACTTCACGAGGACAGTAGTGTCACCCAAGCAGGAAAAGCCTGAAGGGAACATCAGGCCAGCCATAAAACAAACTTGCATAGGAAAAGAAATCAAATAAAAGATATTAAAAGAAGCCCCTTAGACAAAAGCCAAATAATTAAGAAAGCTAGGAAAACAAGGAAAAGAAAACCCTTACAAACACAGGACATGCCAAATCAGCAAAACAAACAGACAAAAGACACAAAATAAATTACAAAGGAAACAGACAGAAGATTGCCAGAAAAACAAATAGAAAAAAACATTATAAAGCTAAAAGAGATTAGGAAAGAATCGATAATACAATCAAGCCATCCCGCAGAGTTTATTTTCCGCAACTCGCTAGGTTTGCCTTCCAGCGAAAAATAAACTCTGACAGGATTTTAATATCTAAACATTAAACACTAAATGAACATTCATACACAAAAAGAGAAAAAAGGTATAAAAACCAGGGACTTACCATTTGAAGTTAGCTAGCTAGCCCCAGGAACACAGCCTCGCTGTCTCTCGCCTTCCTGAAAAATAAAAAGATCCAGCTTTCAAGCAGTTGTCCGTATCCTTGCGACGGAGCTCTCCCAGCGGGAAAATTCAAATCCTCAGAAGAAAGGCACTTTGACAGCCTTTCAACACAACCTTGCAATGGCGTTGCTGTTGCCTGGAGCAGATATGCAATATATTATATTTTCTTTAATTACGACATTAAAAAAGTCTTAGAGAAGTATCACATGCATTCCTCTAAATAGATTGTCTGGGATCACACTCGAGTAATCTTAAGCATGATTTTAAGGCCCACCACTTTACTTAATCTCTTTTCTGAGTAGCTAGGCAGTTTTCCAACAAAGCATAAAACTGTAACCAGTCACTATTTTGTTATTTAGATACATATTCTAATTACTACATTAGAAGTTACCAGTATTAATCTTTCATGTTACTAAAGCTCTATATTTTGATGGTGATCTTAAATTAGGTTATAGAATAGGGTGCTTTTTGGCAATTTCTTTGTATATTTTATAAATTGAGCTGTGTCTAGTCAAAAGGGCATGACAAAATATTATGATTACTAGTATTTTTTTAATTACAAATGAGATAGATGCTGTTATATTTGCTTAAAGTGTAATGTATGCCTATTACAGCAGCAGCAGCAGCCAACAATTAGCAGGAATCTCCCTTTATTTCTTGGAACAAGCTTGGACTGGGGAGAAAAAAATGACTGCAAAAAGGGGGCAAGGCTGAATTAATTATCTGGGTTGAGCAAAAGGAAAGGGAATAACTTGCATTTAATTTAAATTGTAGTATTAGCTAAGTAATACAGATAGACTTTGACTGATAACCATAACTGAATTCAAAATTTCCGTTGGTAAGACAGTTGTGAGCGTTACCCCATTTTATGACATTTCTTGCCCCAGTTGTTAAGTGAATCACTGCAATTAAGTTAGCAACACAATTTTTAAGCAAACCTGAATTTACTTGTCAGGTCAGAAAAAGTGGTCACCTGACTCCAGAACACTGCAACCATCATAAATATGAATCCTTTTGTCCACAGGGATGCTGTAGCAATGTGAAAAATTGTCGTAAACTACATTTTTCAGCGCCATTGTAACTTTAATCCGGAGGACCCCAAAGTTGGCAACTTTTAAGACTTGTGGACTTCAACTCCCAGAATGCTCTAGCCAGCTTATGCTGGCTGAGGAATTCTGAGAGTTGAAGTCCACAAGTCTTAAAAGTTGCCAAGTTTTAGTCTGCTTTAGTCACTAAACAAATGATTGTAAGTTGAAGACTACCCTTTTTGGCTAGATCACCACTAATAATAATAATAATAATAATAATAATAATAATAATAATAATAATA
>BLBF01000011.1:6438750-6482227 GCA_015471245.1 Laticauda colubrina | reverse complement strand
CCCCCCGGGGGGGGGGGGGGGGGGGGGGGCGCGCGCTCGCTCGCTCAGCCCGGCGCGAGCGCGGATCCACGCGAGCGCGCTCTCCTGCCCCAAAGCTATTGTTTCCATTCCTGGCGGCCTGAAAGGAAATTCCACCCGGCACCCCGCACCCCTCCTTTCTGTTGCCCGGGGCTGGGCCGGGCTATTTATACAGCTTGGCGCTGCCGTCACGGAGAGCCGTTTCGCTGACGAGGGATTGACGCTCTTGGCTGCCGGAGCCGCGCTTGCGGTTTACAAAGGGCGCTTTGTGTGAAATCGACTCCGGGGGCTTGGAAGAAACGGCGGGGAAGGAAGGGGGAAGACCGTCGCCCTTTGGCCGCCCCGTTTGCAACCCCGAGATCTTCCTCCGAAGAGGCTGCCCGCGGCGGAGAGTCGTCCTCACCCCCCCCCCATCCCCCCCCCCCCCCCCCCACCCCCCACCCACTTCCCGGAGGTGTTCGTCCGCTTTGCCTCTGAAGCGAGAAGGTTGCACCCTGGAATCGGAGAGAGTTTTAGCCCCTGGCTTGGAAGAAAGAGCGAAAGAGAAAGAAAAGAAAGAAAGAAAGAAAAAGAAAGGAAAGAGGGCGAGGGAAGCGGGCGTTTGGCAGGACAAAAACCGGACTTCTGGCGGAGCCCCAGGGCAAAGAAAAAAAAAAAAAAAAAGGTAACTATGACTATTCCTCATCCGTTCGCAACAGTGTCAAGTCGCCGCTGTGGCCGCTATTGGCTTTCCGTGCGCGCACCGAGTTCTTTTCCAAGAAAGTCGTCATGGAGCGGCGTAGCGTATGCGGGGCGACTACTACTAGTATTATTTATTTATTCGTGCGTGGGCGGAGGCGGGGAGGCCCATCGTTTGACCCAAGCTGCAGGAAGCCCGCGCTTCCGGAAAAGTAAAGTTCTCCGTTTGGGGCGGGGGGGGGGGGGGGGGGGAAAGGAGGAGCTTCCCACCTTTGTCCCCACCCCTAAATGAACCCGCTGTTTGTAGCTCGAGGAGACCTTAAGGGGCGGAGAGAAGCTCTTTCTACGCCTTTGAAAGCTTCCGGGGAAAAGAAAACAAAAAAACCAGCACCAGCAGCCTTTTTAGGAACTGCGGTGTCGTGGTGGAAACTGTTGCAGATCTTTTCCTCGATCCGTTTGCTTTACCCGTCCGTGCCTTTTTCTTTCTTTCTTTCTTTCTTTCTTTCTTTCTTTCTTTCTTTCTTTCTTTCTTTCTTTCTTTCTTTCTTTCTTTCTTTCTTTCTCTCTCTCTCTCTCTCTTTCTTTCTTTCTCTCTTTCTCTCTTTTTTACCCTACAGCACATTTCCTGTAGAAAAGGGAAAAAGAAATCTCGCCTGGTATCAATCACCCCTCCTCCCCACCCTTTAAATCCACTCGTTTTATGCCTTTGCAGACGGAGAAAAAAACGAGTCGATGTTCTGCTGACAGTGACAATCTCTTTTTCTTCGTTTAATTTGACAGTAGCTTTCAGCGCAGCTGGATTTCCACTAGGTGCAGATGTTGCTAATGGCAGCTTAAGCATGGATGGGCAGATAACATATGGAATGCAACATGTTGCCATACGGTCCCCCTTTTAGCCTTTTTCACCTTCCAAGAATATCAATCAAATATATTCTTGGGGGTGGGGTGGGGTGGGGGGCGGAATTTAATGACTCTGAACAAGAAGATGAATTGTTTTGGACAATTTATATTCCTTGACCGGAGACTTTTAAAATCAATAAGGTGGTAATCCTATGCGAGGCGCAACCTTTCGCCTCTGAGGCAAAGTGGCTACCTTCCCTGGGAAGTAAATGTGATTGTGCTGAATGTAGAGAAATATGTACGGGATTGAACAGTGTGGATTTTACAGTGTGCCTAGTAAGAATGAGAGCAAAGTGCAGAAGGATTTCAAAACCTGCAAACATTTATTTGTCAGCTGGGATCCTGGAAACTGTCAGATATGTTATATGGCCTTGTCCCCCTAATATTATAACCTGACAAAGAAGAATTATATGTATTTAAAACTACAATATCTTATTAAAATATTGTTAACATCACTTTCTATTGGTGTGTGTTTGTACTCCCCAGTTCTTTCTGTTCCAGAAAATGTGGTAAATGTACAGTTAAAGCTGAAGGAAGCTAATAAGTTGTATTTTGTTGTATTTTATGGTTACTTTAAAAAAAAAAACATTTATCTCAATTACTTATTTTACCTAATCAGTCTCCATAACAATTATAGAAAGGGGTTAGTTATCCCCTTTTGAATTATAGTGTACTTTAGCAATTCCTACTTGTTTGTTAGAGATATCATTATGTAAAATATTAAGAATCTTATACACAATATTTTCAGATTCTTGTTGATGGGTTAGTTCCAAAAGTGATAGAAATCAATGAAACAATGAAACAATATGACAAAGTCCCATTAATTTAATTAGGCTAATCTTAACTGAGAAATTTGAAATCAATCTAATGGGTATAGAATAGCATTCTTTAAGCTTTAAACATGCGTTTCTAGGAGGGAAATCCTGTTGAATTCTACAAAGTTGATTTCAGAAAAAACATGCATAGGCCTTAAAATAGTATTCTTAAGGATTTGTCTTTATCATCTTTGCCTGCCTCAGGTTCTGCATTCTGACCTACATTAAAAAAATGCTTTTTTGCATAAAGGCTTTACAGAGATCAGATTTCAGGGAAAGAATTTTTGTGTTAAGATTTTGAACATTGCTTCTAAATGTTGTAGTTATCCATAATGTCTGATTCTGACACAAAAGAGGTAGAAAACATTTCAAGAAATTTTTAAGCATATATTGTTGCCCCCTTTTTATTTATAGTTTCAGAGCACATGCTCTCCTATCTAATTACTGTTTGCAAACTATGGATGCAAACCAATCCAATGTTTTTTTAAAGGATAGATTTAATAAGAAAAAAGGAATCCTATTACACTATTTTATTTCTGCAACGGGCTGGATGAAGCTATCCTAGGCTGCAACTTCTAGGATTTAATCAGTTCTTTTTCCTGACCTCTATCATTTATATATTGAACCACTGAAAGAATGGTTTAACATTCATAGATATAAAAACAGGGGTAGGTTTGCCTTCAGTAGCCTAATTTAAAATAGCAGTCTAAAATTGCCTATATGCAAATGCACATGTAAGTCAGCATCTCTAGACAAAATGCTTCTAGTCAATATATAACTTTAAATGGAATCATGTGTAATCTTAGTCCAATATTTCCCCACCCCAGCACCTGCACCTTGCAATTACAAAAGAGTGGCCAGGGGTGCAGGCACCACGTTGCAGTCTGTTGGGACTTTAAAACCTTTCCTTCTCAACTCCTGCCAGTATAAAATACCTTTCCAGAAAGTTTGCTACAGAGAGGAAACCCTTAGACACTAATAGTATATATATCAGCAGTGTAATGTGTAGTTTAGCTAAGGGAATGTTCATACGTTTTCTATCAATTGAGAAAGCAATTAATGAGAAAGGTTCCTTCAGAACCACAATTCAGTATAAGCCTTTTAAGAAGCTCTGATACACTGTCTGCTGTTAGAACTAAATATTTTGCATACAAGCAATGCAGAAATATTTGCCATAAAAGCTCCAATTACCTTTCTGTTATATTAGATTTTATGATAAGGGCCAACGTGGAAAATACTTTGTTAATTTAAAGATGTCTCTTATAACTTAATAAGAATAATTTTGGAAACATTAAAGGGTAGAAAACTGGTTGGAAACATCCAAGAAAACAATGTTCTCAGTGAAATATATTTTCATATGGATCTTCTAAAATGTGTCTTCCACTGGCTCAGAAGTATTCATTCATCTTTGTATGTGCTCAGTTGTCACTATATACTATCATTGCTGATAACACAATGACATACGCCTTTCATTACAAAGGCAACATACAATAAATGCTTCATGCTATGGACTCTAATGTTTTCTTGTAAATATTACTTTAGCTTTATTGCAGTTGCTGTCTTTTTGATATTAATATGTTGACACTTTTTTGTTATATATTCCTAATCATAGGTGACCCTTATGTTTTAAGAACAGAAAACTGAAGAGCTTTTCCTCAAAGTAATCCAGAAGATTAACATTATTTTTAATCTCCCAAGTTAATTTGTTCTGAAATACGCTTTGCTGAGATAGTGTTAGGTTACAAGTGTGGTTCTCAACCTACAATGGCATTTGAGGCTAAAATTGTTCTTGGCAACCAGAATTCCAGATGCTGTCAGTGTGGAGATGGAGGAGATGTTTTTCTTTTGCAGGAATTCCACAAAATGTTGAATTGCTCTTTCTTTATCATTCCAGGTCTAGAGAGAGAATCTCTTACACTGAATTTTCTGTACAAGTATTTAGGTATCCAAAGGCATGATTTTGTTACATCTATAAAACTGTTTGCATTCATTTAACGTAGACTTCTTTTTGAGGCCTGGAGCCATGGATGTTTGTTCTCTCTTCTTTTTTTCACATCATTACTCTGATACTGCTTGATTAGCTCCCTCCCCAGTCATGATTGGTAATTAAAATAGGCATTAAAATTAGTCACTTAGCAATTTTGCTGTTCAATTGGCAATTAAATTACTTAATTGCAATTAAAGTCCTAATTTTAATTGGCAAAATGATAGATGTAGATTTAAGATAATATGTATAAATACTTTAATAAGTGTCTATATAAGGATTACTTAATTACTCAACTTGAAGTTTATGTTGTTAACTTCAAAACTTTAAAATGAGCAATGAAATTTTATATTACTTGGATTCTAAAGCTATGGTAATTAAATATGTACCTAACAATATAAGGGCCAAACTGTGTTTCTTCTGTAATGTTGCAAATATAGCATGGGAAACTCTTTATGATAATCAGAAAAGTAAAGCATGTTGCTTATTTTAAAAGCATTTAAATCAATAAATCATATTCAAAAGTAAATATGTCTTGGGGATATTATGCAAATAACAGTTTAAAGAGAGTAACTAAAACATGAGGAAAGTATTACTTTGTCAAGAACTGTAACTGAAATAATATTGATGCAAAAAGAGATTGTTGCTTTTTTTGTAATTAACATTCATTCCATGCTGAGATGTTGGCATCAGCAGAAATCACAACTAATATTTAAAACTATAGTATCTTTGGATGAATGGATTTCTAAAAAACCTCTTGTGTCTTCGATTAATTGCCCTAAATAGGGCATTCTGGCAGATTTGTCATGGTATTTCAGGAGAGGGTAAAAAAAAGTGCATAGTTAAATTCTTTCTTCAACTATTAATAGTCCAAGAACATTTTTTCCATTTCTCTTATCAATGTTAGTTTTCACTTCTCATAAATGTGGTTTAAAAAAAAAGATGGAGGAAATTTACTCAAATATAGCTTAAAATACAGACATGTTTTCTAAAAACTAAAATTATTTGTTATTGCCAATACAAACATATTATGACATAATTTTCTTTTTGTAGGCTATTATCAGTCTTTTCAGTTGGTGGTTTTGTTATCTTTCCTGAAATTATGTTCATGCATGTTCCTGGGGGAAAGCTCATAATTTGGAGCATGTCTTAAATTGGCAATCAATATTCTCAGCTCTAATATAGGTGAAGTTACCTATACCATTTCTTCCACATGAAGCAACATTTGAAGACTCTGTTTTCATTTTTAAACACTTAGAAGCAGTTCGCATTAAATTAAGAGATATTGTTTATTTTGAATGTTACAAACAAAATAATGGTTACATATTGCAAACTGCATCATCCATATTTTCATTTATTCTTGATACATAAATTATCTAGGTTGGTGTGAGAAGTAGCATCTTATTCATTTTGTTATACTCCTAATCAGGTATTTCTCATGTTTGAGAAATAAAAATATCTATGCCTCAAGCCTCATTGTCTTTTTAGTTAAATTCTTGGAATAATATTGACAGATAAATGCGCTCAGACCTCCAATATAAGAAATTAATTTGTTACCCATGTTGTAAGTAAATGTGTTCACATTCAGGATTCAATCCTAATTACAGAAGTATCATTAAATTATTATGAGCACTGTGTTGTTATATAATACTTCTCATTTAGACTTCCCCTATAGCCCCTTATATGAAAGTTGTTGAACTTAATAGGGTAAGCATACACACAGAGTAGTGCTTTTATATATTTTATCACATTCCCTTTTATAAGCTGCAGATTTTATAATATGAAGCTTTGTAATGTAACACAAGAGCCAATTTGGTATAGTGGTTAAGAAGCACCTGGCCAGAAACTGGAAGTGGTGAGTTCTAATTCTGTCTTAAGCAAAAGTCAACTGAGTGACCTTGGACCAGTCAGTCTCTCTCAGCCCTAGGAAAGAAGGAATAGCAAATCACTTTTGAAAACCTAAGAAGACTGCAGAGACCTTCTCCAGGCAGCCTCTGAGAAATAGACATGATTGGATAGAAGAAGAAAAAGTGCAGTGTTTTAAATTATGCAGGGCACCATCTGGTATTTGACAGAAAATGTGGCCACAGAACCCCCCTCTGATTTTTTTAAAGGGAGGTTTTAATTTAAAAATAATGCTTATGATATAAGGAACATATTTCCCACTTAGTGATCTCATGCAAGTAATTTGACATATCAATTGAGGTATAAATTCAGCAACAAGAATAAAATAATTTCCTTATCCTCTTCACCTTGTTTAAATATGATATAAACACAGAGGGATAACTTTCATTTTGTGAATCAACCTTGAATATTAATATTTTTTAACCCGTAATTTTCTAATTTAAACGTGTGTGTACATACGAAAAGTTATAAAATGACTTCTTCACTCCTCATTTCCTCCAAATTGTAGAAGCTTATCTTATGTTAGCTCCTCCATATCCACTGCTTCAGTGATGAAAATAACTTCATCCTATGATGTATTATCAAGACATACATGAAAGTTTCTGAATAACTATATCAAAATCAGTACTAGAACAGTACTTTTCAAACAAAATGTCACAGTCTGTGTTCGTAAAAATGGTTTTATAGCAATGAAGTTAAGATGCCTACATAAATCTATAGTTTCTAAATTCCACACCCATACTAATTATTATGTTTGTAGCATCCCTAGGGATTTAGAAAAAATATATAAAGAAATTAAAGAGCCATAATGTCTTATTGCTTGCATTCATGATGTAATATAGAAAAATGACATTATTTCAAGTGCTTGTGTATGAAATATTTTGATAGGATGCCACTTCCTTGAAATAAATAGAAACAGCTGGCCCTCTTAAAGAATACAACTATTTTGGGGCAAATTATAAAATGCATTATTTTGCACATGCAAATTAAATTGTGGTTAAGGGCAAAGGACTGGAAAGATCAACCTTGAATATTTAAGACGGGAGACTTTACATTCAACAAATTATTGGGAGTGATTTTGCATTAACCTTAGAAAATGCATCAAGGTTTTACCAATGTTACTTAAAATGTTCTTGGTTATGTTGACTGCAGAGTCCAGCCCCCTATTGACATGATTGGAGAAATGCAATATTAAATTATTCTAATTGGGCAACTTTGGAAGAGCTTTAGACTCATATAAAATGATAGCGCTCTTTGGTTTTCATTCTTTTATAGTCCATGCTGTCCAAATTAATACTGAATTTCTGAGCAAAAACATTTAAAGCCTCAAAAAGAAAAAGAAAATGCACTCCATTTGGCCAATTATTAGGACAGGAGACACATTAGGAATGGCCTTGATCCGCGTGGGAGTTATTTGGGCCTCAGCAACCTCTCAGATGGGCAACAGAAAACTAGATGACCACAAGATGGCACCAAAGAAAAACTGAACATCTTATTTGCTGCCACCTAGTGATCCTCCCAATACTGGTATTTGCAGTTAGGCAGAGAAGAACAGCAAAACCGCCTGAACCTTGGTAGGTGATGCAGAAGTGATACTGGGTGGAGGTATAAGTAGAGTCCCTGGTTTTTTTCTTCACCGTAGCCCTGTTCTTGGTTACGGTGTGTGGGCTGCTAAAATCCCTACCATTTAGCGGAGAGGCAGGCAAGTTGACATGTAGTGGGAGGCAGTAGTTCTGCAGCCCAGATGTGGGCTTATCCCGACAAGATCAGAAGGTTTCAAGGTGTGGGTGGCAAAGGAGAACCGGGGTCACCTTTGCCTGAGGATGATGCCAAGGCCTTCCCTGCTTTTCCTCTCTCCATCCCTGCAAAGAATCATTTATGCCGCCCTGACTTCCCTTTGCAAAACAGTGATGGTTCAAGCGAGAGGAAAAGTTATTTGCGAGCTCTCTCACACCCACGCTTGTTAAAAGATGATTTTTAGTACTACAGGTCACTCCAAACAGAACGGCATCCTTTTCTGACACGGGCTTCAACAGCAATAACAAAGGAGAAGGGAGTTAGTTAGCGTTACCCCTTGGTAGCCTCGGCCCAATCTTTCTCTTTGGAGCAACTTCAGTCCCCAGAGCTAGAGCAAAGGAAGTTCTCCGTCTCGGAAACGCAGCGCCCAGGAAAAGGTTTAAAAATAACACACACACACACACACACACACACCCCTTGGCTGCTTTTCGAGTTTCCGAGTCGCAGAGCCTTAAAATAGCCCGGCCCACTCTCAGGCTGTTGCTTCCCCGTCTTCTCAGCGCAATGGAGCAGGGCACCGCCGGGGCAAGCTGGGCGCTTTTGCGATTGCTATTTTCGGAGCATCCCAAGCCTGTTGCGTCAATGGCACCGTCCCCTTGCGTCACGCGCCACCCCGTCCCTCTCCCCCCCCCCTCCTTTTCCCTCCTCCCAACTCTCACTTTTTCCTTTTCGTGCGGCTTCAGCCCACGGGCGGCGGCGGCGGCGGCGGCGGCGGCGGCGGCTGACGCGGCTGCTCTCATGCTAATGAGCCCGAGCTTTCCTCCTCCCAGCCCTCCTCTGGCAGCCTCTCGCCGGGCCAGCAGCCGGTGGAGGAGGAGGAGGAGGAGGAGGACTTAAGGTGGCCGCTCAGGGTTCTTCCCGCCTTCGTTGCCAATCTTTGTCCCTAAAAAACAAAACAAAAACAAAAAACGAACCAACCCAGCCAACCCCGCCCCTCTCTTGCTATGATTCCTAAAAATAGCCCGGGCGGGGGAAGACAGTTCCCTTCTGGGAGGGAATCCCCTTGACTCAAGGCGTTCTTCGAAAGTTCAGGGACATTTTTGGGAGAGACGGAAACCCTGATGGATTGGCCCAACTTACAAAGAGAAGCGCTCCGGAAGGGGAGCCAAGGCAAAGCAAGCCAAAAGAGAGGCTTTGCCCCCCAATAAACTCGGAGAGAAAAGTCTCTCTTGAAGGCTGCGCCTGCTTGGAGACAAGCCCTGTCTGTGCACATTCGGCGGGCTTTGCTTTGAAATCAACCCGCGCAGGACCTACTACCTTCACGGAACCACTATGGGGAGTGGGGGAGTGCGCGGGGTGGTAGCAGTGCATTCCTCGACCTCGATGGCGTGCATGCCCCATGTAACCCCAACGACGGCTTCATGCCGATGGAGGGTCTCAGTCACTCCAGGTTCATGGTTGTCCCAAGGGTGCTTTTTCAAGGGGCAAGCCTTCCATTCCCCGCCACTCAGTCAGAGCTGAAGAAGCTTCTTGGGTGAGAAGCGAAACGTCTTCAAAGAAAAAAAAAAAACCAGAAAGTCCAGTTGCCTCTTGAATGGGAAAAAAAAAAAAAAAAAAAAGCTCCTTTGGGACCCAAGGACAGCTCTGACTGAACATCTACTCACCTTCTGAAGTTACCTTCCGCGTCCTCGGTTAATCCTTTTGTCCCTTCACCTGCAAGATCTCAAATCGGCGGCCAAAGCAAGTTCGGGTGGGGTGGGGGCAAATTTTTTCCGTTTAACACGCTGAGGGTGGACACGCGTGGGCGGAGAAGTGGGGCAGGGGGACAGCAAACGCACGCCTGCCGAAAGCCCCCTAATCCGCAGGCTGTCTGGAAAGAGTCGCGGGAACACCCCCCCCCCCGTTCCATACCTCCAGCGCCCGCGGCCGGTCCGTCGATTACCTGCGTGGGCCGCAACGTCCACGCGGGAAACAGAACATAAGGAGGCATCCCAGCGACGTTTCCCACCCGAGGCAGCAAAAGGATCCTTGGGGCTTCGCTTCTTTTCCTGCCCATCTACACGGAAGTAACTCCCACTGGTTCCGTCGAGGGTTCACTCCAGATCAGAGCGCTCGGAATAGCAGCAC
This sequence comes from Laticauda colubrina, assembly GCA_015471245.1. NCBI lineage: Eukaryota > Metazoa > Chordata > Lepidosauria > Squamata > Elapidae > Laticauda > Laticauda colubrina. The sequence continues at coordinate 6,472,063 of BLBF01000011.1, read as the reverse complement.
GACTGCCCTGTAAGCGGTTCCTTCTGCGTGGCAGTGATTCTGACCCACGCGCAAGCCTTGGACTTTGACCATTAACTTATTTCTTTACTCGGCTGCAGAAACGGGACTGCATGCAATTTGGTTGTATGCTTATAAAATAACAAAATACTAATATTTAGAATCAAGTTTATATGTTTGTCCTGAGGGCACACACGCACGCACACACACACACACTTTCCCCCCTCCAAATATAATAGCACCCGTGGGCGTTTTTTTAAGCAGCTGAAGCGCAACGGGGGGGGGGGGGAGAGGGGCAAAGCGACAGAAGTATGCTTCGGGACGTAAATCGGTTCGGGAACGATTGTGCAACTTGTTGAATGCGTTGTCTCTGCTTTAAAAGGATGGACTAGGTGCGTCAATACATTCCTGCCTTTTTACCTGTAAAGTGCCTTCTTGCAGAGAGTACCGCCGAGATAAGGTGGTACTTGGAAAGGACGGGCAAGAAGTCGCAGTTCTAGACGGATGAAAGATAGGTGGACATCCCACGTAAATTGCCTCGGATCATTGTAACGTTCCTTCTTGAAAGCGAACGTAACCTGGAAAACACACACCGGTTCCGCTTGGTGAGAAAGTATAATGTGGAAAAAAAGAGGGAGGAGGCAGAGCGCGCGATGGATTGACAGCGCCTCGAGATTCTTGGACCACTTTATGACAACCTGGGGTGGCGGGGGGGGGGGAGGGAGGGGGGGGGGCGGGGAGAGAAAGGGAGTATTTATTCAGTCTTTGTTTACGGCCTCGGATCTCCGGTTGCATCAGCCCAGATCTGGGAAAGGAGAAGGCAAAGGATCGAGGAGGATCTGGGCAAAAGCTGCGCCAAGGTGAAGGCAAGCAGTGAGAGCCGTTTCCCACCTTAAAAGCGCCACTCTTGGTGATGTCACGTCGGAAATTTACCAAAGCAAGATCTAGCCAACTGTACCGAGAGATCCAGCCCCTTGACTGGCTGATTGGGCAAGGCGGCACTGACGTGCACTGACGTTTGAAGACTTGGGATGCATTTGGCTGTGCAATACAGAACCCACATAAACAAAGGCACATTGGAGGGAAGGGCCAGTCCGTCCGGCTTCGCTCGTCCTGTCCTTCCCTTCAGGAGCGAAAAGGGAGAGCGGGGTGTCCGCGCGGAGGGAAAGGCGAAAGGAAAGCGAGAACGAAGCGAGCGGCGGCGAGAAGCGCCTCTCCGCTTCCTTCCTGCCTTCGCCCGCTCGCCCTGAGAACCCGAACTGCCAACAGTTGAATGAATGAATGAATGAATGAATGAAAGAGACACGCCACCTAACAAGTAAGTGGATCGCGCCGTTGACTGCCACAAGGGGAAATATGTCCTGTCTTTTGGCTGGATGATGCAACCTCCTCCCCCGTCTTCAGGCAAAGCAAAGTAGCCCGGAGATGGGATGGAGTGGGTGGGTGGGGGGGGGAAGAAAGGGGGTGGGGGCAGGATTGGGACCCCGGCGAAGATCGCGCTTGCCAGATATAAAATATTAACCCCACCCACCGCCGCCCCGTGCAGGCTTCTCCCAAAGGCACCTCTTGAAAGGGCCTCGCCTAGCGGCCTTCGGATCCGGAGACCTTCCCAACAGCCCACCTCGCCACTTCCATCCGCTCCCACTCACCCTCCCCCAAAGCGTGACTTTTCCGACCGAAGGCCCGGAAGAGGAAACTTTTGAACGCAGCTCTTGCGCTTGGTTTTTTCGGGGCTCAGGGCCGCGGCGTTTCCAGCCCGTGGAAGAGGTCCGCGGAGGGACTTCAATCGCAGGAAGAAAGGGGTGAGAGGAAAGTTGTTGGGCGGAGGATTTGGGTGACTTGGGGGCCCTTTTGATCTCCGCCAGCGACTAGGTCCGAGCGCAGGCAGGATCAGCGCTCGGTCCTGGAGCAACACGCTCCCTTTCAGGTTGACTGCCGGCGGAGGTTGGGCAGGCTGCAATAAACTACTCCAAGAGCACGTCGCCTAAGAGCGGCGCCGGCCGGCCTTCCTGCCTGATGCAGGTGGGAGGCAGGAAAGGAGGGAGGAAAATCGGCCTAGCTGGCAGGTTGTACAGAGGGAGAGGGATTGCTGGCTTCGAGCGGAGTTTGAATTAAGGGGCACCAAGACTTCGGAGTAAGAAGCAAAGAGGAGTCCGCCGAGAGAGGCGAGCTGAGCAGCCCAAGTCTGAAACTTCCCAGGGTTTTGCTACTTCTCCGCTTGAGAAAGCTGTTCTGGGGAGTGCGGAGGGCGGAGAGCGGGGGGGGGGGGGGGCGGGCGATATCGGAGGGATGCAATCATTGGAAAAGCCCCCGGAAAAAACCGATTTGCGTCAGTTCCGAAGGGGATCCGGAAGAGATGGCAGAAGCGTTCCCTTCTCCCGTTCAGTCCTCGGCTGCCTTACTTTGCCCCGCGCATCCTTCGGGACCCTCCGGCTCTCCCCGCGCGCAGCTCGGCTTCGCTGCTTCCTCTGGCCCTTTGAATTGCCTTTCGCCTTTGTGCGCGCGTGTGAGAACGAGCGGGCGAGCGGCTGCGTGCGCTCTGATTCAATGCCGTTTCTGCCGCTCTGCGGGGACCCCCGCCGCGCGCCCCCCCCCCCGCCCCTTTGAAGGTTTGGGAGCCGAAGGCAGTGGCGGAATGTCGAGGGGAAACGGGAGCGTGGGACCCCTCCCCCCTCTTTCCCCTCCCCTCCCCACCCCGCCCCCGCCGCTCCTCTCCCGGGGCGCTTCTCGTCCTTAGCCCGCGCCACTTGACAGCCCGCTCGCCGTGGAGCCCAATGGGCACGGCAAACGCCCGTTTGTGAGGCTTGCGGGAGCTGTCGAGTGGAAAAGAGTTTGCTGTTGAGCGCGCATCCCCGGCGGGCAGAGGCGTGTGGACAAGCTATTCGGGAGCGGGGTGGGGAAAGAACTGGAAGGTCTGAATACTTTCGTTGCACCAGGAGGGGGTCTATAGCGAAAGGGCAACGCAAAGGGATCCCCCCCCCCCCCGCCGCCGCCGCTTTTCCATCCAGCGGAAGATAAGCTCTCTGCCTTATAGCGGCTTTGGGGAGGCTGTACTCCCAGTTCTCCTCGCCACCTCTGGGCCTGGCAGAAGCAGGCATTTTGTGGCGCCCGCTCGTCCCCGTGAAGTCCCCGAACGCCGTCTCCCTCTCCGCACCTTGCCCGTCTCTCTCTCTTTTTTTTTCCCCAGGGAGCAACCGGACAGACTGGAGCCCTCAGCGCCTCGCTCAAGTCTTGGCAACTTGTCTCTCCGTTGACTTCCGACGCTGTCTGCCTTCAATTCTCCCGAAAACGCCACTCACGCGGCTGAAGGTGGGTGACGCGGGTTGACCCTTTTCCTCACCGGCTCTCCTCCCCCCCCCCCCCGCCACCCACCTTCGCCCCGCCGTCAACCAGGAAAATCAAACTCTCTTCAACGCGGAGAAAGCGGCCTCTGCCTTTAGCCGGAGTTGGGCTGGCGGAACTCAGGAGAGAAAGAAAGTACACCGTGCCCGATGGCGGGTGGAGAGGAGGAGGGGGCCGTGCTGGGCTCCGCTCTCCGCAGCTCTCAACGCGGGCAGCCGCTCAGCATCCCATCTCGCCTCCCTTGTCCTTGGCAGCGGGGGCATCGCTTTCTGCTTCGAAGACAGCCCCGCTCTCCTCCCCCACCGACGTTGAAGAGAGAGCTGGCTGCTGTCTCTCCCCTCCCTCTGTTCGAAAGCCCTGCTTGCCCACGTCCCCCCTTCTCTTCGGCTCGCCTTTTCCCTCCACCGCTTGTGCCACCCTGCCCTCCCTCTCGTCTCCCCGTCCCCTTCCCTGGCATCTTCCTTCCCTGCTGGCTCGGCCTCTTGGTGGGGAAGGGCGGGCGGGCGGGCGGGCGGGCGAGGAATGGGATTGTTGCCCAGGAAAGCTGAGCCATGCTCTTGTTGTGCCGTGTTTCGTTTGCAGCCATGCCCTGCGTCCAGGCTCAGTACGGGTCCTCGCCACAAGGAGCCAGCCCGGCCACGCAGAGCTACTCGTACCACCACTCGGCGGCTGCCGGGGAATACAGCTCGGACTTCTTAACTCCCGAGTTTGTCAAGTTTAGCATGGACCTGACCAACACTGAAATCACTGCCACCACTTCTCTCCCCAGCTTCAGTACCTTTATGGACAACTACGGCGCCGCTGCCGCCGCCGCCGCCGCGGGTTACGACGTCAAGCCGCCCTGCCTCTACCAAATGCCGTCGCAGCCCCCGCCGCCCCCGCCGCCGGCGCCCTCCATCAAGGTCGAGGAGCTGCCCCTGCACGGCCACGGCTACCCGCCGCCGCCGCCCCCCGCCGCCGCCGGCGGGCCCCAGGCGCCTGATGAGCTGGCCGTCTACTACAAACCCTGCGCCTCGCCGCCCACCCCGGCCGCTGGTTTCGCGCCGGGTCAGAGCGTTTGGGACGAGGCCGGGCCGCTGCACGGCTTCCATCACCACCACCACCACCACCACCAGGCTTACGGTGGGGCGGCAGGAGGAGCGACTGGCGGCGGCGGCGGCGTGCACAAGGCAGCCCCGACGGCGGTGCCGCGTCTCTCGCTTTTCTCCTTCAAGCAATCGCCGCCCGGCATGCCGGTGGGCAGCTGCCAGATGCGCTTTGACGGGCCCCTGCATGCCCTACCGCTCAACGGGGAGCCCTCGGGCCACGGGCCTGGCGCCCACCACCACCACCACCATCACCACCACCACCACGACGGGCAGCCTTTCGCTCTGCCCAACCCTATCCGCAAGCAGGCCAGTGCCGCCGCCGCCGCCGCCGTCGGGTTCCCCGGACTGCAGATCGGGCACGCCTCCCAGCTCCTGGATGCCCAGGTGCCTTCGCCGCCTTCGCGGGGCTCGCCCTCCAACGAGGGGCTGTGCGCCGTCTGCGGAGACAACGCCGCCTGCCAGCACTACGGCGTGCGCACCTGCGAGGGCTGTAAAGGCTTCTTTAAGGTGAGCCGCCGAGGCTCATGGTGCCTCCTGGGCGTGAGTCTCCTGTCTGTCTGTGTGTCTGTCTGTCTCCCCGATGCCAACTGCTATGCCGCTGACCTCCCAACTCTCCGTCCATCTCCTTCACTGCCTCCCTTTATCTTCCAAGTTCCTGTCTCTGCTGAGTAGAAACTAACTCGCTTCTTTAGACTCGGGCTGCTGTCACTCTTGAGGTTGGGCGCCTGGAAGAAAAGAACAGGATCTCTATTTGGGGATCTAGTCTGAACCTCCTTCCTGCCTCCAGATCTTAGCTGAGTTCAGAATGATAAAGGGGGCTTAGATCAAAACCCACACGTGCTTACCGGGTTTTTAGTTCATTGGGAAAGACAAAAAGCTCGAGAAGAGGGAAGCCAGGAGGGTTTTATCAAACGGCATATATTTAGGCTGTTTGTCATCTAATCCTTTAAAATAGTTCGGACTCCTTGTACTAGATGGGAATATGCCGTTCACTACAGGGGAAAAAAAAACAAAACCCAACCCTCAGCTTTATTGTTCTGCTATAGATTTGAGGCCTAGCCATTCTTGCTTTATTATGAATAACATCGCATTCCCATGACCCTCCCTCCCGCAAATGACACAGCCCTTCCTTTTACCCACGTTCTCCCTGCCCCTAGATATTGATGGAGATAAAAGTGCAGCAGAAGAGGAACTGGCCGCTTGAGCGGAGAAATTCCTCTGCATCCTTTTCCGAGCCTTGTGGGGAAGAAAGAAAGGACGATCGAAGGAACCCGGGAATCGCTTTTTATTCCCTCGGAGCTTTGAAGCTCGGAAGAAAAACTGCCACAATGTCCCGGTTTTCTTTCTCTTCCTTTCTCCCTCATACCCCAAGCCCACGGCCCAAGAGGCTTTTAAAGTGCCCTGGTTTATACTAGGCCTGTTCCCTAAGTTATTACTTGACAAAAACGACCTGCGATGGAGGACGGGTTGTTGAAGTGTCCGACGCCTGTTGCCCTTTTCCTGATCTCCCCAACCTTTCTCTCTGTCAGTTCCAGTCCCACGGGGGGGGGGGTGATGGAGGGGGGAGTTTTGTCCTGTCTCTGGAGGAACTGAGCTGCGCGAGGGGAGGGATGTGTCTTTTTTGCAAATCCATTTTGCCTTAAGGACTGGTTAGAACAGAAAACTCCGCCTTAGCTAATAAAGTAGACTCGCAATCCCGATGGTCGAATTAAATTGTTTCTCTATTCCGCCCCCCCCCCCCCATCCCACCCGTAACTTCCTAACTGAGTAACCGCATCCTTGAACAGAAAAGGGATTCTTGTTTTTTGGGGTTTTCTCACTTCTTTTCCCATAAAGTCATGGCTTTTATTCTGGATTACGTAAACCTATTTCTTTAAGCTTCCGATGCTTCTGTTTAAAGTAAACTAGAGTTTATCATGATGTCCCCAAGGAACATGAAGTAATCCAGAGTACTTGCCCTCATAGAAATAGCTTGGATTTGAGTCGTTCAGCTTATAGCAGGCTCACCAGAGGGTGCTCGGCGAGCCCGCTCCCCAGTTTTTGGCGTGTGTTAGTGGACCTGGAAAAGGAGAGGCCGCCGGAGCGAGAGAGGAAGAAGAAGAAAGGGATCTTCTCAGCCCACCAAGCGCCTCAAACTCGGACCGCCTTCCGGGGCTCCGCTCCGCGCTCTTCCGCTCCTCACCTCTCCTCTCCCCCCCCCCCCATCCTCTCTCTGCCCTGTCTCTGCAGCGCACCGTCCAGAAAAACGCCAAATACGTTTGTTTAGCGAATAAGAACTGCCCCGTGGACAAACGCCGTCGGAACCGGTGCCAGTACTGTCGTTTTCAGAAGTGCCTTGCGGTCGGCATGGTCAAAGAAGGTAGAGCCTGCCGTGGGGTGGCCACAAGCATAGGCGGAGCAGCCAGCGTCCCCAGGCGCGGCGAAGTTCCCGCTGAGCTTCCGCGGGAGGGGGGGGGGCTTCTTCAGGCCCTCGGGGTGCCCAGGGCTCCCCTCCCCACTCCCTAGCTCCTACGGGCTCATCTTCAGAGCATCAACCCTCGGGGGAGTGGCAGGAGGCGAAGGCCTGGGCAAACCCGGACTTAGACCTAAGGTCCCCTTTCCTGAGCAAAGAGGCGCTGGCGGAGTGCCTTAGGTTTAACCTTCAAGGGATTCCAGGAGCAAAGGCAGAAGGAACCTGTTTTGTTTTGTTTTTTTCCTCAAAAGCCAAAACCTCCTCGAAACTGAGCTCCCTAGGAGCCAAAGGAAACCCGGAAAAAACGACACCATTAAGCAGCCCCAGTTTCTCCTTGGAAACCTTTTCTCTGGGCTGACATATTCAGCCATGAAGTTTTGACCCCAGTAGAAAAGGGGGACATTAAATGTTGTGGGTGGTGGGTGGGAAGGGTGTCTTTTCTTCTTCTTCCGCCTGGCCGGGCGACCTGCCGCACGTTCTCTGAGTGGGGGCGTCTTGTCTTTTTCAGTGGTTCGCACAGACAGCTTAAAAGGCCGAAGGGGTCGTTTGCCCTCCAAACCGAAGAGCCCCCAGGAACCTTCTCCCCCTTCGCCCCCGGTGAGTCTGATCAGTGCCCTGGTGAGAGCTCATGTCGACTCCAACCCGGCTATGACCAGCCTGGACTATTCCAGGGTAAGCTGGAGACAATATTTGCCTACGGGTCCCCTTCGCGGGCCACCAAATGAAATCCGCTTAGTCCCCCCTAGGAAGGTCGTTTCTCCCTTCCACCACCCATTCGATGTGATTGCGCAGACACCCCCAAGGTGTTGGTGTCCCAGAGGGCTTGTAGATCTCTGGGCGAGAATTTGGTGTGTAGGTGGATGCATGTGTGTGCCTGCTGAAGCGGGGAAGGGGAACTTCAAGCAGATGCAGGCTGCGACTCTGTCTCTCTCCATATATACACTTCTCGGGCTGTGGGCTACCTTTGCAAATAGCGTTGACTGCTACTTAAATGTACATAGGATTGTTTTGTTCCAAACTAGAAGTTATTTCCCTCATTTCCCCCTGCCAGTAATTACGTTTGAAAAGAAGATGTTCCCCATTCAGATATGTTTGGGATATGAAAGCCATTGAGAAAGATTAAACTCTGGGCAGGACACTCCCAAAGGAGATGGCCAGAGCACCTACCTCCTGGAAACTAACCTTCAGCTCCTTACTACAAGGATGTTGGTTTGGTTTTTATCCACCTCTCTTCTGCCTTATGGGACACACACCATAGGAATTAAGTAAGGAGAGAAAGTTACCTCTTTTTCAAGGCATGATCAGTTGCTCCCTTCTCACAGTAGAACCACATGCGAAGGTACATCTTTAATACATAAGAAATGAAATATGATAGACAGCCATAGGCGTTTGTGCTGAATGCGTTTCACATGTTTGTATTGTGTGTATGGACGGATGGACAGGTTTCCCTTCCCCTTATTATTTAATTAGCACATTTCCCCACTCCCCCCACCCCACCCCCAAATTGACTTTCCAGAAGCTAAGCCAAACCCTGGAATTTTTGCTTGGAGGGGGGTGTCTTTCTAGAGTATTTAAAGTTGACCCTTCTTCTTGGCCACAGCCATTTCAACTCTTCGAGTGGCCATCCCTCCTAGCGCCACCCTAATTGAATTAATTGCCATGGGACATCTAATTTCTTCACTGGCCAGAGCGAGGTTTAATTGTTATAAAAACTTGGCTCCCCTCCTCGGAAATGGGGTTAGCAATTTCACGGGCTATAGATTTCAGAGAGCCTCATTAAATTGCTGGGGTCTTTCTCTTACTTCCCTCCCCCTTCCCTCTCTCTCCCATCTTCCTTGCTGTGGAATCCCAGTTCCAAGCAAACCCAGATTATCAGATGAGCGGAGATGACACGCAGCACATCCAGCAGTTTTATGACCTCTTAACTGGTTCCATGGATATTATCCGGGGCTGGGCAGAAAAAATCCCCAGCTTCACTGACCTTCCCAAACAAGACCAAGATCTGCTGTTTGAATCTGCCTTCCTGGAGCTTTTCGTCCTGCGGCTAGCCTACAGGTAAGTAGGAAGTGCTCTCTCTCCAAGTTGAAGGTCACCTGCCAAGTGTACACTTGGATGTGCAGGCCTGTGGGATACATGTGCACATATGTGCACACCCAGACACATCCCTTGCAATGAGCAAACCTGCGCCGTTCAAGGTCCGCTGAGCTGCGTTTTTATTAACTCCTCAGTAATTAGGTCCCTCTTAAGCCTTCCATTTATTGCTTGGCGAATAATTAGTTGTTTGCCTTTCTCTTTTTCCCCCCCTTCCCCTTTTCTGGCCACCCTGTAAATCCCCCTACCCTCCACAGGTCAAACCCCGTGGAAGGGAAGCTCATTTTTTGCAATGGCGTGGTCCTGCACCGCCTACAATGTGTCCGTGGGTTCGGGGAATGGATCGATTCCATTGTGGAGTTCTCTTCCAGCCTGCAGAATATGAACATTGATATCTCTGCCTTCTCCTGCATCGCTGCCCTAGCCATGGTGACAGGTGAGAGACCCAGCTTCTGGCTCTTCCTCTTTACTCTGATCACCCGGGGGTGTTTTATTTCAGATTAAGTGATCTGGAATAAGTAACCAGTTTCTCCATCTTGGAGATGAGTATAGATGATGATGATGATGATGATGACGACAACAACAACAACAACAACAATAATAATAATAATAGGAATTTTAGTCTTTCTGGCAAGCAGGAAATCTCTGCCCCATGCCCGTTTCAACTTGCCAGTGCAAATGAGAGTTCTCAGAAAAGATGCACATTCTTTCAATATATAGTTAAAATCCACAATAGCCACACTCCTTGACTTTGTTTCATTTTAGAACTGCATTTTGGGTTTTCTCACTTCTTTTCCCATAAACTCATGGCTTTTATTCTGGATTACGTAAACCTATCACTTTCACCTTCCTATGCTCCTGTTTAAAGTAAACTAGAGTTTATCATTATGTCTCCAAGGAATATGAAGTAATCCAGAGTAATTGCCCTTTTGTACAATCCATCCATTGGCAATAGGGAATAGAATGCACAAATCAAGATATATGCATGAAGACATGTTTATGTTCACATGACACACTGAATCACAAAGTAACCAATCATATTTTATGTTAATATGGTGGACATAATATGGTGATTAACTTAAGGTTCAGCTTGCCTGCCAATCCAAAGTATTGGGTTAATTAATCCAACCATGGAGGGGCTCTTATGAACAGAGTCTTCATGAGAGAACATTCATGTTTGAATTGCTATAATACAGATAGTTCTGTTGCACACAAGAAGTTCAAGAGGTCTGACTCAAATGGAGGAGTTGCAAACTGAGCCACAACTACAATTTCACAATGCTGTCTAATTTGTAGCTGCATGAAAGAAAGTCCACTGAGTTCAGAAACTTCAATGTATTCCAAACTATGTTGTTTAGCATTGGGACTTTAAGGAGTAAGGGGTAGTTAAAGCAGGGGAAGGGTCTCCCAATGCCTAATTTGTACTCTCCTGTTGAAGTACCCCTCCCTCAACCACGCCCTAGAGCTGGGTCTAAATCAGCACCTTCTTGTCCTTTTGCAGAGAGGCATGGCCTGAAGGAGCCCAAGCGGGTGGAAGAACTACAAAACAAGATTGTCAATTGCCTCAAGGACCATGTGACTTTCAACAACGGTGGCCTGAACAGGCCAAATTACTTGTCCAAACTCCTGGGCAAGCTCCCGGAACTGCGGACCCTCTGCACGCAAGGCCTGCAGCGTATTTTCTACCTGAAGCTGGAAGATTTGGTTCCGCCACCAGCAATAATTGACAAACTTTTCTTGGACACTTTACCTTTTTAGAAACAAGGACAGAGAAAGGGAGAAAGAGAAAAAAAAATGTAAGGGGATGGTGGGGGTGGGGAAACCTAGAAAGAAAGAAAGACAATGCTGCTGTGTTCTCAGAGTTGAAGAACTTTCGAAGCCTCGAAGACGGAGGGGGGGGGAATGCAAACAAGCAAGCAAGGAGATCGAAGCCCAGGAGAAAAGCAAGAGCCCCCTGTTTCCCCTCCATAAGGAAGGAGCATCTCTGGCTGCTGCATGCTCCCACCCCTCCAAACTGTGGCTTAGCTTGTCCTGCAGAACAGTGACTGAAAACTGGGGGCTGTGGCCATGCTGAATTCCGTTCCTTGGACTACACACAGATTCCCATGGTACCAGCTTTTTATTCTTGCCTAAACAAACAAACAACCCCCCCCCAGAAAACTAAAGTCTCTTTCGCTCCCATCCACTCCCTTTCCCCCAAAGAAAAAAAAAAAAAAAAAGACACACAGGTTTTTAAAAAAAAAGAAAAGAAAAAAGAGTTCATTCCTCTGATTGTGAGGATGGCTGTGACCAAGGACTGTAAGTTAGGAAGCCGAGTCTTGCTCAGGCTTTAGCTGCTGCTGCTGTTACTGGCAAGAGTATTTCAAAATGACCCACTCAATCTCCCCTCCCCTCTTCCTTAAGACTTTTAAAAGTGTTTTCTGCTGTAAAGGGAAAGCTGTAATATATTAGAAGATGGAATTAAGGGTGCGGGAGGGAGAGGGTGCAGCATGAATCGACAGAAGGCAAAGGATTGTACACTTATCAGATGCAGTTTGGCCTTTTCTTTCTAAAAATACAGAGCAAAACTATTCTGTGCCTATTTATGAATAAGCTATTCAAACCACTATAAAATTAGAGAAAGAGAGAGAGAAAAAGAGACTAAATCAAAGGGATTTGAACAAAAAGATTTGATTATTTAAGATTTAAATCAAAAGAAAGTCTGATGATTCTAGGAAGACAATGTTATTATAGGCACTTGCTATTTCAGTAATGTCTATATTCTATAAATAGTTATTTCAGACACTATGTAGTCTGCTAGATTTTATAAAGATTGGTAGTTCTCTAAGAAGCTTCAAACTTTTTTTTTCTCAGTTGTAAAATAGGTGGGCACAGGTGTTACACAAATACAACAGACTCCCCACCCACATCCATTTCTGGAAAATCTTCCGAAAGGGACCCATATTCCCGTGTTTGTAAACACCGTTTGGCATTCCTTGTTTGTAAGTGTCGTATGTATTGTTGATGCTGATTAAAAAGAAAACAGTTTATATCTTGATCATTTTGTTGTCTGAGGAGAAACCAGTCTTGCATGCACAAGCTTTTTTGACTATTTCCAGAGTGTTTCTCTCATATATAGATCTCCCTGGAAATTATTGAGCACTTTGTCTTTTTATTTCAAGTTTCTTCTGTTGAGGGAGGAAGTTGTTTTTTTAATGCCTAAAATTGTTAATATATTATTTTACGTATCAATACCATGTTTTTTAATGCCATATTATGTAGTATATCTATTTTTCTTTGTATATTTCCAGTATGGCATATTTTGAAATCACTGCCTTTTCTCTTTCCTCTCTCCCATTCTACCCACCCCACAATTTCTCCATGTGGTGTATATGACAGTTAGAAGCTGACCTTTCTCCCAAACCCTTTCTTGGAGAAAGATAATTTTAATGTTTACAGCAAATAAATCCATGTCAACGAACAGAATCCCGTCTTTTTTCTCTTTAGGAAAAAAAAAGGTCCCAGAAGCCTCCCATGATAGATAGTTACTCGGATGAGGATGGTGATGATGATTCATAGCACTGAAACAGCAGGTTAAAGAAGTGCTATATGTATGGTGGCTTATCTGACCTGGGAAAAGAAATTTGCTGTTTTAAGTGGCAAAAGGAGGCAAAGCTAAGATGTATAGTTTACTTTCTTTTTCTAACTTCAATACCATGTAGTGTTTGTTGTTTCTACCATTTTAGCCTTCCTTTGAAATTTCTGGGAACCTAAGTTAAAATGCAGAAATGTTTGCCTTATCTGGCTCTAAAAATTTAAATAGGTCCTCCAATGCATTCTAAAGGAATTAGCTTTTGTGAGTAATCTTTGCATTAGTCTCTGATTCTGAATGAGTTTGTTCTACACCAAATGGAGTAGCAAGTGGCAAGATGTAGCAAAAAAGAAAAGAAAAGAAATGGGGTAGAAAAAGGGTGGAATAAGTTAAGGTATTTGGAACTGGAGCATTCATGTCCATTGCTGAAATTTAAATAGGCTAAATTGGATGAAATTGATTTTATCAGTGTGCATGCATGTGTGTGGACACCATAAACCTGTGGCATGTTTAGTGGAAAGCAAGTTCCACAGAGTTTAAAGAATCTGAGAATCTAACTGCAAAAGGATGCAGTCTTAATTTATTTGCAATGAAATGCTAAGGATACAACTCAAATACATTCCTGTTGAATTCACAGGGTTCTTTTCCAGAGAAGCATGTGGTTACATTCCTAAATCGTTGACTAATGTAATTGTAATTTGAATTCAGTGCAATTTCAGTACATTTTGGCAGAATTAGGTTTGGGCTGTTAAGATTTGGACAGGAAATGTATGCTTCTGTACTTCATGTGGAAGAAAATTGGTTTGTTTCAATGGAATTTTCTGCAGACTAGGTATATTTAGGTTTGGGCTGATGGAAATCCAGAGTTGAACCTTCCCCCAATAAGGTTTAGGAAGTGGAAGTCAATCAATCCTATTTGCTAAGGCTGCACATGCTGTGGATTCATCTGGGAGTGTGTATCTTATTGTACTTGAATACAATACTTTCATTCCTTTTGAAATAATTTATGGATTTTGTTAGCATAGTAGGATTTTTAATATATATTTGAGAAAAAAGCAACATTAAATGCATAAGCAAGGAAACGGTATCTTTGGATCTCCTTCCGATTCATTAAACTTCAAACTCAATTTAGTTCAAATCAAAATATATAGCCGGATGCGGGACACAGCGAAGAAAATTTGATAGGAGGATCCGTGTTTTAGACACAAACACATTTGCGAGGCTTTTTTAAAAAAATAATAATATATAATTGATATGTTTTCGAATGGGGGTAGCAAAGTTAATATTCTCATAATTATTATTTAATTGCAGGAGGGGGGGGGCGGGAGAAATTTCTCATATTCACACAACTCTTTTGCTGTGGCTGTTTTGAATCGGGAGTCAGAAGTAGTAGCTACCGTAGTTTTACGTTTTCTCCCCGTTCTCCTGTGCTTTCCAGCATCAAAACGGCTGGGGAAGGTGGGGGGTGAGGGGGCGGTTAAAACGAGACACCTGATTGTTGGAATCAAGGAAAGATGATGCTCATCCGAGATAAACAATGATCATCATAACAGTAACAATTCCTGTCCGAGGAGGGAATCCGTCGGATCCCTCATTTTAGATTGATGCGTCACACGCAGGAGCCAGGTCGGGGGAAAGCAGCTGGTTTTCCAGGGAAGAAAGGTTCCTAAGGCTACGCAGCTGGCGTGAGCCTGACCGGGCGTTGGCCCCGGGGATTTGAGCGGGGCTTCTTCTTCAGAAGCGGGGAGAAGGAGCCCGCGGCCTGCCACGCTCGAGCCCTTCCCTCTTCTTCCCAGATTGGCTCTTTCGGCGGCCCTGACGGACCGTCGCGAAGGTGAGGCCTCTTTCACGGCGTAACTCGAGCTCAGAAACGATGCGGGCCTAGGAGACGGCCACGTCGAGATCTGGCAGAAGGGCCGGGGGCGGGGTGTGCTAACTCAGTCTTGGGTTGAAATCATGGTGTGGCTTTTTTGGGGTGGGAGGGGGCAACGTTCCCCAGAGATTTCACCCACCCACTCCCACCCCACCTTCGTCGAGCTCACAACCTGAGCTTGTGACTCTACAAGAGTCACGCGTGCAGCAGTTTGCCTTTCGGGCCGTCCCGGTTTTTATTTAATTTCATTTTATTTTTCGAGGCAAGGCAAATCATAGAAGTTGGGAGAAACAGGCAGCGAGGGGGGTTCTCAGGGCTCTCCGGAAGACCCTTTCTTTAGACCAGAAGCGAGAAATCTCCTCAGGCAGAGAAGCCTGAAGGAATTCGAAGGACAAACCCCGGGGTAGGGGGATGGGGGTGGGGCTTGAAAGTTTCCCGCCCGAAAAGTAGCGGTTCCTTCCCAGAAAGCGCGCCCAGGCCAACGTAAGGCAGCTCGACGCTGCGCTCTCTTTTCCCGCCCATTTGAGGCTCAAGCGTAACGGCTGCTTCAGGCAGGACGGGCACCACCCTCCGTCCCTCCCCCACACCCTCCGTGCCCCTCCGCCAGCCTAGCCCGGCTGTTATAGCGGGAGGGGAAAGGGGAGGTTGTCGTCTGTCCCCCGTTTTCTCGAGGCGTTTAGGTTGTGTGTGTGTGTGTGTCTCCTGTGTGTGAATTCCAGCGACGCCTCGCTGATAATCGTGGGGAGGGAGCGAGCGAGCGGTGGCTCCGCTGGATGGGCGACTGCGGGGCGCGCCGCCGAGAAAACATGCGATGGAATCTGCGTTCTTACGCGGATGAATTTTCTAGGCATTACTTTCAGCGGAGATGGAGGTTTTCATCCGGCGCGGGGGAGTTTAACCAAAAATAAAGCAAAGCCGCCTCTCCGCTGAGAGAATTAAGGAGAGGAGCGAGGTGGGGGGGGGGGGGGGACGGACGAGTGGAGAGGCGGCTTTTCTCCTCGTCGCCCCTCCATTGGGGCGCTTCCAATTCCTCCCAACCTTCCCGCCTCCGAGAGCTCTTGGGGCGCTTTAGGACCTTGGAAAGCTTTTCCTGTGCCGCCGCTGGAGGGGAAGCCTCTGCTGAGGGTCCCTTTGTACTTCGGCTGGCTTGTTTTCGGAGCTGGGGACGCAGCGAGAGGGCTCGGCTTGTATTTATGGGCGCGGTTTAAGGGCGCTTTTGAGCGCAAGCCAGACTCTCAGCGGCGGGAAACACACAGGCCGTTCTCGCCGTCGCGGGCGTCCCTGCTTAGCGCCTTCTCGAGACAATTGGGGAAGTGGCGGCGCTGGGGAGGCCCACGAAGTCCTCGGTAAACGTCGAAATAGCCCCGATTGCGGGACTTAACACGGGGAAAGCGACTCCCGGAGAGGGAATTAGAGGTCCATTCATTCGAATGCGATGCCTTGAGGAAACGTGGCGCCCGGTAACTTGAATGGGGCTACCTAAGGGAAAGGAAACTGACTCTCGAACTTGAGCAAGAACATTTGGGGAGAAGGTGACTGGAGTGGCTTGTAGCTGGCGCGTCGCTGATATCTCGGGGATTTCTCAATAGGAGAGAAAGAGACGTGTTGTAGTTAGCTCCTTCCTGAGTCACTTGCCCTTGGCCATCACTTCCCCCCCCCCCCCCCCCCCTTCCCCCCCCCCCCGCCCAAGCAAGCAACAGGGAAGTTCCTGTTGACGGCGAAGAGTGAAAGTAGGTTGGAGGAACTTTGCTCCTTTCGAGGGATGCCCAGTTTTGCAACTGTCAGTCTAGGTTGCCCTACCTGCTACGCGACTTTAGCGTTGCCCAACCCTTCTTTGCAGTTCCCGAGCGGGGACTCTCCACCCCCTGCGAACCTGTAGGGTGGCTCGTCGCATCCCAAGTGGGCTGATCGGCAGGATGCTTGCAAGACGCTAGGCCGGACCTAGCGCCCCTCTCCTCTTTTCTGCCACCGTAACGAAAGACGTCCCGGGGGTTCTGCGAAAGGACCGGATGCACCTTAAATATTACGGTCCCGTAGGCTAAGTCCGTTTCCTCCACTTGCCTCCTTAGGCTTTTTTTTTTTTTTTTTGAAAAATATTTCACTGCTGAGGCATTAACAGGATTGAGGTGGCCGGAATGCAAAATGCGATTCGACGTCACAGTTTTACTGATTTGAAAATTATTTCAACCCGCGAAATCCTGGGCTGATTTCTGCCTCCTCCGTTGGTCTTCTCTTACCTGCTTTCACAGCACCTATTCTGCATTTTGTAGGCTTAGCCAATCTGTTACTCCAGGTTATCCCATCACGGGGGAATTCAGCTTGATTGCATGGTACGAAGGCTCCAAATCCGATGCCCATTTTAACTGGGTTGTATGCTTCTGTTGAATTCAGTGCAATTGACTTCGGGAGTGATGTTGGTAATTCATAGATTTGTAACATAAACGAATCAGTGCCAGTGCCCTTTCTGGGTTTCTGCTCAAATGTAAATCATCTGATTTCACTGGCAGATATTCTCAAATAAGGGAGAATAGCTCTACAACCTGAAAGCCGAACATTTCAACTGCAAGAATACCCCAAACACTTCCTTTCTCGATAACATTTTTCTTCATCCGTGATTCATCTTTCCATCTATTCTAGGCAGACAAATATCCCCTCCCCTGCTTCCAAGTTGGTACATCGACCTAAAAATCTTGAGGCTAGGTTTGTCCTAGTTGCTACAATCAGGAGTAAAATATATTGATAATAATTCACTTCAGCGTCTCTTCACATCATTTTACATTTCGCAAATCACCAGGCTGCTGCAAGAGCACAAAGCAGCGATTTCCAGAAGATAGTCCACAATGAGTTTCAAAACCGCTGAACTGAGAGTCCAATCTGCAACCTCCCAGCCCTTCACAGTTCATGTCGAAGATATATATTTGCAAGCCAAGCTCAGCAACTCGAAGCTCTTCAGCAATCCAGACAGACTTATCTCATTTTTTTTTAAACAGAAGAAATCCTAATACCTCATTACCAACCTGAAATATAAAACTAATTTCAGTTGCCTGCATCTTTTTCTCCACTGCTCTTCCAAATTGACTCCTACTTCTCTACTATTTTCCAGGCACCTGATAGAGAGGAATTAAGCCAGAAATTAAGCTGAGACCCTTCAGGAAGATCTCAGTAGTTTCGCACTCGTCAGGATTTAGATTCTAAAGTCCGGCCAACTCTTGGATCTCTTTAACCAAAGGATTGTTGAAGAAATAATAACTGGTTGACAAGCCTTCGTTCGCAAATCACAGTAAGGCATTCCCTAAGACAAATCCCAACAAATCCCAATATGGGTTTGTTGCAACACTATATGTGAAGTATCTAGCACTTCCCTTGGTCCTCAGAGATCCGGTTGGATGAAGACCAAGATTACCAATGTGGAGCCCAGAAGAACTCAGAGCCATGACTGCGGGTGGGGGGGAGGGAGAGGAGAGAAGTAAACAAATGATTTTAATTCTTTCCCATAATAAATGAAACAAGAAGCTTGTCTTTGGTGGATTTTTATTGTTTACATACCGGGGCGTTAGACATTAGGGGGCCTTCCATCTTCTACTCCATCAGGAATGGGATGGTGCTGGAAGGGGGCTGTTGAACTGGCTGTTGCTATACCAGCTCTGTTTTTGTGCCAGCTGCTGTGCCTTGGAAGGAAACTTCACTGGCCCCAAGTTCCCAGACAAGCCCACTGAAGACGGTTTGCCTCCCTTGACTGAAAGGTCTTAGCCAGCGAATAACTTTCAGGCTGTATTCCCACAAAGGCGTTAACTGAAGCAAGAGTTGACATGCCAGTTCTCTTGGTGCCATGCAAGAAGTCTTGAAAACCAATTATTGCACAACATACTAAGATAAAATGTAGTTGACCACCTCGTGGCGCAACACAGGACCAGCGATGCTTAGTTTCAAACCCTACAATAGTGTGGCACTGCAATCCCAAGGGACTCTCGGATCAAGGAGAGGCACGGATTTCTTAATTATGGTTTCTTGAATGAGTCCTCATTGGCTGAGTTCTGCAACAGCCCTGGCCTGCCTTTGCTTTCAGAAAAGAAAAAAGATTTTAACCCGATTTCAAAAATACAAGCGTCTACTTGTATTTGCCCAGCAACAAAGCAGCGAGGAAAATCAGTTTGAAATAGCGAAGTGCACTGAACTCATGTGGGGGTTCAGCACTGTTCTTCGACAGATGGAGACTTATTGCTTGGTAAGATCTGCAGCTGTGTAGCCTCTCTGCCCAACAATCAAAAAAGCAACTAGCATCTAGCTAGCGCGCCCGAGAGGATGCATTTCCCACGGACTTGTATACACGGCCAACTTAATCGTAGTTTTCTCAAGTTAAAAGCCTGCTGGGATTCCACTACAGTTCGGCTACATACAATATGCTGGGGCAAAAGATGGCTGCTGAAATTTTGATTCGGTGTGCCCTACGAATTTGCTTAGAACTGGATTTGCACAAACAGGAGGCTCACCTCGTTTCAGTCTCCAAAAACTTGTGGCCATTGCTTTCTTTCAGGTGCGACCCACCGCTGCAGAGAAAGCATGCTGTAAATTGGAAGCGTAGTGCTAGCAGGACCAACACTGCAGATTGCAAAGATGAAAGTCCAGATTGACCAACAGCTGAGAGCTGTTTCCCTACTCTGATTTTCTGTCAGGGCTTCGGAGACCTTGGAAAACCTGAGGAAATGCAGAAGAAAATCTAACTACCCTGGACTTCTGATCCTACCATCTCTTCCCCCGCTCGCATCTTAAAACTCTCCCACCAACGAGTGACATGTATGATATGGCTACTGCATGATAACAGTAAGCTTCTGTTTCAAAGGTGCTTTTTCAAAAGGCAGCTGGACTTTCTTTGTTTTTGCTTGAAGATGTTTTGCTTCTCATCCAAGAATCTTCTTCAGTTCATACAGACACTTCTGTTTCAAAGCCCCACAGAGAGGCGATTGGATTCTTAGGATCCAGCATAGAATCATACCAGAGAAGCACAGCTAGTGTCTCTCCTTGGTTAGAAGTGCCATCCATAGACAGGGTCTAAAGGCAAAAACATCTCTTGTGCCAGTTCATTCTTTAGGATAGAGTTTCCCTGGACTTCTTTCTGGATTTGGCTCCATAAAGTATGGGTTGAATAAGAACAGCTGCCAAGTTCCTGCTGAGGAATACATCTTGAAATTTGTGTCACATCTACCAAACAAAAAGCAGCATACTTCTTAAGAGTAGAAGTGAAGGAGATAAATTAAACAAGAAACAAGAGTGGTGGTTCTAGATCTGGAATGCTCACACCTCTTACCTAGATAGAAGTCCTACTGGAGAACTCAAAAAACATGGAGCTTATTTCTAAGCAAATGTGCTTCCTGCTGTACTTCTCAAGACTGCAAAAAATCAGAAAGATCTGTTGGCACTAGCCCTAAGTCACTCATTCACTCTTCCCAATAGGAGTCTTTCAGATAAGTAAGGGCTGCAGTGCCACACAACATGGTCAATGGAAGGGACAGACACAGGATTGGAGGAGAGGGAATTAGATTTACTGGTACTTTCTACTCAATAACTGTAATTAGTTGCCTTGCATTTCCTGAACTGACTGGTGAATCAGAAAAGCATTTTTTTTCCTGAAAAAAAGCAAGTAGTTTGAATTAGAGATTTCAACATCTATGCATGCTTCACTCCAATGTAAGTTCATTATACTCAGTTGACTTTTGCTACCAAATCAAGCCTTTCTGGGAACTGCAATTAGAGCCTAAATGTACATTTTAAAAAAAGAAAAAAAATAATAATTTCATAATAATTCCATCATGTTGATTTCTGACTATACATCCATGCGGTTGTACAGTGTACAGTGCTAGAAAACACATTTAAGAAGAATGATTTATATTTATACATAGACTGGGACTTTAAACCCTTGGATGTTAACAGGAGATCAATTGCTTTGAAATTAGTAGAACCTAAAAAGCTGTCTTACGAAGTCAGTCTATTGGTCCATATAGCTCAGTACTGTTTATTCAGACTAGTGATGGGCCTCTAGGGATCCAGCTAAGCGTGGGGCTATAAGTATAGTAGGTGAGTTACAGTATCACTGAGTAATATCTGCAGGTTTGCAGAGGCTATGGCATTTGGATTGGGATCCTAGACAATTTTAATTGGTACGGGTGCCTTTTTTGAATCAATATGATTTTTTTTCAGCAACTCCCCACCCCACCCCGCCACTACACAGGACATGAACTGTTTGCCTAAACTTACCGCTGGCTAAGCCTTCAATAAGCATGAAAAAGTCAGCTTACATTTTAGTTTACTGAACATATATAGTGCAAACCTGGTTTGGGCATAGCCTTGGTTTGTCCATCTCCTCCCTGAGATTGAAGAGGAGCACTTACATGGCAACAGTTAACATCTGGAAATGAACTGATAATTAGCAGACAGTCTAGGCACATTTCTTAATCTGGGAGGCTTTCTGCTTAGGACTGGTGTTACTCTTCAAACAGAATAGTTCTAAAATGTGCTTGTAGCACAAAGGAGCTACAATGTCTGCAAGCTTTTTAACTAAAGTTCAAAATAATGCCGGAGAGAGCATCCATGCAGGCAGTCATGCAGTTTTTAGAAACAGTGAGACATATTCCTTCTGGATTAATATGCTGCTCAGTAGTGGGCAGAAATTTTTAGAAAAAGGTTTGTGTTGTTTCAGGCAGGGTTCCCCTGTAACAGTTATATATCAGCATAAAATTCAGGAGGTACCCATTCCACCAAAGAGCTGTGTTCAGGGGGAAAGATGGATCTTTTGGATTTTTGCATATCCTATGCCTATTAAAAATGCCTGGGTCCGATGGCAAGGATGTGGTAAAGCAGGAGTGCAGGGATACTTCTGAGTGTTAGAGCATTTTGCTGTGTTATCAGAGTTCTACCTCATTTTTATGGAAATATATTCTGATACTAGCCCTGGACTGAACAAAGCAGGTAGATCTGAAGTGGTCTTGATGAAACTAAGATCATAGCAGAATGATGGCCATTTCTTTCTATTATTTGACAGTGATTAGTTTCTTCTTGCAGTGTTTCAACTTTACACCAAAGGCTAGGTATGTCTGATCTCCAGAAATAGGCAAAGTTGGGCCTGGTTCTTAGATGAGAGAATACCAAGAAATTTTAGGACTAGACTGGGAAATTTAAAAAAAAAACACCTTGACAAATCATTTCTCTACTGTTGTCAAGAAAATCATATGGAGATGGTTGTTGGGCCAAAAGGAATCAAGCTTGACTCAAGGGACACTTTAGTTTTTAACTCTGCCCAGATCATGGAGCAAGGCCAATAGTATATGGCAGGACAAAGTAGAAACTAATACAAGAAAAGAGCAAAATGGGATGGGGAAAGCAAAATTTTTACTGCTGAGAAAGTTTTCTCCCTTTTATCCTAGTTTACAAAGAAAGAAAAGAGAGAAAGAAGTAAGTGCTTACTAAAGCGAGAAGAATGAAATATAATAACACTATAATAATACAAACAATAATGTAGAACATAATTTTTCTTTAAATATGTAAGATAGGGGTCTTCAAACATGACAGCTTTAAGACTTGTGGGCTTTAACTCCCAGAATTCCTCCTCCAGTCATGTTAGCTCAGGAATTCTGGGAGTTGAAGTCCACAAGTCTTAAAGCTGTCAGGTTTGAAGACCCCTGATGTAAGACAATAACAAAGAATAATTATTTTTGAGTGTGTGCTGAGCATCTGATCTGTGCCAATGTCCCAAAAGGTATCACTTTGAGACAAGTATGATAGTATGATTTGTTTCAATCCCATATTTTTTTTAATGTAAGAGGATTTTTTCCCTGTAGAAAGTGCCATTGTAATTGTAGACTGATTCCACGACACACCTTACTTAGCATTTTCCCCCTCTTCCCCCATGGTTATGCATGAATGTTTATGTTCCCCCATGGTCATGCATGAAGTTTGCTACTTACTATGGCACCTAGATCCGCAATAGGGGCTATCTCAAGATTATGAAGCTAGTCTGTAAGCTCTGACAAATCTTAGGTTCCAAATTTGGTATCTGGATCTCCAAGTTTGTTACAGATGATGTAATCAATAACTGCTCCACATGACAAATCTTATGGGCATGCTTGCCATGCAAGGTTGGTAGTTTTTAGCATGGGTGACCATAGCTATTGTTATATTTATAATGTGGTATCAAAACCTAACATTTTCACTCTTGGGGAATATAGGTTCCAAGCCTTTTGTCATTATAGACAGTTCATGGCCTAGAAAGGGAGGTACCAAACCAAACCCTATGCGTCATTCTAACAAAATCTGCCAATCAGATCTAAACAGCTAATTCATGACTAGGTTTACATATTGCACTAAGTCACAATTAAATTTAGCCATAGCTTGTTGAACATTGTACAGATATAATAAAAAATGTATTTATAAACTTAAAACTGTTGAATTCAATCAAGTCCAAGAAATAACAAAACAAAATTTTGGCACAATGACATAAAACAGAACCCAAACCTACCCAAATCATCATCAAATTTGAAAATAAATTATCATTTTTTGGCAGTGGTGATTTTTTTGCTCATTTTATAAAGAAAATAAATGCTGAAACAAGCATTTAAAATCTTTTGTGGCTTCATTTTAGTTATACAACTAAATGAACATTTCAGCTTTCTACTCCTCCATTGTTACATCATCTATCACCTTCCAAGGGGAAGGAAAGGAAAAGAAAGGAAATATCTGTCGTAAGATAGCCAGTCTTTAACTCAGGGCTGAACCCAGATACAGGGAATCCTCAACTGAGGACCACAATTGAGCCCAACATTTTTACTGTTAAGGGAGAAACTAATGAAGTGAGGTTTGGCCCATTTTATGACTTTTTTTTGCCACATTTGTTAAATGAATCACTGCAGTTGTTACATTAGTAATATGGTTGTTAAATGAATCTGGTTTCTTCATTGACTTTGCTTTTCAGAAGGTAGTAAAAGGGGATCATATAGAGCCATGATGGTGCAGTGGTTAGAATACAGTACAACAGGCTAATTCTGCTGCCTGTCAACTACCTGCAGTTTGGCAGTTTGAATCTCACCAGGCTGAAGGATGACTCAGCCTTCCATCCTTCTGTGGTCAGTAAAATGAGGACCCAGATTATTGGGGGTAATAGGCTGACTAAACCGCTTAGAGAGGGCTGCAAAGCTCTGTGAAGCGGTATATAAGTCTTAAGTGCTATTGCTATCATATGATCCTGGGACACTGCAGACATCATAAATATGAGTCCGTTGCCAAGCATCTGAATTTTAGTCACATGACCATGGTGATGCTACAACAGTCATAATTGTAAAAAATGGTCATGTCACTTTTTTCAGTGCCTTTGTAACTTCGAACAATCACTAAACTATTGTAAGTCAAGGACTAGCTGTATTCTGTCAGGCAGATCACTTTTCTAGTGGCAAGTGACATTCTCTAAATAGCAGACCATTCCTCTAGTGTAGTGAACAGAGTAGGTGACATCTCATCTCCCCCAATCTTGAAAGGTAGATCTGGATAGGAAAACAACACTAGAAGTCGATATCATAACAGAGAATGTAATCTGCAGTCTGGAAGTTATGCTTCTTAGAATTAAATCTGTTGAAGGCAGTGAGATTTATTTTTGACTAGATATGCACAATATTACGATGATAAAGAGATATTTAAGCTCTTAAAATTTAAAGCAGCAGCAGTGGATTGGCAACTCTGGAAGTATTTTGTTTTCCTTTATGTATTTGTGGCTATTCCGTAAAATTATACGTAGAACATCACAAATACTTATTGACTTTTCCTTGGTGTTTTGTTTCTGCTTCAGAAAGTCAGGAGTGTGTAGATAAATTATTTTCTAATTTGTACTTTAGTGTTTTATGTGCTAAGTTTGTTTTTTAATCTAGCTCCATTTCTCCTTTTCAGCATCCACTGCCTTTTGAAGAAGGTTGCTAATATTCTGTTTCTTTTTTTCCAATCTGTTTTTTTCAGATTTAGAAATAGATGTTTGGACACACAGAAATACTGCATAAGATAATGTAGGTCTCCCTGAAACCTTGTTTGAAAGGGGAGTAATATCTACTCAAAACCATTATGTATCTGAATATTATACTTAATGAACTGAAGGTGAGAAAGATATTAAATCAATGTAAAAGTGTTTTGGTTAAAAGAATGTACAGCTATTGGCAGATAAATTGCAACAATTCTGCAAGCCATAAACCTGTCTTCCTAAAATAATTTTTGAAAGCAAGCTTAATAGAACCTAATAGAACTTTGCATAAGTCGGTGTAGCAAGGATGGGGGAACAACAGCATTATGGATATTTCTGAATGTTTGTTCCCATTATTTATCAATTTTTCCATGGCATGTGGATTGTTGGGAGTTATAGTGCAGCAATATCTGAAATGCTACCAGTTTTCCAACCCTGATTTATATTGCATGTACTATACTTTCATTTGTATCTCTAGACTACTTTAAAATCTGTTGTAGATTACAAAGGAATTGTATTGTCAGAAGAGGAAACAGAAGATGTTTACATATGTTCAGAAGAAACATTATCCTTCTGCAATTATTGAAGCAGCTTACATTGTCTTGAGAGTGGCTAAAACAATGGACTTTGTCCATTTGGGTAAAATCAATCTAAGAGAATGATGCACTAGACATTTCAGAGATTTGTAAGAAAATGATAGTGATATGTTGAAGATTACAAACGCTATAAAAGTTAATGTCCAGGGGAAAGAACTGATGAAAACTAGGTCATAAATACTGTAGGAATGTTGAAAAATGGTAAAACTATAGGTATATATAGTGTTACTGGATAAATGTCAAAATATATTAGCAGTTTGTTTATGGAGTGAAGATTTAACATATGTGAAGATTAGAAGTCTGATTTAACAGCTAAAAGAGGTGACAGGAAGCAAAATTTGGGAAGTGCTGTGTGACTTTGTGCAAGGAAGTGGATATGGAGATCCTACAGAAGGTCATTGCGAAATATGTGAACGGGAGAAAGTTGAACTTTAGTTGATTTAGAGAAAATCTATGATATATGAGTAGACTCGAATGATGAACTATGTGGATTTGGAGATGAAGGTTGGTTTTGAACTATGTTAAATCTGGCACATTCTGAAAGTAAAACATGGTGAAAATAAATGGAATGTTTGGTTCAACGTTTAAGCATGGAGAAAAATAGCAATGTGTGTCTTTGGGTGTTTAATGTTTAATAGATTTGTGGACAAAAGCTTAAGATTACTTGTAATGGCAGTAATGTATGTTGGTTGGAGATGTGAACATGTATGCATTTTATCTACAGTCCACGTCAGTGTGTCAGGGTTTGGGAACGAGAATGATTCGCAGTGAATATTTGATGGATTGTAATTTTTGACGTGCAGGAATGACAGGGACATGAAATCAATGACTGAAAATTATATATAAATTGAGAGAAATTAAAGCAAGTACGTGAATTTGTTTCTCATAGTAGCACATTTACTAAAAATGGGGAAGTGGATGAGTAACTTTTAAGATATGCAAGTGCTAGAAAAATGGTAATAGAAGCATGTGGTCTGTTAGAATGAATGAATGCCAGTTCCCTAAAGATAGGCTCCAGCATGAGCCCAAATGTTTGGAAGACAAAACCTCTGGTCCCAGTGACCGACCCAGATTGTATCCTGCAACTTTATCCTAGGACATGTATATGTGCCTTCATTCATCCATGAATGTTTATCAAAAGATGCAAAAAATCCTCCCACAATATGCAGAAAGTCCTCAACTTACAGCCACAATTGAGCCCAACATTATTGTTAAGTGAGACATTTGTTAAATCAGTTTTGCCCCATGTTATGACCTTGCCATAGTTGTTAAGTGAATCACCACAGTTGATAAGTTAGCAAACCAATTGTTAAGTGAATCTGGCTTCCCCATTGAACTAACTTTGCTTGTCAGAAGGTTGCAGTAGGTGATCGCAGACCTGCAAACCCCTGATAAAGGAAAATCTGGAGACCCATGAAAAAAAATCTGGAGATTCTATAAAAAATAGTGAGATTCTATTTTTTTCCCGATCAAGATTAAACAAACCCCTTTTCCATCGAGGACAGTCATTAACAGTTTATTTAAATGTTTTATTTGTGTTCCCTGTTGTAAGAAGATGCAGCTTGCTTTCTTCTATTGAAAAATAACCACCTCTTTTCGCCATGTTTATACGATTGCGCTCGCTTTCCCGCGCTGAACTTACAAAGACTACTGGGAAACTAGCCTCGTTCCCAGGGCCTACTCCCCTTTCAAAATGATGGACAGACAGGAAGAAAAACGATTACCATATATACTCGCATATAAGCCGATCTCGCATATAAGCCGACCCCCAAATTTGAAAAAAAAAAAAAGTTTTAAATTTGGCGTGAGATTGAGGAGCCTTGTCGTGAGACCGTGAGAAATGACAAAAAATCGTGAGACTCACAGCAGAACCGTGAGAATTGGCAGGGCTGTGATCGATTTTGGGACACAGTAATAGTCATAAATATGAACCAGTTGCCAAACATCTGAATTTTGATCATGTAACCATGCAGATGCTGGAAAGGTTGTAACTGTGAAAAATAGTCATAAGTCACATTTTTAGAGCCGTTGTAACTTTGAACGGTCACTAAACAAATTGTTGAAAGTTGAGGACTACTTGTGTAAGACCACCTGCCTGCCTAATTTATTTGGTGGGTATGAGATTTGGCTGTGGTAGGAAAAATAGAAAAATAGTTGTATGTAATGGGAGTGAAAGCTCGAGAAATATGGGCTAAAATGGGAAGTGATATTGTCAGGAACCAATGAGTCCTGAATTAATGTAGAGTGAATATATAAGTGAGTTACCTACGAAAAAAGTACTTAGAAGTGGTTTGCTTCTACGAAGAGAATTAATGAAGATTGCATTGTAAAACAAATGTGTGAAGAATGAGTGAATTGGCAGGGAGGGAGGGGAAGAAAACCTGAAAAAAAGGTGGTTGGATAGAGTTGATGAGATTCTGAAAAGCAGAATAGTGAACATTTTAAATAAATGCAGTATATGAAGTGGTGTAAAGATGAAATAGAAGCAATTTGGACTGCAAGGATGGAGAAATATGGAGAGGTATAGTGAATGGGATTGCAGTGGGCAGATATGGTTAAGACTTGATTTCTTAAGGCCGTGTCACACTGCCCAACGGATGCAAAAAGGACACAATGGAAGAGAAAAATGTTACATCCGTTGTATCCGCGCTCAAAAGGGGTGAAAATTTGCATAATTGGAGCGGATAACATGGATGCGGGGAGGACGCAGGGCGGATGCAAAGCGGATGCGGAACGGAAGCCCAGCGGATGGAAGCGGATGGCGCATCCACTAGGCTTCCGGGGGGCCTCAGCAAAGCGGACGCGGAACGGAAACAACGGATGCAGAACGGATGCACAGCGGATGAAGCGGATGCACAGCGGAAGCCTAACGGATGCCTGACATTAATTGCGCATGCGGGGGGGATGCATTGCGCAAGCCCCGCGGATATAAAGGGAAGCAGCTCGCACGTGGCCAGCATTCCGAGGAAAGACCTGCTGCTGGATACCTCGAGTTCTTGCCTGCATGTCTGCCTGCAAGCCTTGCTGCCAGCCTGCCTCCAAGCCTGCCTCCCAGCCTGCCTCCCAGCCTCCTGGGCAGCCTCCCTTCCAGCCTTGCTGGCAGCCTGCCTTCCAGCCTCCCTTCCAGCCTTGCTGCCAGCCTGCCTTCCAGCCTCCCTGCCAGCCTTGCTGCCAGCCTGCCTTCCAGCCTCCCTGCCAGCCTTGCTGCCAGCCTCCCTGCCAGCCTCCCTGCCAACCAGTCTGTCTGCCAGCCTTGGTGCCTGCCTTCCTGCCAGCCTTCCTAACAGGCTTCCTGCCAGCCTTGGTGCCAGCCTTCCTGCCAGCCTTGGTGCCTGCCAGCCTTCCTGCAAGCCTTCCTGCCAGCCAGCAACCCCACAACCATGGGGAAGAAGCGAAAGTCTCAGCAACCTGCTGCCATCCCTGGCAAGAGGGACAGGGCCACCCTCCTGCCCCATGTCCCTGACTCATTTTCTGCTGTGGCTTCTGCTGCTTGGGCTCGCTCTTCTGTTGCTGGAGCTTCTGCTGTAGCTGCTCCTGGCAGTGGTGCTTCTGCTGCGTACTCTGCTGAAGCTGCTCCTGGCGGTGGTGCTTCTGCTGCTGCGTACTCTGCTGAAGCTGCTCCTGGTCCTGCTGGTCCTGCTCGTTCTGCTCCTGGTCCTGCTCCTGGTCTTGCTGACCCTGCTGCTGATGCTTACTCTGCTGCTGCTGATCCTGGTCTTGCTGCTGCTGCTGCTGCTGCTGCTGCTGCTGCTGCTGCTGCTGATTATGATCCTGCTGGTGATTATGATGATGCTGATGATGCTGATTATGATCCTGCTGGTGATGCTGCTGCTGCTGCTGCTGCTACTGCTGTTGGTGTGGAGGAGCAGCCCCTACAACCTGGAAGCCCCTCTGATGAGGGCCCATCTGGTCCTGCCAAAGGGAGGAAGAGGCGTATGCAACAACGGGAGAGGAGGCAGTACTACATTGAGGAAGCGCACGAGGATGAGGTGCTGGAGTGGCTGAGAGAGAACGACTATCTGTGGCGGAAGGGACACCGGCTGTACAGGGACACCAAGTGGAAGCAGGCTGCTTGGAGAGAGAGGGTGGAGAGTCTGGGCTACACATCGGATGTGCTCCTCGGCTGGTGGAAGCACATGCACACCTGGTATGGGAAGCTGCACCTCAAAAAATCTGGCCAGGCCACGGTTAAGCTGACGGACAGAGAGACCTATGTCATGGCCAGGTGCAGCTTCCTGGAGGGTGAGATCCGCCACCGAGGAGCACCAGGAGCCCAAATCTCTACCCTCTCTCTCCGGCAGCCTGCTGGGAACCAGTCCTCTGGCGGCCGAGAGTCAGTCCCTGTCTCCATGCAGGTATCTGTGGAGCGTGCCACGGCGGAGAACCCCCGGGCAGGTGTTGAAAGCATGGTGGAGAGCGAGGAGGACTCTCAGGTGCGGTGGGAGAAAGGAGACATCGAGTCCACCGCTGCTGAAGCCACATCCACCCACACCTCCGCCTCCATGGTAAGGCAGAGAGCCAGACCGCAGGAGGGGCAGAGCCACAAGGTCCTGGTGGAGATCAGGGACACCATCCGCACCAGCATAGGTCTCCTCTCTCAGCTGGTCCCCATCGACTCCGACTCCTCCAACCGCAAGCCCTTCCTCAATTATGTCAACCAGACCCTGAAGGAGATGGCGGATCCCCAGTACCAGGTGGTGAAGGAGAGGATCACCATGCTGCTTAACAATCCTCCAGACCCAGAGGAACCTGCTCCCACCCAGTCCAGGTCTGCTCCTCCACCCCAGGTGATGGCCCTCCCATACCAAGGCTTCCCACAGCCCCTCACCTACCAGGGCTACAGCTACCCGGAGGTCCAGCAGCATAGACAGCAGCCCTTCCAAATGCAGGCACAGAGTCATCGGGCGACACCGTTGCCACCGGTTCCAATGATGCCACCGATGCCAACCACGACAATAATGCCACCCACAACAGCGATGCCAGCCACGCCAATGATGCCAGCCACGCCAGCCCTCACCCCGCTGCAGACCAGGCAGCCCCACTACACTGCTCCTTCCTCCATCCCACAGCCAAGCCCGGCCTCAGTACATCTGTCCTCAGTACTGGGGCTGACACCCCATGGCATGGAGGAAGGACCTCTCAGCATCACGGGGCTGAGCCAGCTGTCCGACACCTTCCTCAACACACCGTCCCCTGTTGTCCTCTTGGGGCCAGGCACTCCAACAACATCTCAGACCAGCACTGCAGCAGCACCCACCTCCACAGCACTTGCACCCTAACACCTTAGACTGGGCACAAACCTCCGAGTGACCAAGAGGAGTGCCAGAGACTGGCTACCTGGATATTTGTGGACTTTATTTGGACACTTGACTTGGGTCATGTTTATTTTACAGCTTGTTATTAATAAAGTTTATCTTTGTTTCACACACTTGCTTCATTAATTTTTTTCTATAAAGTCTGGGTGGAAACTTTTAGAAATGGTTTAGCCTTTGCATGCTTGTGGGATGAGTTAAGATAGCAGTGGGATGGGCAGTGATACCTTTGGGATGGGTTAAGATAGCTGTGAGATGGGAAGGGATACCTGTGGGATGGGAAGGGATACCTGTGGGATGGGCAGGGATACCTATGGGATGGGTAATAGATGTGGGTTAGATAAACCTCCAGTGCAAGCATAGTGGGACTTATGGTCCACCCTCCCAGGTGCCACCCCTATGGCCCTTCATTATCAATTACAATGTAAGCATTGATCCACACATGTCAACATAAACACAACTCTTTAATAAATGCCCTATTCATTGTAGGCACACCCAACATACATGGGCCGATCTCATCCGTGTGATGAGACAGGCTGAAGGAAGCATCCATTAATCATCTACCATCCTGTTTTGCCACTCCACCGCTCCAGCTGGGGAGTTGCACCAGTGTTTCAGGAGGTTGCGCTGCTTCTTCGCCTCACGTGAGGCTCTGTTGGGCCCTTGCACATCCTCAGTGTCGATCAGGTTTTGCCCTTGCCTCCATTCCCCAGGCTCCATGTCCCCATTGCCTTGCTGGAGGTCCACGAGCCTGTTCTGCAAGACTGGGTAGCGGGTGCGTATGAGATTGTGCAGGATGCAGCAAGCTTCCACGATCCTCCTCATGGTCTCTGGGCGATGCTGCATGTTGGTGAGAAGTACCTGGAATCTGTTGGCCAGGATGCCAAAGGTGTTCTCTACCACCCGCCTTGCCCTGGACAGCCTGTAGTTGAAGATCCTCTCTTCACGGGTGAGGTATTTGGAGGTGTAGGGCTTCATGAGGTAGGTTGTGAGGGAGAAGACGTCACCCCCCACAATGAAGTAGGGCACATCTTGCGTGTCGTTGGGCAGCGGGTCTGGATCTGGGAAGCCCACCATGAGGTTGCTTTCCAGCCCCTCCTTGAGGTGACTGTCGTTGTATACCTGGGCATCTGAAGATGAGCTGTTGCCTGAAACATCGATGTACATGAACTTGTAGTCAGCATCGACCATGGTGAAGAGGATGATGCTGAAGAAGCCCTTGTAGTTGAAATAAGTGGACCCCGACTTGGCTGGCGCTTTGCAGGCCACGTGCTTGCCATCGATGGCTCCAACGGTGTGGGGGAAGTTCCACTTCTGATACCACTGCTCTGCAACTTTCTTCCAGCGTTCTTCAGTGGTGGGGCACTGGAGGAGCTCTTCCAGGTATTCTTCGATGATGGCCTGCACCACTTCTCTGACCACAATGCTGATGGTGCTGGGTGGCACCCTCCAGCCGTACTGCATGCTCCTGTAGGTGGTCCCTGAGGCCAGGTGGCGCAGAGTGAGTGCCACCTTGAGCCCAGGTTCCAGGCTGGGCCGGAAGTTGGTGTTTGTCTTGGTCAACCTGGTTGTCAGGCGCTGCACAACTTCGTCAAACATGGCTGGAGGCATCCTCATGAAGTTCTGGAACGCCCGAGTGTCTTCGCTCCTGAGCTCCACCATCAGCTTGTTGTAAAGTACGTACTGTGCTCTTCTGGCGAACCATCTTCGGTGCCAGACTTTTTTTGGGTGCCTCCTTTTCTTCCTGTAGTAATGTTCACAGAGACTGTAGATGGTTTCGCAGTGTTGCAGAAGGATGTTGGCTGCCGAAAGGATTTTGTCGCAATCCACGGTGGACATGACTGGATTCTGTGGAAGAGGAAGAGGCAGATGAAGGCTGCAGAGGTCTGCACAGCTGGGCTGCTGGTCTGAAAGTGAGATGCAGACGAGTTGTTCCCCCTTTTTATAGGCAGTATAGGTGTCCCTTTGCATCCTCTAGGCATCCTCTAGACATCCTTAATATCCGAGATAGGTCCCCTCTGCGGACGTTTTTTCCGTTTTAAACACTTTGTTTCCGCTAGGCATCCGTTCTGCATCCGTTCCGCGTCCGTTCCACTTCCTCCCTGCGTCCGGGCGGATGGAGTTGCACGGATATGCAGCAGATGCCTAGCGGATATAGCGGATGTGTAACGGATGCCTAGCGGATGCGTAGCGGATGTGGAACGGACGAATTGGATACATTTTCCGCGCAAAAGTTTTAGGCAGCCCAAAACTTTTGGAGCAGATGAAACGTCAATAAACGGATGCTGGACGGATAGAGGAAGCAAAACAGAGGCAGTGAGTACATCGCGTTTGCCAACGGATGGCAAGGTTTTTTGTCCGCTTTACATCCTCTTTGCATCCGTTGGTGCAGTGTGACAGGGGCTTTATCTGCTGGCTTCTTTTGCTCAGTACTCCTCACTATGTATTTTGCATAGTGCATTTGCACCAAGATTGCTCATAGCAGAGGAGCATATATATATGACCTTGTGAGAAGAAATGCATAGATTGTTAGCAAATACAAATTCAGGTTATTAGCAAACATGAGTTTAATTAAAAAAACACCCCAAAATAGCATGAGAAAAAAAGTGTTATCCCATTTTGACCCTTTTAGCTGTAAGAGAGAGGGAAGGAAAAAGTTTTCAAGATTCTCTTATTATAGCTTGTATCAGTGTAACAGTGGTGTTGATGTTGTGACCTGATCTACCTCAAAGAGTTCATCCTCACTCACAAGGAGTGTGAGTGACTGTGAGGAGGAGAAAATGAGATTGATGAAATGTGTGTTGCAATATTGCAATGCAGATTCTACCTTTTCACATACGCTTTCAACATTGAAATGCCAGTTTGTAATGATGCAGCTTTTAGTGTTTATGCCACA
Organism: Laticauda colubrina; assembly: GCA_015471245.1. Lineage (NCBI taxonomy): Eukaryota > Metazoa > Chordata > Lepidosauria > Squamata > Elapidae > Laticauda > Laticauda colubrina. The sequence continues at coordinate 6,438,854 of BLBF01000011.1, read as the reverse complement.
GTGCATATTTTGATGACATCACATGATTAAGAAGAGATGTTTATGGTAGTCAGTCAGTCTGTCTGTCTGTCTGTCTGTCTGTCTGTCTGTCTGTCTGTCTGTCT
>BLBF01000011.1:6424825-6438740 GCA_015471245.1 Laticauda colubrina | reverse complement strand
TCTATCTATCTATCTATCTATCTATCTATCTATCTATCTATCTATCTTTGAGTGCATTGTATGTGTGATTTGGCTGGAAATATCAACTGAAACCTCTTCTTAATTTTGTACTAATCTTATTAGAATTATTTTGGTGTAGTAGTTAAGATGTTGGACCAGAAACTGGGAGACTGTGGGTCAGCAGTGTGACTTAGGGCAAGTCTCTCTCAGCTCAGCCCTCCTATAGGATTATTTTTGTGAGAAAATTAGGAGGTGTATGCCACTTTGAGTTACACAAAGTGGAAGCATTGCATAAAGAAATAATAACATTTTTGGCCTAATCTACCTTGTAGGATTTTTATAAAAATAAAGTATGCCATGTAACTCTTTAAAGAAAAGATCACTGTGGTATATAAAATTAATGGATGGATTTATAGAAGTTACGATATCACCACTGAGTGATTTCGAATCTTGGATGAAGTCTTAAACTGTTGCCAGGGTGTCTTCCATTCATTTTTAAGGGACTATTGGCTTTTTCTTCACATGAAGAAGGAGTGATGTTCTTTCTGTACAGTGTATCAAAGTCTGTCAGAGTCTATCACAGTTTAAAGCATAATACGAATGGATCATATGGAGAGCAATCTTATTTATGTCTATTGAAGAGTAAATCTTGTCAGTAAAACTTCTAGTTAAGTGAATAGAGCTGAACAATCTCAATCTAGTTCTTAAATACAGCTCCCTAATCCAAATCTTTGTGAGTTGTTAAATTTATATATACAAATCACACAATATAATTTTTCTTTTAAAAATGTATTAAGATTTATTATAGCATAAAATTCAATGAAATTTAAAAAAACGGTTGAAGAGTACAGGATGAAAAAAGAGAAGAAAAAAGATGTTGATTTCCCACTCTCCAACACAGCAAAATACTAATACATTTATAACTTCAACTTTTTACATTATCTATAATTATTATAAGCCAATTGTATAATTGCACAACTATTACATCTTCAAACTAAATTCTGATTTTCATTTTTTCTACTCCAAGCATAAAAACCAGAAGCAATATCCCAATAGAAACAAGACTAAATAAAATCTCTTTGTTTACAATATTTTACATCGCCATCTTAACCAAATCCATTTTCCTTTTTTTTGCCTGTTGTGGGAAGTGATATATATTTCTATTTGCACTTATTAATCTTTCTAACCAATTATCATCATTTATATTAAAAAAATACTATATTCTTACAAATTATTTAACTTTAAAGGGAAAACTCTTTTATATTCATTTTAAGACAGCAAACATTTCTTTTAAAGTTTCAGTTAAAATCAGTTAATTCTACTGTATTCTTTTAAGCTTCCTTTTGACACACATACTTTCAAATTTACTTTCAGTAATGTTTTTCAAACTTTAGGAATTTATATATATATATATATATATATATATATATATATATATATATATATATATATATATGCTGTTTAGCTTCCTTCGGGTATTATCCCACGTCATTGTAGTGCTGTTAAAGTTGTAGCAACGTTTCAGCAGAATCTCATCTGCCATCATCAGGCTTCTGTATGGATATCATCCACACCTCCTCACTAGTCCAACACATGAAAACCACAGGTCACAACATCAACTTCAATGGCACTAAAACCCTGGCCACTATAGAAAACCCCAGCCACAGAATCATCAGAGAAGCCATAGAGATTGAAAAAAGACCTGACAACATGAATAGAAGAGATGATTCCACCAGACTGTCAATCATTTGGAAGCCTGCACTCTCAAATAGAAAGATCTCCATGCCACAAGCCAGGCAAACACCTGGGCAAAAACAGACTCCCTCTGATAGCTCCAACCTAACCCCCCCACCAGGCACCCAGGTGAAACCCAGCTTGCTAATGAAGAGCAGCTTGCTAATGAAGAGCAGCCGTCCCTTCACACGGAGCCAAGCTGCACTAAAAGCCTCCAACACAAGAACAGACTGTTGCCAGCCAATCAAAGCCACAAAACAGACAGAAGAAACCAGGAACACCAATCAATCAAACTCCAAGTCCAATGAACACAGGTCCAGGCTCCCAACCAATCAGAATGGACCAGCCTCAAATTTAAAACCAGGAGCTGTAAGACCCATATCCATACAGAAGCCTGAAGATGGCAGATGAGATTCTGCTGAAACGTTGCTACAACTTTAACAGAACTACAATGACGTGGGATAATACCCGAAGGAAGCTAAACAGCACATATATATATATATATATATATATATATATATATATATATAGGTATAGGTATAGGTATATATGTATATATGTATATATGTATATATGTATATATGTATATATATATATATATATATATATATATATATATATACAAACTTTAGAAATTACTTAATATATATAAACAATCCATTTCCAAAATCATTTTATAAGCACAAAACAATGCATTGGCACTTTCTTTTAATTATGTATGCCAAACCAATAGAAAATCCATCCCAACTCCAATTAACTTATTAAATTTAAGTCACTCTCTCCAGCTAAAATACAATCCCTTGTATCAATGCCTCTTAAATAAACTTCTCTTTTTCTCAAGATATTCTCCAATATGCTTTTTAAAACAATTATATCAATATTGTCAATTTCCATTTTGATTTTGAAGTGGAGATTCCAGACTTGTTCTCTTAAGGATTGTAGATTTGCTTGCAATTCTTCTTTCAATTGCCTTATAATGAAATGATTTTCATAGTAGATGTGAGATTTATATTCCAAAATTATAATTAAGTCCTTTGTATTGTCAAATTCTTAGGGGTTTGATAACTTTCTGTACTTGGTTATGCCTCTGGATTACTTATCTTTCTTCCAATTACTTCAGTAATTTGTTCCTGTTACTCCTTTTCATGACATGCTTGGAACCTAATTTGATCTATAAAATGAATTGTTTTATTCAACTCCTTCTCTAAAATAACGTATGTATTCTTGATCTGAGTTAGATGCCTGCTATGTTTCTTCAGCTTCTTTTGTTTTTTAACTCCCTCTTGTGGTCAAAGAATAATTTTTAAATGCTTTTTTGTACATCAGCTGGTATCTCCTGGCCAATCAGAAACCGTTAAAATAAAAAGACTTCAGTTTCCCATAATAAACAATTAAAAATGCAAATTATAATTCTCAGCAACAAATAAAGGGACAATTTCATGAAAATAACAAAATAAAATTATAACTTTTTAAATCTTTATGATTTTCCATCATCATAAGAAATAAAAATTACTTATTTTAGCTCACCTCTGGCAACCCTCCTCCTTGTTGTTCAACAATAACCATGTCCCCCAAAAGATGCAGATCTTCAAAAAGGAGTAACAGGCTGTGACTGAAAAGTGTCTCTTTCAGCTTAGCAAAGATAATAATCAAATTGTATTGGAAGTGAAAGGCATGACTTATTGTCTGTTTGAAAAATAAATTTAAAATAGTTGCTTTTTCAACAGTGAAGCTCATATACAACTCACCCAGTGACTTTGGAACATTACTTTAGAATCTCCTTGCAAACTGCTACTCTGAAGATCTTCTGGGGTTATTTTGGGACTCTTCCTAACCCAGGAGAGTCATATAAACTCAGTTCCCTTGTTTGAAAATTGAAAAGTTTCAGTCCAGAAAGCTCTTCCCAGGTGCAAGGTACTCTTTCTGGACTGAAACGTTGCAATTTACAAACAAGGGAACTGAGTTTATATGACTCAGATATGAACAGATACGTTTATATATCTGTTTTCTCAAAAGAATTTGAAAAAAGGAAATGAGATATTTTTTTAATTAAGTCACTGGATTTTGTTTAGGGATGGGTAGCTTATATTTATACCAGTTGGGCTTCCAGTAAAGATGGATGATTGACCAGTCCAGAAAGAGCTTTTGGGAAAACAGATATATCTTGTGCTGTGCCTTAACGATCAACACAGTGTTAGAGAATATTCTGGATCAAAAATGTGCGCGTCCTTCTGGGTTCAGTTCCAAGTGGGGAAAAAGACACTGGATGCTTGGAAAGAAGGTTTAATGGTGGACAAGACCCACATGCCTTGGAGCTCCTGGGCGAAAAAGTGCAGGACTGCTGAGAGTCCCTTGGTTTCATACCCTCTGTTGGGCCCTATCTTAGTGTTTCCTGTTCCTGTGTAAGAAATGTATCCCACCGGCTGTCAGACTCCCAGGGGAGGGGAGGGGGGTCTTAGCTAACTTTGTAGGCCTTGTCTGGACCTCATGGCTTCACCTGAGTGCTGGCTAATGCAATATTCCCAGGTGCCATGTGGTGAGATGGGTAATTCTATCATGTCCTGAGGGCCGTGTCTCAATCCCATCACCCTGGAGCTGAAGGGGGTGGGGTAGGGACTGCAGGAAGCTGCTTTGTCTTCAAAACATGTTTCTCTTCTTCATCCAGGGAAATATAATATTCTGCCTTTTTAATATTTCCTAGAATATTTCAATTTTCTAGGAGAGGGGTGGGTGCTAACTTCCTACAATATCATGAAACAGTATGATACCCTCGGACTGTTCTTTCTGGGGAACCAAGACAGATAGCATGTAGAATCTGCCTACACTGAGAATTAACAGTTCCTTTACATAAAATCACTTTCTTGTTTATCCTTTCCCTGCAGTGATGGAGCAAATGCAATGGAGAAAGCAGAGTTGTCTTACTTCAGGGTGATTTGCATTTCAGTGGTGGGGTCCACCATTTTTGCCATCAGATACTGTGGTTTAAGACAAAAGTAAGGAATGGATACCTGTCTTGTTTTTACTATGTCCCATTTTAACTTTCACTTGTTGCTTCCCAGATGTGTTGGGACATTGTTCCCCAGATGATTGTAAATTACAAAACATCTTGAGGAGATCTGGTTGGAGAAGGCTGCTTTATCCAGTAAATCTATAATCACGCATGAACACAAAACAGTTTTTGATTGTAGTGAAAGCTCTAGGTTTAGAAGTAGAAAGATTGGCATTTCATCAGTTGTCGCTTGAGCATTTTAAAATAAAGGTATGAACTGGAAGAAGGATACAGGTACTCCTTGACTTACAGCAATTCATTTAGTGACCATTCAAAGTTAACAATGTGATTTATGACTGTTTTTCACAGTTACTTATCACCATTTTTCACAGCTACAACCTTTGCAGCACCACCTTGATCATGTGATCAAAATTCAAGTAACTGGTTCTTATTTATGACCTTTGCTATGTCCCAAGGTCATCTGATCATCTTTTGTGACCTTCTGACAAGCAAAGGGAAGCCAGGTTTATTTAACAATCGGATTACTAGTTTATCTACTGCAGCGATTCACTTAATAATTTGTCAATTAACAAATTTCTCACAAAATGTTGGGCTCATTTGTGGTAATAAGTCAAGGACTACTTGTACCTAATACCCTACTTTATTGATCAGAAATAGAAATTTATTATGAGTTTTTTTGTCAGAGTTGCGAATATAGCATATTTTATTTTCATTAAATAAAATTTTTAATTTTATAATAAAATTAATAAAATTTCCCATTGACACTCCTAAAACATGTTATTGTATTACGTGGTTGTATCTGGAACAACTATATCTAGCCAAAGGTTCATCCATGGCTCATTGTCAATACGGAATGAGAACCTATGTTGATTGCCATGTTGAAATGCTGTTCTACATGTTTATAAACAGTTTGAATAATAATACAAGAAGATGTTTACTCATTTGCTGAGATTCCCTACAGTTCAAGGGTTACAGTGATATTCTGTCACATATATTGAAACATGTCCCTGACAGACAGACAGACAGACAGACAGTGTCATGACCCAGGGTGGGATACAAAAGCAACAAAGTCTCAAAAACAGGTGAATTCCCTTTAATTCCTTCAACTTGGCTTTAAAGGTCCAATTATCATTGACTGGAGAAAAAAACTCTCCCACAAAAGGAAGAACTTCCATTCAAACTCAAAATACATGTAAATTATTAATAACAAAAAAACAACACAAACCACACTGAAGAATTAATGAGACAAGGCAGGATAAGGGCTTGAAGACGTTCACAGATATTAAAATACACACACTGGGAAGGACGCCAGAATCGGATAAGAACTGACAGACTAGAAATATTTCCACGCTTTGCTTCCAGCACTGGCCCATGTGCAGTTTGTCCTTTTAAACAGTCCTCAGAGCTGTAGCCCATGAAGGGGATCAAGGCCCTTTCCTCCCCATAGACCATGCCATTCACATTTCTCCCTTATCCACTCCTCCCTGCATGCCGTAGGATGAAGAGGGGATGGGCCTGGGTCTTCCTCTGAATACCCAGCTGGCCTGTGCCCTTCCCTAGTTTCCTCCACAGCCTCCGGAACCACACTCCTACTCCCTATCGGTTGTTCCTCCTCTCCCTCCAAGTCAGATTCTAACGGGCATGACAGACAGACTGCAAATTTTCTGTCTGCTAGAACTTCTAGCCCACTGATGTACTTCTATTATATTTATTTCTTTTAACTCTGATAATACTAATTCTCTGGGGTCATTTAAAATGCTATTCTCTTTAAGCAATATTCCAAGCCATGCAGGGTTTGACATTACTTTGTCCTCGATCTTTCATCTGTTCTTATTTCTCTGCCTTTGTTGTCAGCTGCCACGATAACTCCTTACTTCCAGGTGGAAAGAGTATTGCATGTTTTTCTTTGGCAGTGATGTCAAGATTGTTTTGCTTCATGGAGGTTCCATGATCAGTTTTGCCTGCACTCCCTCCGCAGATCTGAGCATAATGCTATTATGATGTGTTTAGTATTAGTGTCCCAAATTAATAGAAATACACAGTTGTCTATGAAATGTATTGTCTTTGAATTTTATAGGTAGCTATTGTAATGTATCTTGTTTCACAATAATTTGAAACATAAAAAGACCTGTGCTTAGTTAATAGCCTCAGTATCTGTACTAATCCAGCATATCTTCTACAAATGATTCCAAGACTGCCTTGCCCTTGATATGAAATTTTAAGTTATTGTTCATCTTCTACCAGGAATGTTCATAATTTCACCCATTAATTCCTACTATTTTCTTTTATCCGCAAAATCCCATTATGAGGGAACTATGGCATGAGGGTGGGTATTTGAGGGGCTGCCTCTCTCCGATCACATTTACAATTGGCTCCTGAATTTTGAGCCAATTGAAGCTTTTGGACAGTATTCAAGGGAAGCTCATGTAGAGCTGATTTCAATAGTCCAAATGGGAGGTGACCAGAATATGGGCCCTATGGGAAAGGGCCTATTGGTCCAGAAATGGGTGCAATTGGCACATAGCACACAATTGTGCAAAGGCCCTCCTGATCATGACTGCCATCTGCTCCTTGAATAGGAGTTATGAGTTCACGAGAACCCTAAGATTATGGAACCAGGTCTGTCTGGGGCAGTGCAATCCCATCCATGTTTAAAGATGGTAATTATCCAAGAGCCAGGAACCTTTCATTTCATTTGAAGGAATCCTAAAACTATAATCTTATGTCTGGGATTTATCTGGGATTGTTTTTCTCTGGCATTTACATTTCTGAAGGTGACTGCAGGATTGTATTGTAAGGCCTATTGTGCCTTCTTACAGGATTAACAGTGCATATGCTCTTTGTCTTCCTTTCCTCCATCTCCAGCCATTTTTGTTCATTTCAGTTTATAATATATGTATGGTCTAATGGAAAAGTTTAGCAGAATGAAATCAAGTTTAAAAACCTCAAATGAAAAGTAATAGGTGATAATCCAAATAATAAATCCAAAAGTAATAGTAGAGTAATTACCTCTATTGGATCCAACTTAAATGTCACAAAGTAGAGAACAGAATTCTTAATTAATTTGAATATTAAGTAAAAAAAATAAAGAAATGGTGAAAAACCTGGGGGTAACTTGCCCATTGTCTTCTCTTTTTGCTTAATATATCCTGATGAAGAATTTGAGAAGAACTTATAGGCTTGCTGACACCTATTTATCTGCTACATTTGCTTTTTTCCTAATGACTAATATAAGTACTTATAATTTCCCCTGCATCATACATGGCTTTTGTCAAGTAGCAATTAAAAAAAACTTGAATATAGAATATCAGTGATATTTCAGGGAATAAAGTATGAATATATGAAAAGGTATTATTGTGGTGGAATAATACCTTGGCTGGGTTTCCAGGAGGGAATTGGTGCATTCCAGAGGAGTAAGAGGCAACTCAGTTCAGATAGTTTGTGTGAGAGAAAGAGGATGAAGGCAGCTCCTTTCTAATAGTTCCCAGAGTATATGCTTGATGTAGGTAGTAGGCTGTTTCAGTTTGGCAAGAAACAGTCAGGCTCCCAAAATCAAAAAAGAATCATGGTTATTCTTCCAAGCAGGTCTCTTTATTGACAATATTGACAAAATCTTGCCAACTGAAGTGACCTACTACCTACTTGCAGCCTCTTCACCCTCTGTCTCTTATTTGTTGCCATTCTATAGATCCCCAATTCTTCCTTCTTGAACAGTTCTTAGAATTTACATCAAATTATATGCATGCTAGGAGCGACAAGTTACATTTAACTTTTTAAAAGGTAGGTACTGGCAGCGTTGTAAATAGACATTGAATTTTAGGAAGCATTCAAGCTGTTTCTTTGGTCATTAGAAGTAAGATTTCAAAGGATAATGACAATTCATCTACACATATTTGGGGTAAGAGTCTTATCAATCTTGATTCTCTTCCTTGTAAAGCCCAACATCAAATTTTCATCTGCCCTATTGAACTTTAATTAATACAAAATTATTGTTTATTTTTTGACACAATACATAATGGAGATTGATTCTGATTCTAATGTCATCACAAAATTAGTGATACTTCTTATAGATAAAATGTCCGATAATGTGAGGTTACATATCGAGTGGGGTTTCTGGCTTGCAACAAACTTTTCCTGAGGAAATCTATAGGAATTTCAAAACATAAGAAAAAATGTTGAGACTCTTAGAAGTCTAAGAGGGACAGGGACTGGGATTATCTTTTTTTAACATTAACATTTTTAAAAGATCTACAAGAAATGGTGCATGAAGTAGAGTTTAGAGATTAGAGACCCACGAGAAATAATAAAAAAATGCTTCTTGTGGTGCATATTAAAGAAAAAAAATATTTCGAACAAAGCATCATAAACTATGGTTATGATCCAATCATAGTTAACTTATAGAGCAGTTAACATACTATTAAGTTATGCTAATCCTTGGTTTATCTTTATTTATATAAATTTATGTAGCCTTATGAAAATGTGACCCTGGATATGGTGTACCAGTGATAAAAACAAATTATGAATAATTAATTTTTTAAATAATTACTTATTTTGGCCAATTGCAAAAATGGCCACAAAGGGAAAATGAAAACAAAACATACAGATGAATATTACCAGGACAAGCTCATCTAACATCTTGGCGCCAGTACCCGAGGAACAGCCAGCTTACAAAAGCCTTCCTGAAGGCTAACAGTTGAATCTCCAGGAAAGGGAGAAAGATCGTTCCACTTGGCAGCCACAACCTAGAAAAGGCAAGCATCCTAGGGCCCATCAGATGACATTGCTTTAAAGAAAGGAACTAAAGCACATCCATTTTGTTGGAGCTTATGGGCAAAGTCCACTGAAGTTGGACAGCTCATAAATATAAACAAATAAAAAAACAACACCACCGGGAAACAACCACTTTGCTGAATAAGCCATATTGGCTGTTTTGCATTGCACATTAAGTTATAAATTATGGTTTATACATTACAGTGGCTGTCACATATACATACCCTGTTTGGCTTATGAATAAAAAAAAAATCCCATGCTAAGAATGTTGGGAGCATCTGACTTTGTTCACAAGTCTTCTGATGTCTCTTGCTTTTTTCATTCTGTTTTTCATTCTAATTCAGAACTGCTTGCTTTGTTCCTTGAATTTCTTGCCTTAAATTTGGTGTGCCTTAGATTCCCTGGTTCTTAAGGATAGCATTTCAATTATTTACATTGTCCCCCCCAGGGGTGGGATCCTACCGCTGTAACTACCGGTTTGGTGATTTTAGTGTGTATATCATCGTCATCTAGCTGCTTGGACAGCCGTGCAGCGCTGCGTGCGGGTATGCAGCGGTTGGAAAAGCCCTTTTTCCCTGCTTTTTCAACCTCAGCTGTGTCGCACAAAGGAGCTGTGCTTGAAAACACAGGAAATAAAGGTCAGATAAGAGCCCAGGTGGGCAGGTGAGCCAAAAGAGCAGCAGACAGAGAAACAGTTCTATGTATGCTCTCTGCTGCTTTTCATAGCAACCGGTTCTACGGAAGTGGACAGAACTGGTAGAATCCAATCCCTGGTGCCCCCTTTTAAAATAACATTCATTTACCAGTTGGCTGGGATTATTTCTTTCCAACAATGCAAGACTGTGGACCTTTTGTTGCAGAGAGGTTTTTTTTCTTCTTTGCCACCAAAACAGTTTAGTCAAGGGATTCTCTTCCCCCCTCCCAATTAGGGTTGCATTCCCCAGGAAGAGCCTATGGCCAAAACTGGTTCTAATTATCAGGTATGTGGATGAACCAACCATGTAAGAAGCTGATTCACACCAGATCAGATTACAATGTTTTCCCACTCAAGCCAAAGTACTGTATCCTCTGACTGGGTATAGCAATGTAGTTCTCAGCTGAAACTGGGAAAATAAAATTGACCACAGCAGAAACCTCCTTGTAGTTCAAGTGCCCCCATTTCCATCCTCACCCTTTCTATCATCCTCGCTTCACAAATAAGGCACAGAATATTTGGCTCAGATATATACAGTGATGTTACCAGAACCCCTTTTTTGGTCCACCAGGTTGTCATTCAGCCCACCATCCCCACCCTATTTTAATTGCTAATGTCAATGATAAAATTTGAATGCTTGCTCAATGAAAGCAAGTTGGTCAATGCTTGGTCAATGAAAGCAAACACATTCTGTGTTTAGCATAGAATTCCAGGACACTTCAAATCAATCAATGCCAAATTAATAAATGTCTACTTTATCTACTTTAAATGACTGTTTCTTTGTTCTTCCAAGTGTCAAGCATCCAGACAGTATCCATGATACACTCAGTTGTATTGTTCCTTAACATCCTGGAAAAATTATATCATTCATTTTCAATTCCTTTTGCAAGGTTATCCTTTTGAGGGGGCTATTCTGTATGGCACTAGTGGTCTGGTAGGTCAAGTCAGTTTTCACAATGACTATTTGCCAACTGGTACTTGTTACGTTTTGGAAGTCAGATGTTAAAAAGACCTGTTTGTTTAGTGAGTTATTATTCTATAGCAGCAAAGATATAAGCTTTATAAAACCTTAGTAATATCATACTGGGAATATTACATCCAGATTTGATCACCACATGACAGAAAAGATGTTGAGACTTTTGGAAAAATGGCAGAGAAGAGCAACTAGGATGATTAAAAGCCTGGAGACAAAAACATATGAAGAACGGTTGCAGGAATTGGGTATGGCCAGTCTAGAGAAAAGAAGGACTGGGGGGACATGATGGCACTATTCAGTATTTGAGGAACTGCCACAAAGAAGAAGGTGGCAACTTATTTTCCAAAGCACCAGAAGGCAAGACAAGAAACAGTGGATGGAAAGAAATCAACGAGAGAAGCAACCTGGAATTAAGGAGGAAATTCTTAACAATGGGAACAATTAGCCAGTGGAACAGCTTGTCTTCATAATTTGCAGGTGCTTCATCACTGGAGGTTTTGAAGAAGAGACTGGACAACAATTTGTCTGAAATGATATATGTCACAGGTGTCAAACTCGATTTCATTGAAGGTTACGTCAGAGTTGTGTTTGACCTTGGGGGTCAGGGTGGGCGTAGCCAACATGACATCACTTATGTTGGAGGCGTTTGTGGTGGCCATGGAAACTGGCTTCAGAGCTCCATTTTCAGGTGCGATGGCCTCCGGCCGCCCTCTGCCCATGAAAACAGCTTGGAGTGGGGGGGTGCCCTCTCCACACGGCCCTCCCGAGCTCTGTTTTCACTGGCACAGGCACCACAGGCCAGTCCTTTGCTGTTTCTAGAGTTTAAGCAGATCTAATCGTCCTGCAGGCCAGATCCGGCCCCCAGGTCTTGAGTTTGACACCCCTGATATAGCTTCTCCCGCTTGAGCACAAGCCTGGACTGGAAGACCTCCCAGGTCCCTTCCAGCTATATTCTGACTTTTTTTCTGAGAAAGTATTGTCTTCCACAGAGGAAGAAACACAACATTATTCAATAAGTTCCGTGCTTTGCTTTCAACCCAAGTTTAATCTGGAGCTCAGCTGTGGCCTCCTGTGGAAAGGGCAGCACTAGCTTCAGTTCTAAATGTTCTAAATGTCCAGTGGTATCCAAGACTGAATGTAATATGTATTGTGTAAGGGAAAATATAATAGAGAATGATTGTTCATGTCTGGTAAGTGTAAGTTAGCAGCACAGTTGGGTGAAATGCTGTTGTTTTGATTGTTTCCTTTTAGTTTCCTTATTATTTTTTTTCTTGGAAATGTTATTAGTATTGGAGTCTCTAGTTTGGCCCGATGCAACTTGGCTTTTGTTAAAGTTACACAGTCCAACTACAGATTGTGTTTTGGCCCTTCCTCATTCCAGATGGTTGCTCCAATACTTGCTTCAGATGCTGCATAACTGTGTGTGGCTCCAGGACAATTGAAAATTTGGTGCTGTGTTCTGGAAACGAGCTTCTGGTTTAACTTCCAGTATAAACATTTTGCCACACTGGGAAGGGATGGATGTCCTACGCCCTCAAGGCTGTATGTGGCCCCTGATCAAAGAGACCTGTAAGCAAGCAAGCAAGTAGTTCAGAGCTCTGGGCAAAGGAAAAAGGTAGAAGAAAAAGAAGAAGGGACAGTCCTGTACATTTTAGATCTTTCCTCACTCATCCCAGGTTTTGAACTGACCCATTATCACCACTATATGATCCACACAAGATTTCTTTTGAGAAAATGCTGTCCCAAAAAGAAAGTAACATTGTCTGTCATTGTTTTAGAGGATAAGATAATGGCTAGGTTACACATTCCACTCCAAGCTTGTAGGACTGGGGTAGAAGAATCCTTTCCAATGCTATGATTATTCCCTTGGAATGAAACTGTATCACATATGGAGAGTTTCTTGTGTGCGTGTTAATGTAGGAACCCAAATATGCTAGGTGAGAAGGAATATACAATGTGCTTCTGTCAATGCATATGTAGCTTTATCAGGCAAGCACTTTCTACTCATAAAATTAGGCAGAAGAGTGTGTATTTATTTTGCATCTTGTTTCTTACCTGCCCATCTCCCTTAGAGAAGGACTCTCAGAAATATACAATATGTTGGTGGTTGCATTTGGCCCGAAGGCTTCGTGTGGCCTACCACAGTTTAATAACAGATAAACTAATGATATCTATTTTGTCAGAGCAAGGTATTATTTTTAGGCAGTTTTAATACTTCACACGAGAACCTCAGGACCAGAGGGAAAACAATGGATTTGCAAATGGCCAGGAATTGTGAGATTACATTAAGCTGCTCTAAGTGCAGAACCAAGTAGAAACTCCTTTCCAGCCACCCCTATCCCCCTGCCAAGTTGTACTAATAACCAAAGTAGCCAGAATGAGGGAGTGACATGAATCAGATCTCCCACAGTTGTAAGAAATGTTAATAGCGGCTCCTGGGCTTATCATGTAGGTCTTGTGAAAATATCCTTGTCCTGTTTCCTGAGCTGAATAATTATCCTCCAGCACAATTTTATGTATGTTTACTTGGAAGTAAGACCTGCTGAGTTCAGTGGGCCTTACCTGCAGCTAAGTGTAAACAGCTCCACTATTTTTATACCTGCTCATCTATGTAAGGGGAAAAAGTAGCAGATTTTGGGAATAGGGATTTTAGTCAAAGAAACAACCAAAGCATCAGGATTCATTCTCTCTCTCTCTCTCTCTCTCTCTCTCTCTCTCTCTCTCTCTCTCT
>BLBF01000011.1:6404182-6424815 GCA_015471245.1 Laticauda colubrina | reverse complement strand
CTCTCTCTCTCTCTCTCTCTCTCTCTCTCTCTCTCTCTCTCTCTCTCAGACCCCATTCATAACTTTCTCATTATTTTCAGTACATGCCATTAAACTGTGTCTGTTCTTATGTATGAAGAATTTTAGCATATTTCCCCCTGCTTTCTATCTGGCTTCTCAACATTGCTTCTCATGCTATATACTCCCTGTATGAGAATACAGGGTTTAGCATTCAAGCTATTCTTTATAAAATGTTAGGAGTGAACCTGTAACATTTGGCAATGCCTACTTTTGAGAACTGCTAGTACTTATTCACACGTAGTGCTATGACATTGTCTACTTTTAAATTTGCTTGTAGAAAAGGTCTCTTTTCTAGCTTCCCTTGCCAAGCTATGTGTATCTGAAGCTTGGAAAATAAACCAATCCATCAAAACCAGATCTATTTCAATTCTAGGATATGTCCTCCCTCTCCACATATTGCTCACATCCATGACTTCAGTGAGTTCAGTTTGCTGTTGTGATCTTTCATTTTTAGAAGAGACTGCATGTGCGCAATCAATGCCACCATTGGTTATTCCTTGTGCAAAACTAGTGCACATTTATGTATTTATAGTCCTTTTATCCAAAGATCTTGCGACCACTTATAGTCCATCAATTAAGCAGAAGAAGTAAAAACTAGGGGAATAAATAATAATTTAAATATAGCATGAGATAATAAAATATCAGCATCAGACATATATAACACCAAAGGCAAAAGTTATCACAAAGTTAGGGTAGATGTTCCATGTCCTAAACACTTTGTGTGTTCTCTGCTCAGGCAGTTTAAAAAGTGTATAATATAGATTGTTGATGACACTTAAGGCATAATGTGGGGGGCAGAGGTTTTCCTGAGCACAGTGTGTCAACTTACTCAGTTGTGGCTTAATAGTTAAGTAAGCCATGGTTTCAGGGGTAGGATACGACAGGGTTAACTACTGATTCGGGATTTACAAGCTTCCCTGCCTGCTGTGAGCCCTGCTCCTGTTAATCGTCATTAGCACATCATTAGCATGCTGCCTACCAAGAAGCAGCCTTTGAAACAGCCCTCTTGTTTTTTTAACTGCAGCTGTGCCTCGTTCTGAAGTTCTTCTGCTGAAGTTGAAAAATCAGGTAATAAAGATCAGGTAAGAGCCTGGGTGGGCAGGTGGGCAAAAACATCAGCAGACGTCTACGTCTGCTGCTCTTCAGAGCTACCGGTTCTACAGAGGTGGACAGAACCGGTAGAAATCCACCCCTGCATGGTTTATTTCAGGAGTCTCCAATCTTGGCAACTTTAAGATTGTGGACTTCAATTCCCAGAGTTACTCAGCCAGCTTTTACTCAGCAAACTCTGGGAGTTGAAGTCCACAATCTTAAAGTTGCCAAGATTGGAGATCCCTGGTTTAGTTTATGATGAAAATCCAAACATTTTGTAGTCTAAGGCTTGTACTTATCAAGAGAGCCAGACATCAGTCCAAGGATGAAAGTTGGAAATATGGGTTTAGGTCTTAATTCAATTTGAGTTAAAGAGGTTTCTTGCCTTTTCTTCCTCTTTTTGCCCATGCCATAATGCCCAGAAGTGATTGAAATCCTTTGAAGAATTTTTGGGGGGAATGCAATGTCCTGGGAGGAGGGAGAAGAAGCAGTAGAAAACATGCTTTCAATGTTAATGTACCTTTTAGGATCCAAACAAAAACCTATATTTAGTAGGTGTATCTTTGAAACTATATATAGTAGGTGTATCTTTGAAACCCAGAAGGAAATGGTCATCGGTAACAAATTGAGACTGACAGGCCTCTTCTGGGAACCATGAGTTTTCCCCTTTGTTAAACTTGTATCTGTGTTAAATTTGTATCTTCATGGCAAACATCAATAGGTTTTTTTAAACATTGTAACTGGTTTTATTGCTCTCTGTGTATCTTATTGCTCAATTAAAAAAGCTGGAATATTTGTAGAAAAGTGATGAAAGCTGGCCCCAATTTTTGAGGGAGGGAAAGGACATAAAATAATATTTGGTGGCCTTATCCTGCCTTATCTTTATATTGGCTTTTTATTAGCTAGTGATCAGAGATGAAGTAAAGTTAAATCACAACTGGACTGAAATGGCCTTCCAGCTAATTACTATAAGCAGCAAAGAGAAATAAAGGCCCGGTCCCACTGCACTTACGGATGCAAAGAGGATGTAAAACATTAAAAAAAGCTTGCCATCCATTGGAAAACCTATGTATCCGTTGTGTACTCACTGCATACGTGTTTCATATGCTCTATCCGTCAAGTATCCGTCCACTGAGATTTCATCCGCGCAAGAAGTTTTGAGTTGCACAAAACTTTGTGAACGGATGAACTTTCCACCTCGTACGATGTACATCCGTGACATATACGGTCAACAAACGCTCTATGTCCGTTATCATCCATTAAACGTCCACTGTATTCTCTCTGCATCCTCTGGCCATCCCCTCAACTCACATCCGCTGCAGCTGAAAACGGAAAGAGGGAGGAAACAAAAGATACACGGAACGTCCACACAGCGTTAGTAGCATGGAAATAGAAAAGATGAAAGCGTATGCATCTCGTATGTAAGGGATTAAAAAGGGACAAAACATTTGTATCTGGGATGTATCTCGTATATTTAGGATGTCTGGAGTATGTCTAGAGTATGTAGAAGGACACCTAGCGGACAACCGATATTTCCTATAAAAAGGGGGAGAAAATCATCTGGATCTCAGTATGAGTCCAGCAGCTGTGGAGTACAGACCTCTTCACCCTTGGTCTTGGTCTTCCACATCATCAATTGTTCTCCACCATGGATGATGACACAGTCCGTATGATAGTTGCGTTCATTCATCACAGAACCAAAACCTGTTCAGACTGTTTCACCTTTTATACAGAAGGAGAAGAAGGATATGTCCAAGAGCTGTGTGGGTCCGAGGATGGATCATGAGAAGAATGGAGTTTGGACTGTATGACCAGTTGATGGTGGAGCTGAGGAATGAAGACCCTCGTGCATTCCATCACTTCATGAGGATGCCACCAGCCATGTTTGATGAACTTGTAGAACGTCTGAGACGCAGGTTGACCAAGCCTAGCACCAACTTTCATCCCAACCTGGACCCTGGACTGAAGGTGGCACTGACTCTGCGCAACCTGGCCTCTGGAACCACATACAGAAACATGCAGTACGGCTGGAGGGTGCCACAACAGCATCAGCAAAGTGGTCAGAGAAGTGGTGCAGTTCATCATCGAAGAATACGTGGAGGAGCTCCTCAAGTGCCCCACCACTGAACAAGGCTGGAGAAAACTTGCAGAAGAGTAGTATCAGAGGTGGAACTTTCTCCACACCGTTGGAGCCACAGATGGGAAGCATGTGGCCTGCAAAGCTCCAGCCAACTTAGGGTCCACTTATTATAACTACAAGGGCTTCTTCAGTATCATCCTCTTTGCCATGGTTGATGCTGACTACAAGTTCATGTACATCGATGCTTCAGGCAACGGGTCAGCTTCAGATGCCCAGGTATACAACACAAGTGACCTCAAGAATGGGCTGGAACGCAACCTCATCATGGGTTTTCCAGATCCAGACCCCCTACCCAACGACACACAAGATGTGCCCTACTTCATCGTTGGTGATGACACGTTCTGCCTCAGAACCTACCTCATGAAGCCATACACTTCAAGATACCTGACCCGTGAAGAGAGGATCTTCAACTACAGGCTGTCCAGGGCAAGACGGGTGGTGGAGAACGCCTTTGGTATCCTGGCCAACAGGTTCCAGATACTTCTCACCACCATGCAGCATGACCCAGAGACTGTGAGGAGCATCGTGGAAGCTTGCTGCATCCTGCACAATCTCATGAGCACCCGCTACCCAGTGTTGCAGAACAGACCTGTGGACCGTCAACAAGGGAATGGGGACATGGAGCCTGGTGAATGGAGGCAAGGACGTAACCTGATAGACACTGTGGATGTACAAGGCCCCAACAGAGCTTCACGTGAAGGGAAGAAGCAGCGCAACCTCCTGAAACACTGGTGCAACTCCCCAGCTGGAGCAGTGGAGTGGCAAGACAGGATGATAGAAGTTTAATGGATGCTTCCTTGAAACTGTCACATAACACTGATGAGATTGTGCCATGTATGTTGAGTGGTCCTACAATGAATAGGGTATTAATAAAGAGCTTTGTTTATTTTAAAATGTGTTGATCAATGAATAAATTGTTATTGATAATAAAGGTCCATGTGTGTGGCAGCTGGGATGGTAGACCATACATTCCCACTATGCTTGCACTGGAGGTTTATCTATCCCACAACTATCCTTATCTATCCCACAAGCATGCAAAGACTTAACCCTTTTTTCAAAGTTTTCACCAACACTTTATTAAGGTAAAAAAATGAACCAAGTGTCTTAAGCAAAGATAACCTTTATAAACTTTCTTAACTTTATGACTTTATTCAAAAAGCAAAATGAACCAAGTAAAGTGTCTTCAGCAAAGAAGTACAACTCAGTCTCTGACACTATTCTCAGTCACTCTGAGTCATGTCCATGGTCTCAGCTGTTAAGCGGGCAGGGACTGTGGAGGTGGCTGTGGCTTGAGTGCTGGTCTGAGGCACCATTGGGGTACTTGGCCCTGAGGGTACAACAGGGGATGGTGTGTTCAGGAAGCTCTCCGAGAGCTGACTCAGTCCTGTGAGGTTGAGAGGCCCTTCATCAAGGACTTGAGATGTCAGGCCCAATACTGATGACAGATTGTCTGTTGACGGGTGTGGCTGTGGGGTGGAGGAAGGAGGAGTGTAGTGGGGCCGTCTGGTCTGTAACTGGGTGAGGAGTGGCGTCTGGTGTGCGATGAACCTGGGCCTGGACTGGGAAGTTCTGCTTCTACTGTGGGAAGTCCTGGTAGTCGTAGCCTTGTTAGGTGAGGGGCTGTTGAAAGCCATAGAAGGGCTGTGACATCGCCTGGGGTGGAGGAACAGACCTGGACTGGGTAGGAGCAGCTTCAGCTGGGCCTTGAGGGTTGTGCAGAAGTGCTGTGATCTTCTGCTTCATCACCTGGTACTGGGCCTCGGGCAGGTCCCTGAGGGTCTGGCTCACGTAGGTGATGAAGGGCTTCCAGCCCGAGGATCCTCTGTCCAAGTGGACCAGCTGAAAAAGAAGTTCTGTGCTGGTCTTGATTGTGTCCCTGATCTCCAACAGCATACTGTGGTCCTGGCCCTCCAGTCTGCTTCTCTGCCTGCATCCTCTGGAGCTGGGGATGGGGTTGGGTTGGCCTCCGGTGGCTGCTGCTTCTTCCTCCATTTGTGACAGCAGGGCGTCATCCTCCATGGGATCCTCCAAGTCTGCCGGCATGGGGAGTGCGGCTGTCGGGGGGGGTTCTCTACCATGGGGCCCTCTAAAGACACCTGCCTGGACAGGATAGGCTGTCTGAGGGAGAGGGGTCTCAGAGGGGCTGCTCCTCGGTGGCAGATCTCACCCTCCAGGAATCTGCACTTGGCCATGACGTACATCTCCCGGTCAGTGAGCTTGACAGCGGCCTGCCCGGCTTTCTTGAGGTGTAGCTTGCCATACCAGGTGTGCATGTGCTTCCACCATCCCAGGAGTACTTCTGCAGTGTACCCCAGGCTCTCTGCCTTGTCTCTCCAAGCTACCTGCTTCTTCTTGGTGTCGTGGTACAGTCTGTGGCCCTTTCTCCAGAGGTGCTCGTTCTCCCTCAGCCATTCCAGCACCTCATCCTCAAGCTCCTCGGAAATGGTGTACTGTTTCCTCTCTCCCTTCTGCTTCCCTTGCCTCTTCCTCCCTCTGGCAGGGGCTTCAGCAGGGCCTTCAGGGGCTTGAGCAGCAGGACCTTCAGGGGCTTGAGCAGCAGGGCCTTCAGCAGCAGGGCTTTGAGGGCCTTGGGGCTGGTCCACCACAGCAGTAGCAGCTTCAGAGTCAGTGACTGGGGGTGGGATGCTGGTTCTGGCCTTCTTGCCAGGGCTGGAACGAGTAGGCACGGGCTTCCTCTTCTTGCCTGACTGACGAACCATGGTGTTCCTGCTAGATGTATGTGGCAGCACGTCTTTCCCCTGTTTGCTGACTGCATGCGTGCTGCATCCTTTTATATCCGCGAAGCTGACGCAATTCATACTCCCTGCATGCGCAGTGAACACTTTGCATCCGATATATATCCGTGTGGCATCCCCTTTGTTTCCTATCGGCATCCATGATGCATCCGCTTCATCCGCTATGCATCCGCCCCTTCCACTATGCATCTGCTTCACAATTCTCCCCCGGAACCCCTTCGGAGGTGTCATCTGCTTCCATCTACTTTCATCCGCTAGGCTTCCTATGAACATCTGTTTGACATCCCCACTACATGTTACCCATGTCCGTTCTTTTCCGTTCTGTTTATGCAAATTTTCACCAATTTTTGGAGCAGATGACAACGGATGGAGCCACACCCAAAATTTTGCTCGTCCGCTGTATCCTTTATGCATACGTTTTGCGTCCGTCGGCCAGTGGGATCGGGCCTTAAGGGATGGGATTCTGTGAAAGATAAAGGCTGAAATTTCCTTTCCTTTCCTTGATTTGGAGATCCTGGTTTGCAATAATAGGAACAAAAGGCAATATTGATGAGAATACACTGAAGTTACAATAAGCCAATGGTACTGTTGGAATTGGTTGTTCTGTATTACAGAGTACAAGAAAGATTTTCTGTTACTTCCTTTGCCCAGTAGCAACACTTTATTTCAGCTCTACTTATTCACTACTCAAGCTGTTTTTTTTCTGCAAAAAATTAACTTTGGATTTTAAATAAAAAAGAAAGAAATATACCCCCTGGAAAGCACTGTGTAAAGAGATTTCCTTTCACATTTGATAATAATACACTGAAGCAGCTCTAATATTTTGCAGCTCCATAACCTCCCACCAATGTTAGTATTGCGACATTTGACTGAATTCTAGATCATAGTTAACATTTTGAATTTTTAAGAGGCCTTTCCAGATTGAAGTATAATTGTATGTCATAACTAAATCTTCATATATAGTTCTGTTTACTTTCTTAATGTTTTATCTATATTTCTTTTTTATTGTTTAATATGTTGTGATTTGCCTTTTTTCCTTTGCTTCTTTCATGTGGGTCTATGCACTAATTAGTATATTTAATATATTTTAACAAATTTAAAATTAGTTAGTGGTCAAATGGTATTTATCATGGAAGCAGAGAAAAAAGAAATACCTATTGTGAAGAATGTTTTTAATCTGCACAGTAAGGAAAAGTTTTTTTCTATTATGAACACATCCTCCTCTTTACATAGAGTTTCCTCATGCCTTTTTCCTGCAAACTGTATTTAATCTCAGCTTCCTTCCGCAGAGTGTGATGACCAGCTTTTAAAAGCTTAAGAAATAGGGGTCTGAGGAACCCCAAACCCTGAAGTCAGGTTTCAGAAAGCATTTCTGAGCCAAAGTGAATCTCTCTCTTCAGGCTCTTACTATTTACCTACGATTGCAACGTGTATGTGGAACATATACATTTGCCTATTAGGAATGGAAGCCTATTTAATTTGGGGGTCAGGAAGCAAAAACGAATATTTCTTCTTTTCAGTCTACCCTCCCCCCCTTCATTGCTCTACCTGGACAGTAACTAGCTGAACATTTACAGCTCTGAATGATATAATGCAATTAAGACTCTCTATAACACTCTGATTTGCATATCTCATTATATAGAGTGACACCATTAGAAGACATGTGTTGAAGCTTTCAAAATGATTATGATATGTGAAGGTATTAGAGGCCATGAATATGGCTTCTGGAAAGCAGTGTGCCGACTGCCCTGGCACAGCACTGAATTCTCACAAGAACCACGTTGCCAGCTAGGAGTTTTTAATGGAAAATAATAGATCCTGGAGGGCTAAAGTCAATCAGCTCTTATTCAGATGAAGCTCCCATTGACTTGAGTGAGGCTAGAGGATTTAACTCTGAGAGGGAATGCTAATTAGCAACTGGAATTGTCAGAGAAATAGATATTTTAGCTTTGTTGCTGATTTAAAAAAATGTAGAACATGAACTTGGCAGATAGCTTCACTTTCTTTCTTTAGGGATTGGCTCCCGTTTTCAGGTTTTGCATTTAGGAATAGAACAAATTATTTCTCTTCTTTATGGACTGAGCAGAGAACCTTATAATCTCCAGATATTTTGGATTTCAACTTTCACCATCCCTTGTCACAGATTATGCTGGCTATGGCTGATGGAAAAGATAATGCAGAGCATCTATAGGGCACCAGTATGTCTATTTCTGCTTTTGATTATAAAACCATGCTTATGAAGAGGTTGATAATAACAGAAAAAAGAAGAATAGGACCAAAATCATGAAATGGGTGAATGTAGGGAAGGAATTCACAAAAGTGAAAGGTATTGTGAAAACTGATATTGTTTACTAAACTTTTGGAATATGTGTTTCAATCAAAACACAGGTATCTGAGGTAGACAATTGTGGATTGTATTCTCTTAGGAGTTATCTATTAGGGCATCACTCCTTTTTATCCCTCTGATATCCATGCCTCCCTCTCCCAAAATGACTGCAAAGAATAGGGACATATGCTTTTCCATTTGACCATTTGCAGGAAGCTTTTGAATTTTAATAAAGAATTTCATATATTTAGTTTATGCATAGCATTGCATCCTAACTTGCAAATAACACAGATTACCCTTCCCCCTTGCTTATTTGGAAGCATATCCCAATGGGCCAAGAGTGCTTATTTATGAATAGACTTTACAGGAGAGCTTGTTAGTCTACAGACTACCTGTAGGAGTTGGGAAGTTTTATCATTTTTCACCTTGGAAATAATTTTTGTGGTTGTTTGTTCACTTAATGATATATCATCCTAATAATTTTAAAATATATTTTAATGCATTGTCATTTCAATCTGTTGCAATTAGTTTTTTTCCAACTAGTTATGCACCTGAACTGGTATAGTACAACCACAAACATTATAGGAATGATAGGAACTGTAGTCCAACGTATCTGGTAGTTATTAGTTTTAGGAAAGTGGGCCTATTTGCAACATATAAATTATTTTAAAATACTTTTTAAAAAGAACTGATTGATTCAGATGTAGTATTTTACAATTAATTTAAACAAGAGACTAAATCCTTTGAGGTATGTATAGATTGTCTTTTCCTGATGGCTAATGAGTCATCTTAAAAACACATTCTTTTCATTATTCCTGTTTGCAGCAATTACCATGGAAAATATGTCCTATTTCAAACATGCTGAAAATCATCAAATGTTTCCCTATGATTTTTTCAATTGCACTATGTCAATTAAGTGCTTAAAACATTGTCATAAGTCCTTATAATGGTACAATATCAAACTGTAGGTAAGAAAATTGCCATTTATTCCTTCAATAATGAACACAAGTTATTAAATAGAAGCAGAATATTTCCAAAGCCTTGGCATTACTAGCTTACAGAGCTTTGATCGGTTTATAATTTTAAGTAATGAACAATAATAGAGGAATTTCTGTTCAATCTTTTAAAAGTTTTTTTAAATCTTGTTTTAAATAAAAAATATTAATCTTTCCTTCAAACTCTCAAATATATTTTTAGAGTGAAACGCTTCAACCTATACCTGGCATGTTTAGGACCACAGTTTAATCATGCAAACATGAATACTGCAGAAGATCTCACACCATGGAACAAATATTTTCTATTCTCTTTGCCTAGCACTACCACAAAATTCTTTATTTTAAAAAGTCTTTCTAATAAAGGCAACTAAATGGCAAATAATCAAAATGGTATCATAACATAAAAAACAATAAATAAATTACAATCAGCCAATGTCAATAAAACTTTACCTTTGTAGCAGGTAAAAATAAGCAAAAAACAATCAAGGATAATTGATACAGCTGTATGAAAAAATACAGCCAGTAGGTATCATTTTGAACCATTTGTACAAAAACAGGTTTTAATCTGGAAAATTAATCATGATGGAGCCAGATAGACATTCAGATAGGCACTCTCTTTATTTTCATCTGTGTTTGGAATAGAAATTCAGAAGTTGAATGGGGCACATGAAAAAGAATGTAGAGAGTACATGCTTAAGATTATCTAGATTCTGTTTAGGGCTGTAAGGTTAAAAACACAGATATTAAATTGGTTCCAGAACTTAGTGTAAATGACTTTTGCTGAAGCATTTTATAGCTAACATGCCACTACTGTAAGGAATTCTTAAGATGACTATATCTAGATGTATTTTTCTAGTCTTCCTTTGTCTCATGTATCATTGTACTAAAGCAGAAAAGAAACTTATAAATATGCGTTAAGTAGCTTTGTACCCACACAGAGCCCAAATACACTATAGTTTCTTGGTTGAAAGAACACACTTAATTCAGCTACTCCATAAAAGATAATCTCTTTCCAGGGAGGATTAAGGCTCTCAGAATAAGAGCTGTATGAACCATGTAAGGATATACTTACAATTATAAGTAAGACGATAATTACCATGGTAATTTGGTTTCTTCATGGATGAGATTTCTTCAAACAGATTCAGAAATATCTCTTTCCTGCTTCTGCAGCCCTCTGCTGCGTTTGACTCACAGACAAAAGCTTCAGATCAATCACTTTGAGGAACTCTATGCTGTTTGGAAGGAAGCTCTTCAGTGCATTCTTTCTTTTTAAAAACACATTTGAATTATTTCATATAAAACAAATACTTGCCTTGGGTTGTCCTTTTCCTCTTATTATGAAAGAAATGCCCTACACAACGGCCTCATAATTAATCTCTTGGTTCAGATTCAATGCTCTCCTTCATGGAAATTCTGCTGTGTGTTGGGGTTCTGTTTCCCAGTTACATTATGATCACGCTACTACACATGTACTGGATTTCCCTGGCCTTTGCTTTGTGGGCCTTTTTACCTCTGAATTGGGTTGGTACAAAACTATACTGGCATGAAATTTGCTGTCACTGCTGTTAATTCTTATCCTGCCTAGTGGGTTTGGGCCTTGTAGATACAAAGCTGCAATTCCCTCCAAGGTAATGAGTGACAGAGCATAAACAGATTTTGTACACTTGGACACTGCCCTTGAATGCTGCCAGAATAAGAGGGAGAAGAATGCAATACTGTCATTTATAGTGGTTTTCTATAGATAAGAACAACTTAAGGCTCTGTCATTCATGAGCTGAGAATTAGATGAGGTCAACCTCATGGGGAAAATGCCCCTTCCCCTAAATGTCAAAGCATCCTTATACCATGGTTCCTAGTGGGGAAAATCCATAGACAAATTACCATGTATATTATTTCACTGCATGCATAATGTAATAAATATGACGGGGCTTTCTCGAATGTTTGCTTCTAAACAGGGTATAGTCCTTTTCAAGGAGTGGTTATGTCCCTCCAGTGCATTCATTTAATTGGTAGAATTAGTCAAATAAAAATGGGAGAAATCAGTTTTTTTTGGCTTCCTGAGATTTTTAAAATTTCTTTTTATTTATTTATCATGGTTTTGCACATCTGGGTAAAACTAGATTATTATTATTTTTACAATTCATAAAGTACTTGCAAAACAATTAAGAAAGAAAAACATCCAAATGTGATGGGGAAACCAAGATGCTTATTTTGCTTGTGCCTTTAAAAAAAACCTCATTGGAAAAATGCTTAATTAACAATATAATAAACTGCAACACATCTCACATGTTGCTTTTTCTGCCTCTTACCCCTTTCTTCTCTATAAGTGTTCATTTTTAACAATTCGGTTTTTATAACAATATCCAATATTATGTGAGCAGAACTTTTGATTGTACAACAATTCTCTTGTTCTCCTTCCTACTGCCTGAGCTCATCCATAGTTCTAAAATATCTGTTTTGAAGGATATTTCAAACTGTTTTGATGGTGGGGCACATCTTTTACCACATCTGGAAATAACAGTTTAGATACACATTTGTACTTCTGCATAGAAACGACAGTACTTTGAAGTCTTGTGCTAAACAATTAAAGAAAATCCTGAATACCACTTCATTCTGCTTAATAGTTAGACTGTTCTTACCTCTGTTTTTTCTTAGGGGCAGAGGAAAACAATCCTGTAGGTAAAACTATTCCAAGCATTTGCCAATAATACTTTCTTCTGGACAGAATTAAAATGTAAAGTAAGGAGCTAATCTGAGAAACAGACATTTAGATTTTCATGAATGGAATAACATAAAAGATCAAATGTGACTGATAAGATAAATGATGGTTGAAATTGTGTCAGTCTGTGGTGTATTATGCCATAGACGATGAAGATAAAGGATTGCAAATTATGATTGTAAAGCTCTCACACATACATAATGATGTGTATGAATTCACATATGAACCCTATGTATGTCACCTGTATCAAAAAGTGAAAATGCTAAATGGAATCTTCAAAAAAAATATGTCAAGCAAAAGAGAACATTTTTCTTATCAGTGTATATGGAATAATTTATGAATTCCTCAGAAATTCACTTGGTACATTTTTATATTCAGCAAATGAATGAAATAATAGAAATATATGTGGTTAGATAAAGGTAAGCATTTGTAAAGACTGTTGAATTCTAATTATTAAGCTAATGACTTGGTGATCACATTCAATCAATTTTGATTCAAAATATGCTAACCAGCTTTGGCTAGCCAGATTTCTTCAGTGTTACATCTTCCAATATTTTTCTACTGGTTAGGGAATAATGGAATTCAGTAACAGTTTGGGAAAGGTTGGACAAGACTATATTCTACAATGAATAACAGTGACATAAAATACAACAAAAGCAAAATTTAATATTGTTGGGGCATAAAATAATAATATAATTTTTATCTATGATCTCTCATGAGATTACCATTTTGATATGATAAGAGGGACTCAGTAGCTCCAATGATCTAATCACTGATGGCAATAGGGGGATGATTTTTGATAAAATCCACTCTTATGGATTAGGTCAAAAGAAAAGGGTCACATCTCAAAATAATCTACAATGGAAAATGGGAGGAGATGAGTTTCTACAAATATGAAGGTAGCCAACCCATCTATGAGAAGGAGCTATACAATCGAACATGGAAAAAGGCAACAGCAAATCGATTCTCTATTGTTGTCAGAAGATGTGGCTGAAACAAATTATGTGCCTGTGATGAGATAATCCAGTCTGAGGAAAATATTTTCTCAGATGTGATGACTCCAGAATAAGAAGATCCCATCACTGATGCTGATATTGAAACAGGAGTCCTTTCTGTTCACAATTGGAATATGGAAGGTAAACAAAGGTGAACAGAGAAAAATGTGTCATTAAATAGATATGAAGCACAATATGTCTCATGTTTGGTGAATAGATAAACTTAGGTGGTCTAAAATAGATTTCTTTAAATCAGATTATAATACACTATTCAGAACATGAGGCCATATGAAGGAATGGTGTGGCAATAATACTCAAAAAGGGCATTACTAAGTACATATGGCTTAACTAAAATCAATGGCAGGAGCATATTTATAAGAATTAATGATATTGAGTTAATATCAGTGTTAAATGGGTGCATGTACATCTATAAATGAATGGTAAATTACAAGAGATGCTAAAGGCAATAGTAAGGAAAGTTATTACTAAAAATGACTGGAATGTAGATAATGGAAATATGGAGAAACCTGGATTTGTGGGAAAGAGTGAAATAACTAACAAGTAGCATGAACATAGATTCTACATATGGATATCATTGGATGCACAGCATTGGAACTGAATCAAATATGTAATAGGAAACAGAAAAACAAGAAATGCAACTGAGTCAGCTAGAACCTCTCTATGTGTAGTCTGGAACAGAACTTGAGTTATTGGTATCATATTGGTATTGAGTTATTGGTATCATATATTAGTTAAAGTTAAGAGATTTGGTGTGCTAGGAAAATTTGACCTGGAGAACATACAATCAGAATATAAAGATCAATGTAATAAATGGGTTCAGTTTGGTTAACCTTTGTAAAAGAGAATGTGATAAATTAAGGGAAGAAATAAAAGACATTATGAAAAACAAAGTGAAAAAATATGCCCAAAATTTGAGGCAGAAGTTAAATCCAAGCGGCTTTCAAAATAAGCTATTACAGAACAAAAGACAAGAGGATGAACATTTCAGATGACACATGAATGTTGAATGCAGATTTCCTTTAAACAAGGAAAGTAAGAAAAAGACATCTAAGTCAAAAAATTGGTAAATTGAAAACTGAAAAAGAAAAAATGAGAGAAGGCTTTTAAAAAAAAAAAAAAAGTCAAGCAAATCACAGAAAAATTTACAGCTAAGTTATAATACTTGAGAATCAGCATGGAAAATGTCTAATATAGTCCAATGAGGTTAAAGGAAGAGAGAAAATTTATATATACTGAAACTTTTTGCTAGCAGGATTATAAAATTACAGAAAGGTTTTCGGAGAGAAAATATATTCAGGAAAGGACTCTTCTAAAAAGCGGCTAGCTGCCAAATACCAATCAACTCAGATAAAATACTGATCAACCTGCTTAAAGTTGCAAAAGAAGAGGCAGTTAAATGGTTAGCATCTTTCTCCCCCCCCCCTTTTCATATTGCCATCATTCTAGATATTATGCATCACTGTAGCCCTCTGTTTTTAAATAATTTCCAGAAGGCCAAAATAACCACTATGAGCTACATTAGGAAGCTAATTGGAAGCTTGGAGCAGTGATATAATATGTTCATGGAGACAAATGTCTGCCAATTAAACGGGACACTTTGTTCTTGACAAATTGAAGGTACAGATGATCTTCAAGAGCAACCAGATGTCCAGGACATTGAAGAAGTCCAGCTGAGTGCTGATGAGGATTTGAGTTACTGATATATAAGACCCTTATATCACAGGTAAAGCTACAAATGGCTCTGGGTGAAGGCCCTTCTGGCTAAGCACTCCACTTGTCTATGGTACAGAAAGTCCAGTAATCCTGGACCTGCATTTTCAGGTCAGTCCCAATCCCTCAAAAGATAATACTATAGCCATAGAAATGTCTAGATTAATGAACATCTTTCCGGGATTCAGTTTCAATCTGTTTAAATGCACCTAGACTCTTAGAGCCTCAAGACATTGACAGCATTTGTGGCGCAGTGGTTAGAGTTCAATACTGCAAGCTACTGCTGCTGCAGCCATTTGCCTACAATTTGGCAGTTCAAATCCCACCAGGCTCAAAGTTGACTCAGCCTTCCATCCTTCTGAGGTGGGTAAAAAGAGGACTCAAAATGTTGGGGGCAATAGGCTGACTCTGTAAACTGCTTTGAGAGAGCTGGAAAGCACTGTAAAGTGGTATATAAGTCTAATAAGTGCTATTGCTATCTCCTGCCTGTCTTGTCTGATAATATAAAGTCTTGTCAGTGGATGACTTCCCTTAGAAGCTTTACCCTGCAATACCCCACAGGAGAATGTGTACCTGGATGATCTCTCTGCTTCAAGAATCACCAACTGGACAGGGGTGTCAAACACAAGATCTGGGGGCCAGATCTAGCCCACAGGGTACTTAGGTCTGGCCCGTGGGGCCTCCCTAGAAACAGCGAAGGATTGGCCTGTGGTGCTTCTGCCAGTGAAAAAGGAGTTCAGGAGCCCGTTTTCCCTGGAAGAGTGCTTGGGCCACCACAGGTGCCCCCACCATGAGTGACATTGAGCTGGCCATACCCACCCTGGCCATGCCCACCCCGGCCCCCCAAGGTCAAACACAACCCTGATGCAGCCGTCAATGAAATCAAGTTTGACACCCCTGAACTAGGATATCCCACTATAGGCAGTCCTCATTTAATGACCACTCTTTCACTGACCGTTTGAACTTGTGAAAGTGCTGACCAAGTGATAGTTAAAACTGCCAAAGTTCTGGTTTTGATCACAAACTGGCTGCCCAGCAACTGGTCTGGATTTCTCCCTGTTGCGGTGTCTTGTGTTCACATGATCACAGTTTTGCAGCCTTCCCTATTGGCTTCCCACCATCAAAGACAATGGGGAAACTGGAAGTCACAGTCACACAAGGTTCTCGCTTAACAACCTGCATGGTCTTTGCTTAACAATGGGACCGCTGGAACTGTTGGCACTAAGTAGATCAGTCATGACATTATGCTCTGTGACTCTATCAGCAACAAAAAATTGATCCTAATTATTGCTAAGCAAGGATTACTTATAAAGAGGGGCAAAAATCCACTGTAAAAGAAGTGCACCCAAACTCAGAAGGACATCACGTGCGTCGATTTGAAAGGCTGCCAAGAGGCCTAAAAGGACCCAAAGACTACACTTCTGCCATCTAGGTCTTCCATAAAAGGAATCGACCATAATGCCATTTCTTTCATGTGCTCAGGCCCAAACCCAGAAATCTAACAAATGGATCCAGGCAATCCACTTTTTCTAGGACAGCAATTGTCAGGTCTGGCTGGATTCAGGGAAAAAGGGGCACATCATAGTTACTTTGAAGGTTGTGAAACCTCTCCCTCTTGAGACAACCTCCCAGAATCAACCCAGTGCACTTTATCTACAATAAAGTCAGGAGAGACAGGATTCCAAGTCTTGGAGGACCAAGGGCAGACTAGAACACTTTTATCCACTTCCATAGACCCAAATAAATCCCACAATATGGTAGGACATTGCCCCAGGTCACTGTTTGGGGATTTCTCATTAAAAATAGAGAGATTGCTGAATCTGCAATATCAATGATAAAAATGCTGTGCAAACTATTACAGCAGCCAAAGGAGAGATCTTCCTGATGCTTTTACCTCTGCAGGAAGCTGGTTATCTGAAAGAAGCCTATTGACCTGCAGTCTACCTGTATAATAAGAGGAAAGTCAATAAATACAGAGCAAACATGGCATATATAAAGTATATATGCAAGTGGATGTGTAAATGACTAAAAGCCAGCATTAGTTCCCCATTCAAGCAAAGTTCTGCTTAAGATCTTACAAAGAAGAATAGAGTCATGCAGGAAAAGAAAAATGCCAACAAATCAGACATTTTTCTAGATTGTTTTTTGTAGAGAACTCTGAAGATAATCCCTTAAAAATATAAACATCAGGCATCCACAAGGAGTGAGTGAGAGTAAATTAAAATTTTAACGCTTTTTAGCTCTCTGTTTCTCTCATATTTGACTATCATTTCTCATTGTTTTCTTTGAGCATCTGAATGTTCATCTCATGAGAACAAATCCTACCCATTTTTTCTTTTGTGCCATGTGATTTAAGTTTCCTTTCCCCTTCATTGATTGTGTGTTATGGGCAGAGTGGGATTCAAAAATTTTTACTACTGGTTCTGTTGGCGTGGCTTGGTAGGCGTGGCAGAGGAAGGTTACTACAAAATCCCTATTCCCTTCCCATTCCTATAATCTGCTTTCCAGCTCCATTCTCCTGTGCAGGGCAACAAAAGAAGACCCAGCCAATCAGCTGGGATTTGGGAGGCAGAGAATAGATGGGGGTGGGGCCAGTCAGAGGTGGTATTTGCCAGTTTTCCAAAATACTCAAAATTTCCACTACCGGTTCTCCAGAATTAGTCAGAATCTGCCGAATACCACCTCTGGTTATGGGAAGCTTTTGGGCTGAGGAACAGGATAAAATATGTTAAATTAAAAATAAATCAAGGAATTCAGGTGTGGGAATTTGGCATGTAGTTTTGAGTACTCCCTGTAAACAGAGCACTTGCTTTCACCCAAACATGGATTTGTTTTCAGTTAGGGGTTCTGTGTATACATAAAGGGGAGTGAAGTATGGAGAACCACCCCCCTATTGCTTTAGCAGGGCCTCATAAGGATTATAAGGAGCTCTGCGGATCTTTGCTATTACCTGTAATGTGAAAAATTACAAATGAAAAGTAAGATAGTTGTACTATTGTATTGTTTCAAAGTATTGCTCAAAGAATCTGAAGCGGCTGTCACCACATGAAATAGGAATGAATGCTCACTGTGGTGGAAGCATGCTGTTAGTGCAGTGCCTCCTGTTTTGATTCTTGAAGAGCAACATGGCTAGGAAAAAAAATGGATATATGATCGGTGAGCCGTCGTTTTCAACCACTACTTGGTTGCCCAGTGAGCTCCAAAAAGAGACTTCTTGAAATATTTGCAATTTAGCCCTTGGGATTAAGTACCTGGCAGACCCTTTGATTACTTTTGGGAGCTTGAGCATTGCTTTAAATCACATTAATTCCTCCTGAAATTATGGGATGGCAAGTGCAGAACAGTTAATCCTAATAATTTGATTGTCTTCTTTTGATGCAGAAACTGATATTAAGAATCATTTTCTGTTTTATGCCTGTTTTAAGAAGTAAGCTACCACATGATGGCAATATGGAGATCTATGTGTGGTACTTCACAACATGGTGTGGTTTTCCCAGCATCTCTGTGTATTTGGTTTCGTTGCTTGAAGTTTAGTTATAACTAGAAAACAGTCACTTATATAACTGTTTTGGTAACAATCTCTTGTTCTCTCTCTCTCTACATAAAATTCTTGGTGAATTTAGCAAAGCTGAATTTATGACCAAAGAAGAAGAAAATTTCTGAGTTGGAGCTTGAACATTCCATCAGTTAGAAAATAGGAAGAATTGGTCAAAGATCTTGGTTAATCAATGTATTGACTAAAATGATTAATTTCATTTTCCCCATTCTGTAAGGAGAATATTGGCAAAATCAGCATGGGAAATTTTTAACCAAAGTTAAATAATTAGAAACAAATAGGGCTTAAAATAAATCACATGCTTAGACTGCCATTAAAAGAAATTAGATAGATAGAGATAAGTAAGTAGGAGGTAGGTATGTTGATAGACAATAGATATAGCAGCTAGATAGAAGCAATTTTTATTAGGCCTTTGAGAACACAGTAAATAGGCTTTATTTTTTTTTAAATGAATAAATGGAAATTGTTTATGACAGGATTAGGCAACTTCTAGGCTGCTTGTTGCCCTTGAGCTACCTTTTTTAAGCATTTCTCAACAAAGTATGTTTTCAGTTTTGGCAGCCCAATTTTCCATTAAAATTGGTACCATGATATATTAAATGTTTGGGCTGGGAAGCTAACTTAAATCTAATTTTTATTCTTTTTTTTGCTTTTGAGAGAAGTGTTAAATTGGGAAAGCACTCTGTTTTTTCCCTGAGCTTACTTAGTCTGGTTCTTGACTGTGGAAAATATTGTATACATGTATACTTAGAATACTGAATACTGAAATGTTCCTATCCATAGATGGATAGTAGCTGCCAACTGTATTTGCATTTTTCTGTGGGTTTAATGCCATAAGCAAGAGTTGGCCAGTTTCCTTGGCAGTTATGTGCCTTCATTTCACTGCAAGCCAAATGGTATATATGTATTATCTTCAGAGTAGATAGCAGCTTCTTTGGAACAGATAGCAGCATAAAAAATATTTCAAGATTTGGGAACAGAAATGCAGCTGTTAAGGAAAATGAATAGTCTTCTCAAACCAAAGATTGAGAAATCGTAGAAAATGCCGCTGAAGTCTGGTAGCCTCTTCCATCTCTGCTGTCCAGGGTACTGATCAGAACGGATAACATCACCTGAAATTTTCCTGTAGTATATCGACCCCGGGTGGGCAACCTTTTGGCATGCCTGGGCTGCAGTGAATGAAGAGAAATTGCCTTGGGCCACATATAAAATATGTAATGCAGTTCATGTATATAAGTCACATAATAATGTTACAATTTTATGATTTTGTGAGGTGACATAACTAGCTATCCAGTATGTGGCTTGTAGGTCACAGGTTGGACATGTCTGGTATAGACAATGTAATGTCGCCTGAAAGTAAGAAATAAAAAGAATTATGATAGTTTGCTGTCTTCCAAAATGAATACCTTCTTGTTAATTTGATGAGTTAAACCTGTTGTGCCTTGTAATCAATCAGGAAGGATTTAATTGTAAGATTCTGTAAAATAACTGCCCTGCCTTAAACGAAAACCATTCTTATCACAATTGCTTTAATCCATGCTTTGTTTTGCAAGATCCAGTAACAGTACACATAGTCACAAAACCAGGATTTTTTTACCCTTATATTAAGGAACCGTATCAAGAGCCTATTTCCCCCCCTACAGCTTTCTTTGTTTTATTGCCCCTATGCCCCACCCTAGGCGTCTTTTCTCTGTGACTGTCACGGGAAACGGCAAAGTGGGGGAACATCCATTTCAAGACACATTACCACCATAAGAATATCAAACACACATCCTGACAACAGCATCCATCACATTGAATTATACAGCCATCACCCATTTGGCATAAAAATCAAAATGTGGTAATACAGTGTTACTGGATAAATGTCACCTGCTTTGAAAATCAACATTTTAGCTTTGTTGCTTTTAACAGACCATGGCAACTTTGGATATTCTTATCTGTTCCTGTCTGACATCTTGCTGGGATATGTCTCTAATGTTTTGTTGGGAAAAAACTGTTTTTAAGGGACTCAATGGATGTAGATCCAAGCATGCATGTGTAATTGAAAATAAGTTGTCCTGAAATCACTGGGACTTATTCTCATATAAACACTGGATAGATAGGAATGGACTCAAAACAGTTTAATTATAAATGCTTTTTAGAACACAGTTGATTGTAGGGATGATGATGATGATGATTTTTATATTATAACAATAATAATAATAATAACAACAACTATTATTATTATTATTATTATTATTATTATTATTATTATTATTATTAT
>BLBF01000011.1:6380989-6404172 GCA_015471245.1 Laticauda colubrina | reverse complement strand
ATTATTATTATTATTATTATTATTATTATTATTATTATTATTATTATGTCTTGGAGTAAATTTTAGCTTTGTCAATTATTGGGTTTTGCTGCATATGCTTCCTAAAGTTTGAATATCTATATGTGCATTAATATATATAATGTCATTTATAGATATCTGTTTTTTTGTGGTCATAGAGCGAGCAGATCCCATTTTAATCTGGAAAATCTATTAACACTATATGTTAATAGAAAAGAAGAAATGGGCAGGAATATCAGAAACAACTGAGTCACTGTATAATATGGTAGGTGAAAATGTCTGTTGGTTTAGCACAGACAATATTCTGCCTTAATACACAGACTTAAAGTGAGTCTGTGTGCAATTATGGGAAATTGGTGACCCTCCAGACGTTTCTGCACTACAATCACTAGCAGCTCCAGGACCAGTGGTGAAGGATGCTGGGAATCACAATTGAAAGGAAAAAGCAGGACTTAAATTTTTGGATTTGGATTGGTGGTTTAAGACAGCATATGACTCTTAAAAAGATTAAACCCTGTGATGCCTGTTATGATGGTAATATCAGCAATGGGTCACTGAATAATTTATTTTGCCATAATATGCTTACTCTCTAGAAGCACCACCCTGAATGACGGTGGCATGTGCCAGAGCCATTTGATTGGGCTAGTTAACAAATACAATAACTATATAAAAATAATATATATTGGATGATTTGCTGGAACTACACCTCTTCCGTAACTCCTGTGTACAGAATAGATAAGAGTGAAAATTATTTTCCATTTCCCTTTGGTTTTCATAGAGTGAAGTTTTAAAGGTTTCCCCTGTTCAGTCATGACCGACTGAAGGGACAATGCTCATCTCTAATTCTCAGCTGAGGCAGTCTGCGTTGTCTGAGATACGTTAGCTGTCATAAGCAGTATACATTTCCTTGCTTCTATGTTATTGTATATTGAATTAGCACAGGGGGAAAAATCCAAAAGTGTGAGGGTGGGGTGGAATAAGAGAAGAAATTGACAGGGCAGAAGTTCTTTCTATTGTATAAGGAACATTTGAAAAGTACGGATTATAGTATGAGCCCTGATTTTTGGAAATCTTAGTTCAAATGTATTCATCTTGAAAAATGAAGCTTAAAGATTGTGCCTTTCTAAAGTAAACTTTCCATTTAGTTTTAACTGCTAGTATAACTACTAGAAAAATGTAGTGCATTGATATTATGTTCTAGCACTACACATTTTAAGGCTTGCTGCATGAAGTAGAAAATGCTTCAGCCAAAACTATGGTAGCGCTAGGCAAATATGAGCTACATTTGACATCTCCTATTTGGTTTTTCTGTGCAATGCAAATATACAGCCAGAGGTTTACAACTTAAAGCTGTACTATTAAAATTGTTGTTCAACATCAGTGCTTTTTAAATTTGATGAATTTTCAACTAAATAGTCTAGCTATTCAGGTTTATCACTTATGAGTAATTTGCTGTATCTATTATCAAATGAACAAATGCAAACCAATCAATGACTATTATAGCTAGTTAATGATTGATTAACAATATGTTAGTGGATCAATGGACCCATTGTAGGAAATTATCAAGACATACTTCTTTAAATGTTAAATGTCTTTGGAATGTATTTATTTGGAAGAATGTCAAAAATTATTGAATCATGATAAATGTCTTTAAATTCAACAGCCTGCATATGGCAGATTCAAATTATCTAATTATATAACAAATAAACCTGTGAAAAAAAAAGAACTTTCTTACTTTAAAAGAAAAAGAATTGCTACAACACAGAAGAATGGTCAGATCTTTTCACCAGGAAAGAGATTTGGTAGTTATTGCTATAAAATCCTTAAAGCTTTCCACCCAATATGCAACCATGGCAATGAAAACAAACAGGAACAGTCTCATGATTGATACAGGAATAGATTATGAATCAAAGAAGTAATAAAAATTCTAGTTGATGAGATTGTGCAGGTAAGGGTTTTGATATAATAAAGTTCTACTGTCCATATATTCTGCAGATAACCGAGAAAAAGTAATCAAACTCTTCCAATATTGCATTAAGCCTAAAATATTTCATGCATCAAAATTATGCAGGTTGAATATATATCAATAATAAATGTGTGGTATTCACTTCTTTTTCAAGCAGTGTTTGACATGTTTGAAGCCACAAAATTAAGTAATAAAATCTAATATAATTTCATAATACTAAAATTAAAAATTCCACTAATCATCCACAGAAAACTATTTACTCTGAATACTCTGACTGTGGTAGTGAATAAAGTGAAAAATAGATCTTAAGCGTAACTGTACTTTAAAATGAATCTGTCTTTCAGTAAAAGCAAACCAACAGTTTTTCCGTGTAAGCAGGCTTTTCTAGTAACTAGATCTGTTTTGTGCTTTATAAAATCAATATTATTATATTCATTTTTTTCATTATTCAAATCTGAGTTAGATTTCTCTTTGAGTGTAAAATCCTATGCTTTTTTTC
Organism: Laticauda colubrina; assembly: GCA_015471245.1. Classification (NCBI taxonomy): domain Eukaryota; kingdom Metazoa; phylum Chordata; class Lepidosauria; order Squamata; family Elapidae; genus Laticauda; species Laticauda colubrina. The sequence continues at coordinate 6,401,689 of BLBF01000011.1, read as the reverse complement.
TTTTTGCAGAAATGTGGCAGTGGGATATGTAAGCTTTGCAGGATTTCCTCCCTAATTCTTTATCCTAAGTATTAATTATTGACAGATTCTGCCTTTTGCTGCTGTCAGGTTTCAGCTAATTATTGATAAAATTAATAACAACATGTAGGGGCTGCAATGAGCCACGCATCTACTACATGTCAATAAAGTGTTCAAGTATTTTGGATCACTTTTCTGCCCTCTATTGGTTAGTCTAAATTTTCAGCCTAGATACAGTGGCTTTAATGATAAAGGTAGTCTTCAATTGGAACTAGAAAATTTGATGTGAAACAGTTCATTCATTAAGTGAAACATTATATGACTGCGACTTGTGAACTTCCTTGATGGCTTCCCCACTGATATTATTTGTGAGACTCCAACTGGGAAGGTCTCAAAAGGCGATCACATGACCCTGGGATGCTGCAGCCATTGTATATGCAAACCAGTTGCAAAGCACCCAAATTTTAAGCATGTGGCCCTGGGATGCCACATGCTTAGAATAGTTGTAACAGTTGTGGTCATATGTCACTTTTTTTTCAATGCCATCATAACTTTCAGTGGCCACTAAATGAATGGTTCTAAGTCAAGAATTACCTGTAATGTCCCCTCTATAAAGTTGAGCATGAAGACACAAATTATTCTTTCCATGGGCTGCATATACTTTTGTGCTAAACCATAATCTAATCTAATCATCTTCAGCTATAATGCAATCTGTTTAGCTTTGTTTATAAGTGATCTACATGTGGTCAAATGAGACATAATTTTAAAAGCATGATTAAATAAATCATATCCTTGCACAATATATGAAACAGATCAGTGTTTCTTCAAAATTTTGTATTGATTTCTTGCTCGACAAAATTCATGGCTGTTCTCAGAGGATTAGAGTTAAATGCATCTATGTAAGGTCTTTATGTTCAGAAGGCCTTTCTCTTCCATTCAACATCTCTTCAGTATTTTCTATCTATCCAAGAAGGGACACGGTGGCTCAATGGCTAAGACACTGAGCTTGTCAACCAGAAAGGTCAGCAATTTGACAGTTCGAAAACCTAGCACTGCGTAACTGAGTGAGCTCCCGTTACTTGTCCCAGCTTCTACCAACCTAGCAGTTCGAAAGCATGGAAAAATGCAAGTAGAAAAATAGGGACCACTTCGGTGGGAAAGTAACGGTGTTCTGTGTGCCTTTGGCATTTAGTCATGCCAACCACATGACCATGGAGACGTCTTCAGGCAGCATTGGCTCTTCGGCTTAGTAACAAAGATGAGCACCACCCCCTAGAGCCAGAAATGACTAGCACATATGTGCAAGGGGAATCTTTACCTTTACCTTTTATCTACTCAAGATTTATTTACTAACAATTTAACCTGGCTGCCAATTGTAAGCAATTATGTAATGATTCTACTGCCTTCCACATCCCTCATATCAATCCATGCTTCCTCAATTGTAATCCAAGGGAACAAAGTTTCACAAGATTGTTCTGCCCTTTCCCCCCACTATTATAGGTAGGAGATATTTTTGCTATAGGTTTTCAGGAACATAAATAGTTTTAAAGGGAAGTTCTTTAAAAGACCTACTCTAGCGAAAATTAGTCATGAGATGTTACAATGAAGTCAATGAAATAAGAATGGACAATTAAATAGGGAAATCCCAATAACCTCGTTTTTTGATTTTGGAAATCCTGGTCCAATTGTTACTTTTTTGCCCTTGATTCCAAGAAGGATGATCAATGATCCAAAGGATAACAGATATCACATAATCAGAGTTGGAAGGAACCTTGTAGATCATCTAGTCCAACCCCCTGCCCAAGCAGGAGACCCTACACCATTTCTGACAAATGGCAGTCCAATCTCTTGAAAGTCTCAAGTGATTGTGCTCCCACAACTTCTGAGGGCAACTTCTGTTCCATTGGTTGATTGTTCTCACTGTCAAAAAGTTTCTCCTTATTTCCAGATTAAATCTCTCCTCCTTCAGTTTCCATCCATTATTCCTTGTCTGGCCTACAGGCGCTTGAGAAAATAGGAGAGTTGCTGAATGGCTGGAAAGCTTCTTGTGGCCTTTCTTGCCAACTATCATATTTGAAACCCCTGGCTTTTTCTGATATTATCATCAGGGAAGCTATCATCTGTTTGTTAGCTCTATTTTAAGGTAAAGGTAAAGGTAAAGGTTCCCCTCACATATATGTGCTGGTCGTTTCCGGCTCTAGGGGATGATGCTCATCTTTGTTACAAAGCCGAAGAGCCAGTGCTGTCTGAAGACATCTCCATGGTCATGTGGCCGGCATGACTAAACGCCCAAGGTGCATGGAACGCTGTTACCTTCCCACTAAAATGGTCCCTATTTTTCTACTTGCATTTTTACATGCTTTCAAACTGCTAGGTTGGCAGAAGCTGGGACAAGTAATGGGAGCTCCCTCAGTTACGCGCTGCTCTAGGGATTCGAGCTGCCAACCTTTCTGATCGACAAGCTCAGCGTCTTAAGCACTGAGTCACATCTAATAAAACAGTTGCATATAAACTACAGTGTGAGTATGGATCAAAATCTTCAATCTACCAAGGCACTTAACTCCTCACAACCATTTAGTAGTATGTGGACTTAGAATCTGTTGATCCTGTGGATATTCTGAACACTAACCTCCAGCAGCTCCAAACAGTGCAGTTAAAGGGTATAAAACATGTTGGGAGATGTGGTTTTCAGCATTTAGAAGCCCATATATTGCATCTCTCATTTTCCTTTCCCATGGTATTGGTTAGAGAAACATAGGAAGAAAAGTGTTATTTTACTGCCTAGAGTAAACATTATTGGATTGGCTTATAGCTTTGCAGGTAATTTTTTTTATGCAGGACATCTCCATTTACGTTGTCAATCCTATTTCTTGAGAAAGAATGTAATTCAAATATTTAACTTGTAATTGTCCTATATCAATGATAACTATTGAATCGGTATATACATCGGTATATACATTGCATAAGATGGAAGCATTGAGCCACACTTTATGTACTTACTTACAAGTAGATTTTTTACAACTGAATTTAAAGGAAAATATTTATCTCTCAGTCAAACATCTGATAATACAAATAATATGTGTGTATGAAAGAAAAAAACTTCAGCAGATTTACTGAACTGCAGATTACTGAAAACTAAAAAATACAAATCTCATTCATGTTTATGACAACATTGTGGCATTGACAAAGATATATAGCTATATACCTTATTATATACATCATTATTATATACATCAACAAATACCTATATCTTATATATCTTATTATATATATCAATAAATACATACATCTAATATACCTTATTATACATACATACATACATACATACATACATACATACATATATATCTACGTCAACAATTGTTGATTTTAAATGCTGTATACCACTCAGAATCAGCATGTGTGAGCTGGATGGCCATGTAAATATTTAATAAGGCTTTTCTTTTAATAAACTTAATGTTCTTTTTGGAAATCAAGTTGTGGGAACTATGGTAGCATAATCATGATTACGTTTATTATTATTTATAAATTTTTGGTTCTTAGAAGAGTTTAATAGTATATTTAAAACATTTTGCTTCCACCCTGATATATTATTATTTTTATGGCTCTGCCCTGATCACCTGCAGAACATTATCAGATACTGCAAATGTTGCTGCAGCTGTAGTTTGTGGACTTATGTCCATTTTTGAAGGGCTTCCTATGGAACCAGCTCAGATATTTCTTGTCATCCTTCCATGCTGAGGTAGGGATGGTGAGAAAACAGTACAAAGGGGTTTTTTCCTGTTGAGGTGAATGTAACCTATTTTCTTTTGGCTCTGTTGCTCTGGCTGCTTCAGTATGGTGGTCCAGAATTCAGAAAAGAAGGATACACTGTAGGGAGAAAGTACTGGTAGTATAAGGAGCAGTTTTACCAGGAAAAGTGATAGCGCTTTCATGGTGGAAGCTGTAGCTGCCAAGTCAAAGTAGAAGAGGAGTGGCAGAGTTAAAAGAGTATCAGCCTAGAATCCCTACATAGACACAAGAAATGAGGTCCAAATCTCCATTTGAATTCCACAGACCTTTATCTGACTCCAAGCAGGTGGTAACTAACTATTAGTTGAGAACACTCCTGTGCATAGGCGTTTCAGCAATAAATCAATTTAACTGGACCTTTCACATGTCTACCTGGCCTTTCACACCTGATATCCAGACATGAAACTGAAATTCAGGTTCTGAGTAGAGCAATCTACTGACCTGAGACTCCATAGATTGCTGTCCAGAAGACAGAATAGTATGGCTCATCCAAAGTGGATAAAAAATTATTTTAAACTATTACATGGGTAAGCAAAGAAAAAACATGAAACTGATAAGCCTATTTTTCTGATGCAATCTGTAAAATAATGGAAACATTTTCTCCTCTGCAATGTTTGACATTTGCTGTGTCAAAGATGTACTTATTTATTGTTACAGCTGTGACACAGGCACAAAGAAAACCTTTGAGAATCTTTCAACTACTGAAGATTGAATTTTTTGGGAGGTTCCGGAAGAAAAAGGAGAGGCTAACTCAGGGTCTTCCATCACCCAAACTGATTATCCTAAATGCTCCTGATTTAATTTGTGTTCTGCCATGCATATTCCAGGGTGTGGGAACTGTGGGAAGAGGAACAACCATATGGATGCTAGAAAGTGGTAAATTTCACTGTACTGCTGATTACTGTAATGCATCCTTAAGTTTGTTGCAGTTCTGTAATTTATGTAAGGGCAAGACTTTCTTTCATCCAGCGGTATCTGGAAACTTAAGACGATTGCCCCCTAGTGGTGCTTAAGAGCAGGAAAAATTCATAAGAATGGAACATCTGCAAGGAACATCACACCTACAAATGTGTAGCATTATTCCTTATGACTAACGAACAGATTGCCTTACAAAGACTTCTGCAGCATCTTGATCAATAGCTTATTTTCCTTTTGAGTACTTTTCAGCACTGAGTGATTTTTTTTTCAACTGATACTGGGAAAAGATGTTTTGTAAAACACCGTATTTGGGAATTGAGTCCTTCAGCTTGCATTCTCTGTAATGGCTGCTTCAAACATGTACCTTGTCACCCGAATAAGTGATGAAGTCGCAAAGTGCATATGTAAATATGTCTTAGACAACATAGATCCAGAAATCATGCCTGCTTCAATCAGTATATTAGGCCTTGTGTAGCAAGTTTGCTCTCCAAATGGACATCTTAAATAGGAATTTAGAATAGAATAGAGCTGGAAGGGACCTTGGAGGTCTTCTAGTCCAGCTCAAGCAGGAGAATCTATACCATTTCAGACAAGTGATTTCTTAAACACCTCCTGTGATGGAGCGTCCAAGATTTCTGAAGACAAGCTGTTCCACTGGTTAATTGTTCTCAGTGTTCTTCATTCCAGGTTGCTTCTTTCTTTGATTAGCTTTCAATCATTGCTTCTTGTACTGCCCTCTGGTGCTTTGGAGAATAATTTGACCCCCCTCTTCTTTGTGTATAGGAATTCGACTCCCTCTTCTTCAAGTACTGGAATACTACTATCATGTCAACCCCCCAATTCTTCTTTTTAGACTAGCCAGACCCAAAACCTGCAGCTATTCTTCATATGATTTAGTCTCCAGGTCTTTGATCATCTTAATTGCTCTTCTTTGAATTTTTTTCCAAAGTCTCAACATCTTTTGTTTAGTATGGTGACCAAAATTGGTTGCAGTGTTCCAGGAATGGCCAACTCACCAGGGGACAATTCACTGTGGGACAATTCAACAAATACAAAAGTTACATTAATTTCAACAGAACCATGAAGAATAGTAGCAAAATAAAGTCAATCCAGAAATACATGAGTTACAATAATTTTGCAGAAAATATAGTGACCAGTAATAAAAGTAACTGAATGAAACAATACAGCATTGAATTGTACTGCAGTGAGTTGGCTGTGATGAGTTGTCCTAGACCAGGGGTGTCAAACTCATCACTTCCTCATGTGACATATGGGGACTTCCCACTCTTCGCTAAACCGGGCCGGGGTAGACCCAGCATGTGACACATCCAGCCTGAGGGCTGCAAGTTTGATACCCCTGTCCTAGACCCTCTTAAGTGCGCCCAATTGAGAGGAGATATTGGAGGTTTTTAAACTTTATAATTACAGATTACAGATAATCAGAGTTGGAAGGGACCTTGTAGGTCATCTAGTCCAACCCCATGCCCAAATGGGAGACCCTATACCATTTCTGACAAATGGCAGTCCAATCTCTTCTTGAAAGTCTCAAGTGATGGTGCTCCCACAACTTCCGAGGACAACTTCTGTTCCATGGGTTGATTGTTCTCACTGTCAGAAAATTTCTCCTTATTTCCAGCTTAAATCTCTCCTTGTTCAGTTTCCATCCATTATTCCTTGTCTGGCTTTCAGGCGCTTGAGAAAATAGCTTGACCCCTTCCTTCCTGTGGCAGCCCTTCAATATTGGAAGACCGTTATCATGTCTCCCCTGGTCCTTCTCTTCACTAGACTAGCCAAGCCCAGTTCCTGCAACCGTTTGTTGTATGTTTTAGCCTCCAGTCCCCTAATCATCCTGGTTGCTCTTCTCTTTACTTTTTCTAGAGTCTCAACATCTTTTTTATGATGTGGTGACCAAAACTGGATGCAGTACTCTAGGTGTGGTCTTACTAAGGCTTTATAGAGTGGTATTAGTACTTCCCTTATAAGGGTCTATTCAGATGACTCTGGTGACCACAAGAGACATATTGGTAGCTGTATGTAACCTAGTGGCCTCATTATTAGCACTCCTGCTGCATAGTATGAAAAGGTCTTACTCTACAGACACACATACTTTTTCCTCTCAAAAACTCTTGTCAGTCCACATTAAGTTCAATGAATCAGTGGGCTGACTTAATTTATATAAGGCTGAAGCATATGTTCATTAATATTTCAATCTGTTCCAACCATACCTCACTGGTGCTTCTTTCTGCTACCACATTTACAAATATATTTATTGAGTCATGTTGGATGTAGAATTGTTAATTGGTTAATAGTTCCTAGTCTCGATGAAGCCCTAGTTAATTAAAAAAGGAATAGATATTTATTGAGTGCCTTATTGTATAGGCAAAATAGCCTTGGGTGTTTTCTTTTAGCAACTGTTGGTAGGTTGTAGCAACCTTTTCATAAATATATGATTTGGTTTAATTGAGTCTATAATGGATGCTTTTGCCTCCCTCTCCTCTCCCCTTAATTTGAAGCAAAAATTAGACCTTGGAGCTGTGAAGGCATCTCCTAGAAATTAAAAAAAAAGGTGGCAGAAATGACTTGTTTTAGAAAAGGTGTGCTCAAAAGGGCTTTGAGAAGAAACAGATGGCAAAAAGCCACCAGGATAGTGGAAAAGAATTGTGAGCCACCTAGAGTTGTTTGTTTAGATGGGCAGCTATAGAAGTCAATCATCAATCAATCAAATTAAATAAATAAATAGCTGGTCAAAAACCTACCAGAACTAGCGTGGAATAAGGCATAGGGAAATATTCAGACTATTGATGGATAGGAGGTTTCAGCTGGTCCTAATGGATGACAGCATAACTTGTTCAGTTTTGTTTCTCTCTGGGTTGAATGGTCTAATGGTTTCCTTTTCCCCTTCAGAATAAGGGGAGTTCTTGAGAATTGCTTGGGAAGTTGACAAGAAGGAGTAACTAGAAAAATGGTCATTCCTCTCTCACCAACATGAGCTTTCTACAGATTTCTACTCCTGCTAGCTAGAAAAAGCCATGGATTTGCTCCTGTGATGCATCACAGACAAAAGTTGGGTGAACCAAAATTATTTACTGCAGCAATGAATTTTGGGAATTCAGTTTGTAAAATATCTGCCACAATGGGGCTATGTGTTCCAAGGAGCAAATGATGTCAAAAAGTCAAGATGGCAGGTACAATCCAAGCTCTGCCACTTTTAATGTCAATCATATGCAAGGTTTAGTCAAGTCAAACCCACCATTTTTTTAACTTTTTTGTCCCATCTTTTTTCCTCTCTTTGTCAGCCCGTCCAGGGTAGGACACAACTTTCAGATTTTGCAATCAGCCCCATTGGGTAGACCAGGAATTCTGGTCCAACTATCTTTTTCATATATTAATAATTGACAATTCCAACATATACAGGTGAAACTCGAAAAATTAGAATATCGTGCAAAAGTCCATTTATTTCAGTAATGCAACTTAAAAGGCGAAACTAATATATGAGATAGACTCATTACATGCAAAGCAAGATCGTTCAAGCTGTGATTTGTCATAATTGTAATGATTATGGCTTACAGCTCATGAAAACGCCAAATCCACAATCTCAGAAAATTAGAATATTACATGTATTCAATAAAACAAGGATTGTGCATAGAACAACATAGGACTTCTGAAAAGTATAAGCATGCATGTGTACTCAGTACTTGGTTTGGGCCCCTTTTGCAGCCATTACTGCCTCAATGCGGTGTGGCGTGGAAGCTATCAGCCTGTGGCACTGCTGAGGAGTTATGGAAGACCAGGATGCTTCAGCTCTTCTGCATTGTTCGGTCTCATGTCTCTCATCTTTCTCTTGGCAATGCCCCATGGATTATGTGGTTCAGGTCAGGTGAGTTTGCTGGCCAATCAAGCATAGGAATCCCACGGTCATTGAACCAGGTTTTGGTGCTTTTGGCAGTGTGGGCAGGTGCCAAGTCCTACTGGAAAATGAAGTCAGCATCCCATAAAGCTCGTCTAAAGAAGGAAGCATGAAGTGCTCCAAAATCTCCTGGTAGACGGCTGCTTTGACCCTGGACTTAATGAAGCACAGTGGACCAACACCAGCAGATGACATGGCTCCCCAAATCAACACAGACTATGGAAATTTCACACTGGACTTCCAGCATCTTGCAGTGTGTGCCTCTCCATTCTTCCTCCAGACTCTGGGTCCTTGGTTTCCAAATGAGATGCAAAAGTTGCTCTCATCAGAAAAGAGGACTTTGGACCACTGAGCAACAGACCAGGTCTGTTTTTCTTTAGCCCAGGTAAGATGCTTCTGGCTTTGTTTGTTGTTCAGGAGCAGCTTGACAAGAGAACTATGACATTTGAAGTCCATGTCCAGGATCCGTCTGTGTGTGGTGGCTCTTGATGCCCTGACTCCAGCCTCAGTCCACTCCTTGTGAAAGTCCCCAACACTTTTGAATGGCCTTTTCCGGACAATCCTCTCCAGGCTGCGGTCATCCCTGCTGCTTGTGCACCTTTTTCTTCCACCCTTTTCTCTTCCACATAACTTTTCCATTAATGTGCTTCGATACAGCACTTTGGGAACATCCAACTTCGTTTGCAGTTACCTTTTGAGGCTTTCCCTCCTTATGGAGGGTGTCAATGATGGTTTTCTGCACAACTGTCAGGTCAGCCATCTGTCCCATGATTGTGATTCCTATTGAACCAGACTGAGAGACCATTTAAAGGCTCAGGAACCCTTTGCAGGTGTTGTGGCTTCATTAGCTGATTAGAGTGAGACATTTTGAGCCTAGAATATTGAACCTTTTCACAATATTCTAATTTTCTGAGATTATGGATTTGGGGTTTTCATGAGCTGTAAGCCATAATCATCTCAATTATGACACATCACGGCCTGAACTATCTTGCTTTGTATGTAATGAGTCTATCTCATTTATTAGTTTCACCTTTTAAGTTGCATTACTGAAATAAATGAACTTTTGCACGATATTCTAATTTTTTGAGTTTCAGTTGTAAGTTTTCAAGTTTTACTTTACTATTTACTATTCTTACTTTGAAACTTACTTACTTTGAAATTTTGAGAAATCTTAGTATTTCAGAAGCACCTCTCCTCCCAAAAGAGCTTTATAAAAATTATAAGGGCGAGGGGAAATAACTCAGTGTTTGCTAGTTGCGGCATTCTGAATGTTTGGAAAAAGACAGAAGGAAAATATGCGGCAGATTAGAACTATGAGTTATTATAGGTATTACTTGTTTGTATTTCCCTACATTATTGAGGTTGTAAATGAGACATTTCCTCATTTCTATTTATATGTATATATTTTCTTTTCCTAAAAAATAGATGCTGTGGAAACCTGAATTATAGAATTACAACAAGCATTTCTGATTTTTATCTTTTCATGCACTTTTGAAAGTTCCTCAAGTTTGGTGTGGACATCTTATTTCTGCTTCAGATTAGACATATGAAATCTGAATGAGCCTGCCTGCCTGCCTGCCTTCCTTCCTTCCTTCTGCCTCAGTCTTAACATTAGCTTATATATTGAGCCTTTGAAGTTTGAGGGAGTTGAAGAAAATTTTTTACCTGTCAACTGTCAACAGTGAGAAACCTGGGAGCCACATAGGCTAGATGTCTCTATATTAGAGAGAGCTAATATTCTGAAAACATAGGATGAACATGGAAATGAATAAATGGATTAGATTTCTTACATTTGCTGATATGAAAATATTAATAAGAACCACTTGGCTGCTATTTGGCTGCTTTTTGGTAAACTAACTTACCTAGAAATATATAATTCAGAGAATGTGCTCACTCTTTTGTTATATATTCCCCTGCCACACTCTCTGGATGATGTTACACCACTTTTCTTTCACACTATACCAGAAACAAAGTGGTGGTTGCAAAAACCCACAAATTGAAATAGTAGTTTTTCAGTAGGATAATCAGGAGAGAGAGAGAGAGAGATCAATGAGATTTGCATAATATGTTTATATGCTATATTCTTCCACTTACAATTCAGAAATAATTCAAATAGAAATCCGGTACATCTTGCCATAGAAATAGTGTAGAAGTGATTTTAATAAAGAAATAATGTAAAAGATTTTATTTAGTCTGAAGTTCCTTCCTTCCTTCAGCTGATGGGTTACTTTAAGGTTCCCTCTTCTTCTGCCCCTTCTTGTAGTTTTTACAAGAAAAAACTGCCCCTTCTTGTAGTTTTTAATTCCTTGCAAATGATCATTCTTCCAACAGAGTTTAGACTGTGAGAACATGGCCATTTTAAATATTGTGCCTGAAACTTCAATTCTAAGTTGTTTTTTTTATTATTTATGTTTATTTAAAAATTTTAAAATTGAAGAATAAGAAGACATTACCTAAATAACATCTTTAATTTCAGAGTTTATTTGCACAGTGGACATTTTTCTTTTATATTCTCTAGATGAGATTTTCGGAAGCACTTAGCTGTCTTCTACTGGAGACAGTATGCTGGATTAAATGTAGATTTCTGGAAAGGTTGAGCCAGATTTTAATGCATAAAGTGTGACAATATTTCAGTGCTCTGTAAAATCAAACACACACAAACTGCAGGTTAAAACAATCATAAAATAAGCTTAACCAGCAGCTGGACTCACTTCCTTCTTTTAGTGATGTCTCACTGACCACAAGTTCAGAATAGGATAGGATAGAATAGAATAACTTTATTGTCACTTTGAATGTACACTAATTGGCATACATTAAAATGAAATTACGTTGCATAGAGTTCTCAAAAGGTCTCCACTCTAATATAAACATAAACATGACAAGATAAATAAATAAATACATACATATTTATGCATATACCCACATATATTGCATGATACGGAGAAACAACATAGTCCAACAGTTTGGATGTATACATGTACATGGCAAGATTAACAAATCTTGCAAGTTTACCAGATGGAAGGCATAGGGAAGAAAGCTGTTACAGAGTCTGGTAGTCCTGCTAGAAACACTTCAAAACCTCCTCCCAGAGGGGAGCAACAGAAACAGACCGTGAAGTGGGTGTTTAGGTCTCTAACAATGCTTTGAGCTCTAAGCATATAGCACTTCTAAGCAGTATCCTGAATGACAGGAAGCGAGCTTCGCATAATCTTCTCAGCTTTCCCAGTGATGGGATTCAACTTTTTTTTACCACCGGTTCTGTGGGTGTGGCTTGGCGGGCGTAGCAGGGGAAGGTTAGTGTAAAATCTCCAGTCAGAGATGGGATTTGCCGGTTCTCCAAACTACTCAAAATTTCCGCTACTGGTTCTCCAGAACCGGTCAGAACCTGCTGAATGCCACCTCTGCTTACCACTCTCTGAATGGTGATGCAGTTTGTTAAAACACTCTCAATTATCCCCTTAACTTATATCCCCCTTAACTATCCTGACCTATCCTCCATGAACTTTTTCAATCTTTTTAGAAAGCCCCAAACGTATTAATTGGTGGGCATCACCACCCTATCCCAGTGTCAATAGGATAGATGGGGTTAGATAAGGTCAGCCAACTCCATGTTGTTCTGGTGGCTTAACACCACCCTAGATATATAAAAAAAAATCGAATTGGTGTGTATACTATCGCAGAAAGACTTCAACCGCAGCCTGAAGGACTGTAACTATGAGCAACAGGATATTCATCACCCACTGGCATTGCTTGCTGTTGCTCTAGCCTGCCAATGCTCCTGCTGCTCCTTCTGTACAAAACTGAGAGGGACGCAGAGGAAAAAGAGCTGATTTTGGCAGGTGGCAGACCGAGAGGTGGGTGGTACAAAAAGGAAACCACGTCATCCTCTTGTGGTTAGGATTACAAAGAGTAGCTTGCTTTGCATGTGTTGAGAAGAACTCCTGGTTTTCCTTATTTTAATAAAAGCTATATGCATACATGTTATGTTTTGTATCGCTTAAATGCCACACAAGCCCTCAAGCAAGTTAATAATGTACATTCTCCATATGCTGCTTAATCTAAACTTTGGGGGTGTGTGAATGTGTATATGTGTGCTTTTTAAAGGCCAATTTCATACATGGTGGATGTCAAGCACCTGCGACAGTGGATTTCATGCTTTCTTATTGAATGTTTGTGTAGGTATTCTTTAGACAGCTTAAGCAAGTATCCCTTGACAAAAAGGAAGTAGTTTTTTTTTCTCTTTAAAATGTGCTTGGAAGCAAGTTATATGTTGTCTTGCTATTGTAGGATGGTGAATATTGCTAAAATAATGTAACTTAATTGAGCTTTGTAATGAGACACAAACACTTTAATTGAAACATTAAACAATTAAGCAATGAAAGACAGAAGTAAAAGAAAACTGGAAACAGAAAATTACGTGACAGAATATTTAGAGTGAAACAGGTCAGGCAATGATCTTCAGAAAATGAAGGGGCTACAAAGAAAAAAACTGGTCTTTGTTGATTTGCAGAAATGAGAAACAATTATCCCCTGTTATATTATATCTCTGTTTCAATTACATTTTAATTACTTAGCTATGTTGCCTTAACTCTTTGACATTCTAATCTTTTCTTGGCTGCCAATTCAATCTTTCCATTGGCCTATATATGAATAATTGAGAATTATCTACATTGAAGAATGCACTTTAGCCATGACTGTCAACTTCAGCAATCCCCTGTTTATGGCTTTCATTCATTTCTGAAGATGAATGCTCTGACAAAAAGTAAAATGCTGTGAAATGACCAGGAATATTGAAAATTTATTATAGTCAAAGCACTCAAGAATACCAACACAATCTTTCAAGTTATTATCCTGCTGGTCATTATTCCAAATTCTGTTAAATCTTTGAGGGTCTGAATAAAGGTGTTTCCCCCCCCCCCCATTCCCATGGAAGTTAAGTTGTTATGACATCCCTAGGTGAAGACAGATGGTAGTAAGTACTTGGTAGTAAGTACAATAAGGTGGAGGAGAGAAATAGAAGGAAGCAGCTTTCATCTGCTCCTAAGCTTTCAGAAACTTGAACACCCCAGATCTGACATATAACAATGACTTAGTCCCCTTTGTTCCACTCTGGAGTGAGCTGGGGAGGTAGGATAAGAGCCTTTTGATGGAAATACTGTTTTGAATGAATGGAGAATTACATGTTGAATTTAGGAATGGGGGCAGTGGCATGCATGGAGGAGACAAAATGTGATTAGATGGATGAAAGAAGGTTCCAAGCACAATCCTTTTTGCTATATGCATTTCAGTGTCGCAAACATGGCCAGAAAGGATGGGAGGTTATGGTGTGACACTGGGACAAAGTTTTAATCATTCTGATGAAAGCAGAAAGATCCTGAACATATGCCTGAATTAGATATCATTTGATACCATGCCCAGGATTCATTTTCTGTATAAATATTGAGTTGTGTAAGTCTAACAGTAGTTAACACTATAGTCTTTTCACATGAGAGCCCTTTGACTTGGAGGTGGCTGTTATTTTCCTGCAAAAAATCCCCCCCCCCCCGCGCTGATTTCTAGCTAAGCAAATTCAATTGGTTACTGATAAATGTGATAATGGTTTTTTTTTTGTTTTTTTTTAAAGCAAACGATTTTTGCCCAATGCTTTCATCCCATATCCCAGAGCGGAGAGACCTGAGTGCAAACAGCAATAAACTGAATTAACAAGAAGTAGAAATGCCACCGTCAACAGATTTTGGAAGAGGTTGTTTTCCAGCTCTCTTTTTCTTTTTTCCTAGGAGCTCATTCCTGCTAAGGCTGAGTCCCATTGGAGATGATTTGACAACATTCCAGCTTGGAAAACCCAAGGGTTCAATTTCAGGAGAGGCTATGATTTCCTCAGCGGGTTCACGCAACAAAGTTCAGGGCTCCTTCGTGTGGCCTTAGTCATGGCAGGAAGGAGGTTGATCCAGTGACTCATGCATCTGGGGTTTTTGCACTTCTGGGTAATGTGTAAAGGGAAGAAGGTATGTGCCTCCTTTAAGGTACGAGGAACAAGGTTTCCATACGCATTTGGAATGTTGCCTTTGCCTCAAGGAATGTTGAAATCCTATGTGGCTGCAATGAGGGAAGTGAAAAGATTGATTTGGCTTGGGAAAAACCCGCACCTTGAGCCTCAGGAGGTGCAGGACAGGGGAGTGTTAAAATTCTGTAAGGTCTTTCCAAATATCTAAAGCGATCCGGGAGGGCAGCTGCATTTTACACAGCAATCTGAAATGACTAGTTGGCAATGAAGTCTTCCAAATCAGATAATATGTGAATGGAAGCAAATACATTTAGCATGAAAAAAAAACCCTGGTCTGATAGAATAAACTACAGGCAGTCCTCGACTTACAACACTTCATTTAGTGATTGTTCAAAGTTACAATATTTAGCTTACTGTCATTGCACCTCATACAGTTACATTAAATGCCATCTTCAGAGTACATTATAACTATAAAAATAAAGCACAAACATACCTCCTTCGCATTCTATACAACTGAATTGAAAACCTGATAGTGCATTAATATTGCACTATGCAGCAGAATTCAAAAGTTACTGCCCTGGGATAGAAGCTGTTTTTCAGCCTATTTGTCTTGTGTTTTTATTATCCTGTACTGTCTGCCAGATGGCAATAGTTAAAAAAAAAAAAAAAGGGTGCCCAGGATGAGATGGATCTTTAAGAATGGTGCTGGAAATAGTGACTGATGACCATACTCATGACTTTTGCAACCATCCCCATGGTTACATCATTTACATTTGGATGCTTGCCAACTGACTCACATGTATGATGGTTGCAGTCTCCTTGGGGTCACGTGATCCCCTTTTGCGACCTTCTGACAAGCAAAGTCAAATGGGGAAACCAGATTCACCTAACAACCAGATTACTAATTTAAGAACTGCAGTGATTCACGTAACAAACACGGCAAGAAAAAGCCGTAACCTGGAGCAAACTCATTCAACGACGTACATTTTGGTCTCAGTTGTGGTTGTAAGTTAAGGACTATGACCCAAAAGACAGCAGAAAACACTTTTAGGTTAAAGCGCTCCTGTTTCTCCTGCCCTTCACCCTTGGAGGTGCTGCTGCTGTGCTAATGGCAAAAGGTCTTTTGTGGGTGATGTTCTCCTTTTTTTTGGGGGGGGGGGAATAATCTTGATGTTAGGTAACCAGAAAAAAACAAAAACCCAGAGAAACAGATTAAAATTTATGTTTTGAACTGTTTTGACCTTTCATTAATATACAGTTCCACCTGCATTTATCTAGTTTCATAGAATAACAGAATTGGAAATGACCTTGGAGGTCAATCTAGTCCAATCCCTTGCTCGAGCAGAAGAGTCTCTTCCAAATATTAGCCTCTACCTAAGATTGAACTCACGGTCTCCTCATTGTGAGTCAAGAGCTCTACCTCTAGGCCACCGGAGCAACCATTTGTTAAGACAACAAGTTGTTACTGAAATCAGATAACTACTGTATATTTTCCCAAAGCCAATCAAATCAGAGAGAACATATCCTGCTTCCTTGCTTTGGGTGAGGAGACCTTACTTTCCTTTTCTTGATCGCACCTCTTTGAACCCATGGCAGAAAGACCTTGATGACATGCCCCTTTTCAATAGGAAATGGAGATTTTCTTGGAAGTTTGATTTAGCTGGAGACCTGCCAGGGGCTGAATCTCTTGACACCATGGGAGAATTTCTCTACCAGGGTGCCTTGGGAATTCCTCCAGCAGCAACCTACCCAAGGTTACCTTACTCAGCCTTCAAAATAAGAAAGGGCCCAGTGTACTGGTTGGTGTGGCTTCGAGCCAGCAGCTAAAACTGGAGCTGATACTAAATGGGAAAATCTAATCCTGTTCAGATTTGGATTGCTCAGACTCTGAACTGCTACATCCACTGGGTTTACCCTGCCTCTTGTGAGAACTGCAGCCTTCTGAATTAGCTCTTCACTGGGAAGGATGCTATTCACAATGCAAGATCTTTTCCCTTCTTTTAGCCCTCTACTGAATCTGTCTCTCCCTCTCACTCCCCCCTCCTTCTCTCTCTCTTCTTTTACTACTTTTGCTTCTGAAAATCAGAAGGAATAGACAGAATTAAAATTGACTTATGGAGGACTGCCATTCATATATTTTTTTTACATTCAGTTCACCTTTAACTCTTCTAAAGCATATTTGGATTAGAGGAATTTCCTACATACACATGACTCTGTGCAGTAAAATAAAACAGAAGATGAATATGTATATTACTGCTGCTCTGCTCGCTCCTAGCTAAAGCTAAATGCAGGGATATTGAAGGATTGCTGGCTTACTATACAAGATATCCAATGCTTCCGAATCCTTTCTTTTCTTTTTTTAAAAAGGCTTTTAAAAAGGGATTCCCTAGTTAAATGCCATTAGACATTCAATTCCCCGTGTTCCGGCCTGTAAATTGTTGGGGGGTTATTAGATTTAAACTGCCACTCTTTGGAAATGCATTTGCCCTGAACAAGGTTGCTGATGTCAGTACTAAGAGTTCACATCTTGGGAGAATCTCACAATTGAAATGGAGGTGTATCTGATTCAGCCTGAAGGCAGAAAAACAGGATGAGGCAAGTTTCCTCATCTCCTTCCACTCCCCCCACCCCTCTTCTTATGCACACACTTCTTCCACTTACAAATTGTGTGGTTTTGAAATTGCAGAGCCTGATGAACAGGGAAGTGTTTTGTTGATAAATTCAGCTTTTATGCTAAAGTTACAGAAGGTTCTTTTAATTTTGACATTAAAAAATGTTTGTGAGTCTATCTGGGTATGGTAGCAACATGCCCTTAGATAGTGCAGCTAAAAAGCAGTTTGGAAGACTGCAAATCTAAAGCTTCTTTTAAAACGTGGATCCCAGTTTTCCAAAGAGACTTTGAGGCTATCTCGCATCAGAATCAATTTAAGATTCAGTAGAGCAAATTCATATAAGTAGTCCTCAACTTACAACTACAATTGAGCCCAACATTTCTGTTGTTAAGTGAAACGTTTGTTAAGTCCGTTTTGCCCCTTTTATGACTTTATTCATATGACTTTTTATTTCTAAGGTGTTTTTGGTTTGGTTATTAATAAGCTAATTAAAATCAGCAATATAGTTCTAGTTTCAGAATTTCTATGTAAAATGTGCTGTGGGATCTATGGAACCTTTTCCAAATATTCAACCAAAACTGCCTTCCTATAGTGTAATATCATGTTCTTTATCCTGCATTCTAAGATGAAAAGACTAGATGTTGCTCTTTAAGGTGTGTCAAATTCTCAGGTCTTTTCTTCTCATGGCTAAACATATCTAGTGACTTTAATCTCTTGTTCTCTGATGTTGTTGCCTTTTCTGAGCCCTGTTTCAGTTTGCTCAAATCCTACAGAATTCTCTGCCAAGGCTGGGCACAGTGTTCAGGGTGAGATTTGATCCTTGTAAATAATAGAACTATTTTTTTTTGTGGTCCTCAACATGCAGAATGAACCTGCTTTGGTAACTTTTTATGTGATATGCCTCATGTCTTCATCTCAGCTGGAGTCTGCAGCTGGGTCAGCTTAATGTTGTCTTTAGCTATTCAGTTTTAAAGGAGCATTTTTCTCTGTTTCCAATGAAATTTTGGCCATGATGTTGTGAAGCACCAGAGGTGATATTCACCAGGTTCTGACCAATTCTGGAGAACCAGTAGTGGAAATTTTGAGTAGTTTGGAGAACGGGCAAATACCGCCTCTGACTGGCCCCGCCCCCATCTATTCTCTGCCTCCTGAGTCCCAGATAATTGGCTGGGTCTTCTTTTGTTGCCCTGTACAGGAGAACAGAGCTGAAAACAGGTTAGTGGGGTGGGGAGGGAATGGGATTTTGCAGTAACCTTCACCTAGGAGTGGGTAGGAATGGTGATTTTACAGTATCCTTCTCCTGCCATGCCTACCAAGCCACGCCCACCAAGCCATGCCCACCAAGCCATCACCAAGCCATACCCACCAAGCTACGCCTACAGAACTGGTAAAATTTGTTGAATCCCACCACTGGTGTAGCATGCTTCATCAAAGATGCAGTTGTTCAACATGTTCAACAAGTAGGGATCTGTCCCTTAATTGCAATTTTGAACTTGGCTATAAGAAAGACTCTTTATTTTGTCATCCAAACTGGTTATAAAAATATGGACGGAATGCTGTGGTATCTCAGATACTTCCTTCCACTGATAAAAGACAATTGATGAATGCCCTTCAAGTAAAAATTTTCAACCCAGTTGTTTAACCTCACAACTGACCTGAGAGTTGTGCTAATCAGAATGTCCCAGGTCACTTTGTCAAATGCTTTGCTGGTATTAGGATATATTATTTGTTAATCAAATTTACATCCTTCCACAATCATAGGACTTTTGGTTACTCAAGAAAAATAAGCAACCACAGGGAAAAAAAAAGACACGGGAACACAAGACAATTAGAATTCCAAACCAATGGGGGATAGCCAGTTGTTTTTATCAATTGAATTGGTTGGGCAGAGTGTAGACAGATTTTTCCTGCAGCCCTATAGGTAACCTAGCACCAAATTATAAAAAGCTTTACAGGCGAAAACCAGTGCCTAAAACTGCTTCTAGAAGTAGAGCAGGGATAATACATGCCCATCAGTTGTGCCCTTTCCTGGATGTGTGTCCTTAGACAGTTCCTCGCACCTTATGGTTTGACTACTGCAGTATGCTGTACATGGTATTGCTCTGGTAGACCACTTGGAAATTTCACAGAATGCAGCTGTGCAGGCAGCTATGAGCATACCTTAGAAGTATACCATGTTATACTTTTGTTTCACAAGATGTACTGATTTCCAGTTTCTTTGCAGGAGCAATTGAAAGTGCTGCTTATCACCTATAAAGCCCTACATGGCATAAAACATGGTTATCTGAGGGATGGCCATAGTATCCCATGGTATTAGTCCCCGTGAGCCATGGTGGCACAGTGGTTCGAATGCAGTATTGCAGGCTAACTCACTGTTCATTGCCAGGAGTTTGATTCTGACTGGCTTAGCCTTTTATCCTTCCAAGGTCAGTTAAATGAGGACCCAGATAATTGGGGGCAATATGTTGATTCTGTAAAACTGCTTAGAGAGGGTTGCACTATGAAGCACTATAAAGCAGTATATAAGTCCAAGTGTTATTGCAACTGCTGTTAACCAGGCTAGTTCAATCCAACATAGCTAGCACTTTACAAGCCCCATTCAATTCATATTTTAAAAAACATTTCTTCCTTTTAAAAAAAAAAAGTACTGTTTTTATGATTTTAATATTTCATTGCACATTGTCTGGAGTCCCTCTTTGAAGGGTGGTTCTTAAATAGTTAAAATTTGGTTAGTTAAACAAATAATAGACAGGAAGCAGCAGATGAAGCTAGGCAGAATCACATCATATACCTGTACAATTAGCACACACACACACACACACCTCCCCCAAGGCTGAGTGCTCTCTCCACTTCTCTTCTCCCTATACACCAATGACTGCATCTCAAATGATCCATCTTTTAAACTTCTGAAGTTTGCAGATGATACAACAGTGATTGGTCTCAATCGAAACAATGACGAATCTGCATACAGATGGGAGGTTGAATAACTAGTCTTATGGTGCGACTGGAACAATCTACCCTCAAAACGATGCACATCAGAACAACTAGACACAAGGACAGTTTTTTCCCCGAAAGCCATCACTCTGATAAACAAATAATTCCCTCAACACTGTTCAACTATTTACAAAGTCTGCACTATTATCTTTATTAATCTTCTCATCACTCCTGATCACCCATCCCCTCCCACTTGTGACTGTATGACTGTAACTTTGTCGCTTGTATCCTTACAATTTATATTGACTATTTTCTGGTATGATTTGATTGCTTGTTGTACCCTATGACTATATTAAGTGTTGTACCTTATGATTTTGTCAAATGTATCCTTTCTTTTTATATACACTGAGAGGATATGCACCAAGACAAATACCTTGTGGGTCTAATCACACTTGGCCAATAAAGAATTCATTCATTCATTCATTCATTCATTCATTCATTCATTCATTCATTCA
>BLBF01000011.1:6337010-6380979 GCA_015471245.1 Laticauda colubrina | reverse complement strand
TCATTCATTCATTCATTCATTCATTCATTCATTCATTCATTCATTCAGCAATCAAATAAATAAACTGTGCTTTCTCTGTCACAGATTCTGCACTCTGGAATGAGATTCTCCTGGATGGTCTTTACTCTGCTGTTATTCTGTAGTACCAGAAAGACTTGGCTGTTCTCCAAAGCCATGGGCTAGGATGTTATGGTGTCTCTTCCACCATATGTTAGATATTTCCCTCCTTGCCTTCATTATTATTTTTTTTGAAATAATTCAAGGTGGTGAACATACCTTATACTTACTCCTCCTATTTTTCCTACCATAACAACCCTATGAGGGGAGTTGGGCTAAGAGAGAATGACTGGCCCAAAGTCACCTAACTAATTTTTAATGCCTAAGGCAGGACTGGCTCTTCAACCACCAGAATAAACTGGTTTTGGTACATCTTCTGGATCTCCCATTTTACCTATCTCTTGCTTCTTTTATAATTCCGTTTTATTGTATGTGGTTTCATATTACCCTAACCCTAACCCCCCCATTTTTGGTGTATTAATTGAGCCACCCAAAGTATCTTGGAATTCAATGGCACCAAATCTAAATAAATACATCCATAGAGAAATAAATCCTTCTAGTAAGTCATGCAGTTGAGTTTCAGAAGGTATTTTGATACTGGTTCTTCTAATAAGAGCAGAAATGGTTCATATTAATTAAGGGGGGGGGAAACTTTATCCAGCAATAAGGAGACATTTACAGACACTGAGATCTTTGTAACCATAAGGAAAGATATCAGCTAAAAGAAAAACTGCCCTGATAAAAATTGTACATGTGCTACAAAATATTGTGGGATCAGTTAAGGAAGTGGGGAAAGATGAAAAGAAACTTGATTTTCTTAAGGCCTTAAAATGTATGGATCAGATACTGATAAAACAATAAAGGAATCTGCTTTGGATCATAGAGGTTTTTGAAATTTTCTTCAAGCAAAAGCACTTTTACTTTGGAGTATATTTTTTTCAGTTCACTCTTCTGAGTGCAATAAGGTTACTGTGTGCGGTGTCCTCCATAATATAGGTTTCATTATAGTCATAGTGCTATGCATGTGACTATTATTATTATTATTATTGTTGTTGTTGTTATTATTGTTGTTGTTGTTGTTTCCCCAGGGCCAGTTATTCCTCTTTTTTCCCCACCCCCCCAACCTCCATTTTTGACTCTCCCTCTTGGTTTTATGCAAATAGTAGCCTGACAATAGAATGAAATGGTTTCCATGGTGCTGAACAAATATAGGTCACATTGTATTGGTCTCTCTTTCACCTGAGATATAAAGAGGAAGATGTATATAATTTTTCATTTAGATAGCTGGAAATAAATGTAGTACCCTGTAGTAATTTCTTATTGCATAGTCACAGAGGGGCTTTTGCAAAAAAAAAAAAAAAAAGAACCTTCATGTGAACTAGACTGCACTGTAGACAATCCCTTTCCAATAGTTTGGTTGTCATATTAATAGAAACCAAGCATATAGGGGGACAAACATATAGATGTCAGGAGGTACCAACCCTCCTAACATCCTTTTGTGTTTGTGTGTGTGTGTGTGTGTGTGGGGGAGAGAACAATAGTTGCAGAAGGCAAACGGCCAGAGTTAGATCACAGCCACACATGCAAGCAGGATCGTGTTCTTGAGTTGAGGCAAAGCATTAAAACCTTGGTTGTCAGCAAACTATTTTAGTGTATCTTATTTTAGGGTGTACGTCATCATTTCCTTATTTATCCCAACTCATACTGGCAAATTTCATAGGATAATTGGAGATGGGGAGATATTGGAACCACATATTGTTCTGGGGGCTAAAACTGCTCAAAACTGCCATGTTAACACTCAGGGAGATTTCAACAATGTCACAACATTTTGGAAAGAAAGGGTATGTTCTAATTACATAGCTGTTTTGATTAACCCACTAATTAAAATTAACTGGTCTCTTAAACCAGTGGTTCCTTTTATTCAAGTTCATATGGGAGCTTGAAAAAAGTTTATGATGTCAATTGATATAAAGTTGCTTTAATAAAGTGCAGATAAATATCCTTTCATGAGATATAAAGTATATCTTCAAAATATTTTTCAAAATATGCAGAGCTCTAATAAATAATTTGTCTGATTCATTCAAGAGGTCAGATTGGTCCTTTACAATGGGCTGCATTTTAACAAATGGAGTAACTCTGCATTGATTTACAGAACTCAGGGCCAACCTGGGTAACCAATGACTCATCATATGAATAAAGCTATTCATCTGAAATTTTAGATCATAAATGCTGTATTATAAATATCTTAAAACTGCTTTATTAATATTGATTTGATTTCCAGATAAAGATCTAGCCATTTTGTAAGCAGTCAAAACTCAGAGTTTTAGGAGAGGGAGAGAAGTTTTGTCATAGAAATTTTGGTTGGTAAATAAGTAAGTAAGTAAAGAAAGAAAGAAAGAAAAGAAAAAAGAAAAAA
Source organism: Laticauda colubrina (assembly GCA_015471245.1). Taxonomy (NCBI): domain Eukaryota; kingdom Metazoa; phylum Chordata; class Lepidosauria; order Squamata; family Elapidae; genus Laticauda; species Laticauda colubrina. The sequence goes on along the minus strand of BLBF01000011.1, from coordinate 6,378,506 downwards.
AAAGGAAACATTTGTGTCAATGTACATGCCAAGGACATTTAAGAATAAGTGCCATAATGTTCTTGAAAGAGAAAAGTAACTCTGAATTATATACATTTTAGATTTTGAATTAAGTTAAATGGTGTTAGAATGCTATCATCATCAGAGTGTAAATACGTAGTTTTTTTGTCTTATATATGTGAGAAGATGTACATACAATACAGTTCTCCATATAATCATTTTTACCAACCAATTCACTTATATCACAAATATTATTGTTATTGAGTTGGAAATAAATGATATTAACATTAGCTGAGCTTGTGGATTGAATTCATACATGACAGTCTATTAAAATGTGGTCTAAAAAAGCCAGTAACTGATTACTTTGAACTCTACATTTGTTACTATGGTGTCTCTCTAAGGAAAATGATGGCCATGTTATTCTTTCATTAAAAGGAGAAGTCCTTTTAATTTTCCTTATGTTTTTAAAGGCTATTTGTTCTCTTTATTTCTAAATTCCATTAAAATTAAGCTTTAATGTAAACTGCCATTCATAAAATACTTAAAATTAAAGAAAAAAAGTGCACAGAAAGTACAAAAACCAAAATCCTTCCTGATAGAGTTTTCTCCATGTATATTTAAAAAAGAGGAGGAAAACAATCTTCCTGTTCTTCCTAATTTAATTATTTGACTATTCACTGAAACAAAGTTACTATTTTCCAGATTAAGGTGATAAATGCATGCTCAAAACTGTCTTGGGAAGGTAATGATGATTTTCAGTCTTGGTTATAAGCCACTTTTCTTGCTGATAGGACTAAGCAGGCAATCAATTGGGACCACAATGCACTTGAATGGAGGGGATGGACAAATAAACCATAAATGATAGCAAGGGGAAAATCAAACTCCACTCCTGTTATTCTGTCTTAATGGCTAATACCAACTGGGACAGAACCAGCAAAAAGAGGTTAATGAATTGCAAAGATCCTTTAGAAAGTGATTGACTGGTATTGAAGCTCGGTTAAATCAGTCATAAATATTTACTGTTATTAGCAACAGTGGGTTGCCTGTTATTTTCAATTGATTTTAAAGCTGTCGGAAATCTACCATGGCAACTATAAGCCATTTTTTTTCAAAAAAAATCTATATTTTCTTGGAGCAGATAATTCCACTACATGTAAAATCCTCTAGGTCCTGTTAAAAATCTTTCTCCTTCTCCTGAAATTCTCTTTAAAAATATGAAAAATTAATATGAAGATTCATTGTCCCATTCATAGAAGCTGTTCTACTTTAGTTTGATTTTATCAGATTTTGATTTTATTGCTTTAATGTGCTTGGCCATATTTTCTTTACATTAATACTCTTTGATTATCTCTTTTAAAGTGAGAAAAGTCTTTCTTGTGCTATCAGTGAGGAAGAAGCATAGCAGACATTTAACAAGATTATTTGCAATGCCTATACATGTTTCCAGAAACTAATACAACGTTCTTATATGTCATCCACAGTGGACTAACATTTTCCATTGTTTTTCTTGCTGTTAACATAAAAATTTCTGAACATTTTCTTTTCTCTTGAAAAAGATTTCCAAAAGGAAAAAAATGTTTATGAAAAAGTATTCTGTTTGCTAAAAGAACAATAATTTATTTGAAAGGAGCATAACAAAAGAGATAACAACAAAGAGTTAACATTTCCCAGGGCAGACAAGTTTCCAATTCAATTAGTTTTAATGAACCTTCTGCTCACTGGTTACTGAACTAGAAAGAACAGCAATAAATGCCCAGAGGAAAGAGAAAGAGGATATTAAGAGGGTTACTATATAGTATATAAATTTCTTAGTTGACTAAAAGACTAGCCTCACTATAGTTTCTTTTTAAAAAAGAGAACAAGTGAAATCAACACACCTTTTCTTTGTTACCTGTAGGATAAGCAACTCAGTAGAGCATCTTTGATAAGCATGTATAGGCCTTTGCTATATGTTATAGTTCCTGAACATATAAAGAGTATATATTGCTAAACTAGATGATTAGAATCTGATTATGTAAAAATATTGGCATGTGAAATATATTCTGACACAAACATAAGAAATATTTACCATTGCACAATAAAATAAACAATAAAAATAAGTTTACATTCGAATACCTTTTCAAATTGCTGCTGGATTAGTTGCCAACTGGCATCTAAACTTCAAAATTAGGTTTTTAGTGAACACCTGTACATTACACAAGCCAGACCAAAATTTATTTTCTGTTAAAATACTAACCCAGAGACTGGTATTCTCTCAAAAAAAGGGAGAAAATCTCTGTTTAGTAGAATCATTTAAAGGCCTACTACTGTGTGGTAGCAGTTGATCCTTAACCCCTAAACATATTAAGACTGGGCAGCAGTCAATATCCAAATATGGTTGGTGAGCAGTTTAATTAAAACAGTGTGGAATGAGTTCATGCAACATGGCTTTTGTAAGAGATAAGTTCTATCAGGTTTATGGTGTCTTTCAAATCAGTTCTTGTTTCAAGGATATGTTGGTATATTTTCTTTTATTTTCCATAGATTCTTTTAGAATTTAAAAGAAAACTTAAAGCTATTTTTAAATAATATTAAAAGTATAATGGAATGTCTAAGTCATTGAAAATTCAAGACAACAAATATTCTAATCTCTCCCACTTTTTAAATTTTCCTTCTAATGTCTCAAGAATTATACAACCTGCCTTTGATATATATTTTAAACCCTCGCTTAAGAAAGATAATTGACCAAGTTATGCATACACATTAATATATGTGCAGACAATGAAGCTTTCATAAAATAAGGTTTTTAAATGCTTTATTTCATAAGAATGCAAAATTCACAGCTGAAGAATAATTTTACGCTAATAGCACTGAAAGTGGAAAATAGTAATTTTAAATTTTATTTTGAAATTAACAGGTTTTTTCTTCTTTTGAATACAGTTTTTATGACCTTTAAGTACTATCCTTTTGTCATTTAAATAATCCGATTTACATTGTGCTCCTTTCACAATTTTGTAACTGCACCTTAAACTTATTTTCCTCTATCTGAATCAAGATAATCTGTCTAATTCATCAGAAACTGTTCAATGTTTTTAAATCACACAGGCTACAGTGAAACCTTCAGACCTCCATTTATGTAATACGTTTTAAAAAACTTCCCGATGTATAAAATGATTATAAAGCACTTTATTTTGGAAGTGCACAGCAGGATTAAATTCTTAGCATCTATGTGGCCATGTTTCATTTTTGCATCAATTGTTCAAAAGCTAGCTGAAAATCTGACAAGTGAGTCTGTAACAGCGGAATGACAGGTTAGGCTAGCAGAACGATTAGATGGAGCAAGCACAAATACAGGGTTGGCTAATACTGGGTTGACTTGTTTATATAATCAACTGTTTTTAGCATGAAAAAAGTCAGGAAAATTATCTGAGAGAGATATACATACATGCTTTTTTAAAAGACTTCAGTGTTGGGAGGGGCCAGAACTGCAGAGGCATAAAGCTGAATATGTAAAGTAGCATAGCCTAACGAGTTACTTAAATTATAGTGAATTACAACAAAGGATTCTGGGAAAGTGAACCTGAATGATGAAGTAACTCTAGCTACACTTTCCTAAAGAGCAACTTAAATTCTAGAACTTGCCTTTAAGATATTACAAGAACTTTGTCAAGTAGCACATAAGAAAATAGAGCCCAGAGCCATATAGTAAGCAAAAAAATTCTGTTTGAGTATTGACATGACAGTTTTTGAAAGTTCAAGCAGAAAACCAATTATAATGAGCACCAAAAAGCCTGAAGCCCTGCTGTTCAATAAATAAAAAGTACAACAAACTGTTTTCCAAAAAGGTTCTGGAGAGTTTTCTTCTTGTCCCACTACTTACAATATGATTACATAAATAGTCTCTGTTTGCTGTTGAATTGCCAGGCAGCTGTATTAAAGTACAAATCAAATCAAGTTAGGATTAGAAAGTAAAAGAGCATGGTTTAAAGTAATCTATCCCCCAGGAACTGTGCTCAGATTCATCAAACAGAGCTTAAAGTACAGTATATCTTATACCCTTGTGTTTCGATGCTGCACTGCTGTAAAACCAGTTATTATTTTTGATATCCAGAGAATGTAGCCTGTAGCTTTAGGAGGCTCACTTGCTTATTTAAAACTACTAGAAACCTTACCTGTCATTTATTATTATTTCCTTTGGTTAAGACTCATGAAAGATGACATCAGGGCAGTCTGCACAGAAAGACCATTTTTAAATAGATAATTTCATATTTGAATTATTTTGAATGTGTTTAACAGATAAATAAAATGAAGTAGTGGGATGGTAGAGTCAGGATCATTGTAATCCAAGTAATTACAATTCTAAAGTCAGGTATCATTTGATAATGGCTGCTCTCAGCAGCTAACTCTTGGGTGGAGGGAGTAGGAAGTTGTGCCTATGGAATTGTCCTGAAAAACAAACCAGACCAAATTCTGTAGACTGGTTCTCATTATTCCCACTAATTATGGGGTTGTCACATGTTTCATCATATATTGGCTTCTAAAATAGAAGTAGTAAAAGAAGTAAAAGAAGTTACTTACTTTTTGATCGAATGAAGCAGTATAAATTTAGCCAAAGAAATGTATTGAACTGATGTAACAAGGAACATATTTGGGAAATTAAGTATACAAAATAGAATATTGATATTAGATGTCAATGTAAAATTATCAGAATGGTGGATATAAAAAGTGTTTCAGCCATAGGTAGTTTTGTTGGACAAATGATATTTTGTTCCACAAAGACTTAGTAAAAATATCAAATTAAATTGCAATGGATGTAGTTCGGTGAAAAAGTCTCAAGATTATATATTTTTTAAATTATTAGTTGAAACTGCAGTTTTTCTTAAGATAGGCAGATGAACTTTCTCATTTCTTTGCTCAGAAAAAATGATCGGTTAACATACCCTATTCTTTTCTGCTGTGGACATAACTTGTTTGGACAAAAAGCTAATCAAACTTTAATTATAGTTATTTCAATATGTACCATCATTATTGGGAATATAATTATGTAAATTGTGTTTGTTGAAAAGGCAACTGAACCCAGAACTTTGCTGTAGTATGTTGAGGGTTCATCACTGCTCAGTGGTAGACAAAGATGGAAATTCTAACTTTTAACTGAACAGATTCTTCTGAATTCTTTATATCTGTAGGAAAATACTGTAGATTCTACTTTTTCTTTTTTTTTCTTCCTTTTATTTTATTGTGCTAAGTACCACAGTGAAGATTTAGCCTTTGTTCTTAGTAATCCAGTAATATTTTCAAATGGATGCCAATTTTGAGAAATTTGTGTCATTGTTGACTACTAACATGTAACTATACAACTATTTGTATCGTTACAAATTATATCATTGCAAGATACATTAAGCCACTTGTTATCAAGTAACGAAGGTAGCATTTAATATTCTTTGCTTGTTTCAGTACAGTTTCTATAAATGTTTTAAAATCATTTAATAGTGAAGTGTTTATAAATGCTTGTTTATGAAGATAAGATGTCAATCAATCAAGATAGTTATAGCAGAATCGAATTAACAGATTGTCTTTTTTTTCCTAATTTTGGATGTTAGTCACAGCATTCATTCTGGGCCATAGAGCCATCCTGAGATGAGTATCATTAGTAGCTATTATTTAATTATACAAATGGTGCCAACAGAATAAAATAGCCCTTTTTATCTTTTCTTTCTTAAATGCAAATAGTGTACAGATAGCTTTTATATGAAATTCATATGTTTGAAAATTTGTATGTTTGCAAACATGCAATGCCTTGTTTTGAAAGCTCTTAATTTTTGAAATTCTTTCTAATGACATATTGATTTTTATCAGTCACACCAAACTAAAGGCAAATCTTGCTGTTATTAAAAAAAAAACCCTCAATAAATTAGAGGTAAACGAAGATAAATGATTTAAGTGCTCAGTTTGTAGAGTAAATTGAACCCATACATCACCAGCTTTCATTCTTTTATATTTTAAATACAGCCAGGTGCATAGGAGTTGATTGGCCAGTGATATAAAAATTAGTCAAATAGGCTGTTTGTGAATGTAACAGGAAGGGGGTCTAAAAGAAAGGTTTTCTTTATGTAAATAACAGGAATCTAGGTTCTGTAATTTCATTCTCTCCCATTTCTTTGAATTTGATAGATAATCAGAAAATTATAGGCTGAATTTGATGTCCTTTTGCCACCACCCTTGATCTAAAAAGCCATGGAGGGCTCTCTGTTAATTTTAAAGCTCCCTTTGATTGGGTGAACCTGTCTCCGTTTCCTGTGACATGGTTGCCACAGGTCATTGCTTGGTGCACTGTACCATGAAACAAACAAATAGAAAAAGGCACCTTCTGGCACTTTAAGTTTCACTACCATCTGACTACAGCCCCAGCAGTTCAGAATGATGAAAAACAGAACCAAAAAATGAAATGGAAAAAGGAAAGAGGAAAAAAAAACCAAAAAAAACCCCACATGGTTAGAATGGGAAAAAGGTATATGAGCGAGGAAGGGCAGGATAGACAGCTGAAGCCATCTCAAAACTCAAGAGAGATGCAGCCAACGAGAGGTCACAATTATATTCTAGAATTGCCCTCTCTTTCAGTGAGATCTGATATATTCAGTTTGTTCCTCTATGGTGCTTAGGGAAGTTCTAATTAAGGGAAGAAAGAATTTTGACACATGTGAAGCAGAGATCAATATTTAACACTATAATCAGCAATTCCTGATGGTTTGACAATGTCACTATACACATTGTAACTATCCATTATTCTCCGAGAAGGGAGCCAGGCGAAGGCTAACAGCTTGCTGCAAGCTATCATGAATCACATAAAGCAGTGTCTCATTCACTTCTATTTGCCTTTCTTTTCATCTTCATTCATCCTTATAGAGAAGGTTTGTAGTGACTGACACCAACCCAGAAAGACATCATGCTTTTGAATCGCCACACGATCACTGATTAAGTGTCAGGTTTTATGAAGCACCATGGCCTGCTTCCAAGCAGGAATATTAATATTTTCTTTGTCTTTCTGTGCAGTGTATTTCTATCATGGAAAAAAATATATGTGTATATGTTTATGTATGTGAGATACAAGAGGTAAAATTGCACTGATACTGCATTGCATACAAAAATCAGAAAAATATATACAGCATGTCATTCTATATTTTTATGTAGGAAATGTTAGTTGAAAGGTCTTAAAGTCAGCAATATTTTATTATTATTTGCTTTGATTTTATTATCGATGATTATGTTCCATAAAGATGGAATACACATTTCAATACATTAAATATGGGAACACTAATTAAACATGATGCAGAGACCAAATGTACTACATAGGACAAATTCTGTTTTAGTCATTTTTCTTTTTCCTTCCACCCTTTATGAATGAAATATATTATATTAGGTTTCTGTTCAATATAGTTATATGTTGTGGCAAGATATCAGCGAGAATGGGGTTAGTTGCAATTAACTTACTCTTCTGACTTCAATATGTCATCATGAAATCTGTATTTCTTTGGATTGAACATACTGTCTTAAATGAAAAAGACTCTGTCATCATAAGACTCTCTTAATATATAGGTAGGAGTAAAACTTTCGTTTAAAAAAAAATAAATTGCCCATTGCTTTTTAATATGTAAAAATGGAGAAAATGCACACACATTTTTGAACTATAAGAGTTTACTCTTTCCACTATTTTAAAAACTATTTATCCACTCCTGGTTGGAGTTGCATTTATTCCAAAGTGATCTAGTGATAGAAGCCATTAGCTGGGACTGTTCCTTCAATTCAGTTTCACTAGGAGTCCATGTAGGTTCTCAGCAATGTAAAATCAGTTGCTAGTAGTGAGAGATTGCCTCTTAGAATTCTGAATTCCTTAATAAGGGATGTGGCATTCCTTTCAATAAAATGTATCACCAACCAGCCTTTTTACACTCCTTTTCTTTTTAAAGGCTATCTTATTCTACACTTATATTGTACAGAACTGTTCAGCATTCATTGGGAAAAAGATCTCAGGAAAAACATAAATAAAGACCAATCATTTTCATAAAACTGTTTGCAATGTAAATACGTAAATTTAACAGACAGAGGTGTAAAACCCACTACATTGTTTCTGGCCGATAGTATTCCCAGATATAGTTGACAGTGTAGTCTATATAATATATAGACTACACTATGTATTATTTAGGCTTTTAGGGGAACAGAAGTTCTAGGGAACTGGGGTTGTTGATTCCATGGTATTTCCCCCGCCTGCAAGCATCTATAATGAAAATACAGAAGTCAAAAGTATGATGGGGAAGGCTATTTGATCCAGTAGCAGAGTCAGTCAGTGAATATAAAAAGGAGGCATAGGTACCATGGGCCATTCCAAGAAAAAATATGGTAACAGCCAACAGTAAGCACAAATATTCAAAATCTGTAAAGTATTCCCCATCCTTGAAAATGTAAAAGAGAAGAGGTTTTGACCTTTTTTTGCACTGGAGAATCCTCACTATTTGTTTCTTTGAAGAAGGACTTTGGGCATCTTAATTGTTTAACATGGTGCTACTTAAAACAGAAAATGGGGCTGAATTTGAACTGAAGCCTCCCTTGCCTGATGAGGTGTTTCTATGTATATATGGATTTAACAAACGAATCCATAAGGATTAGGAATACATAAGGACTGTTCTTCTTAGAACAAGAAACTCCACATATTTCTGGGTTGGTTGTCTTCATGCCATTGCAGGTAAGAGCAATCTATCCACATGTGATGGTGGGAGAGCCAAGGATCTTCTCTTTAAGAAGTTTGTCTTCAGGTTTTGGGTAAATGTCCACCTGGATATTCAACCCTGAATACCAATCTGATCAAGCGGCAAGAACACCAGAAAGAAGATGAAGACCAGTCTGAGAAAGGTTTGTGAGAATCTGTCGTGTGAGGGGCTTTCTCTGTAGATGCCATGTGCCTCACTGCAGTATCTCAGCCCTACTTCATACCAATTAAAATAAGGGATTTGTACTAAAATCACCACTATAGCCTTCATGAGTTTCTTCTGATTTTCACCAAAGGAAGTAGCTTGGAATAATCTTGAATTATTAATGTATTAATACATGATTTAAGTAAATGGAGTTACTGTAAGTTATGCTTCCTAGGACAAGAAACTGTACCCAGCCTGAAAATTTGTCTTCCAGTTTTAAAATAAAATACTTTTTATCAAAATATGAAGCAATATAGGAAATTTGATATGTTTCTGAGGGAATATCTACCTACCAACTTTTCTATCTATCTATCTGTCTGTCTGTCTGTCTGTCTGTCTAATCACTCCTATCACCCATCCCTTCCCATTTGTGACTGTATGATTAACTTTGTTGCTTGTAGCCTTATGATTTATATTGACTATTTCCTAGTATGATTTGATTGCTTATTTGTATCCTATGACTATATTAAGTGTTGTACCTTATGATTCTTGATGAATGTATATTTTCTTTTTATGTACATTAAGAGCATATGCACCGAGACAAATTCCTTGTGTATCTAATCGCACTTGGCCAATAAAGAATTCTGTCTGTCTGTCTGTCTGTCTGTCTGTCTGTCTGTCTGTCTGTCTGTCTGTCTATCTATCTATCTATCTATCTATCTATCTATCTTATCTATCCTATCTATCTTATCTATCCTATCTATCATCTATCTATTATCTATTCTCTTTTTAAAAAAAATATTTGACTATGTCTTACATTGGACAGTTGGAAATAAACAATTCCAAATAAAGGGATTTTGAGGTTTATGTGTTTCTTCAAAGAAATCAGCAATTTGCACAAAGGATAACAATACAATTTGATTCCCTTTAATTAGGAGAACATAATCTCAAATGCTTCTCCTAGCACCCCCACCATTTATGGATGTCAGGTATAACTGCTGGTGGAGGATGTGGAAAAGATCAGGCTTCCTGCCGAGTACCTCAACTGGCCAGGGAGGGACCTGTCCTGTGAGGTGCTGAGTCTGCTGGAGTGCTCTGGTTACCTTTTGATTTCCATCAGGAGCCAGGATAGCTCAGCACCTTGAAGGATTGAGCTGTAACTGAGATGCTGACACAGGCTCAGATACTGACGATCCCAAGTAGCACTAATTAAGGGCTGTCCGGCTGTGCTTTCTGTTGAGCTGTTGGCTCTCGTGGGTGACAGGAAACAGCCTGGGATCTGTCTGCAGAATGACATAACAAAGAGGGGAGGAGGAAGAGGTGGGAGAGAACGGTTGGTATAAAGAGATCTAAACTAGATTAAGCTTGCTCCATCTTGTGAATATGTAATTTGAGATTTAAAGTTGGGACTTTATTTTCCCATTGCGTTCATTGTGCTTGTTGATTTTGGCTCTTCTGGATACATCTGCTCTTGTGTGATAAATGTAAAATTGGTATGCTTCAGTTATCCCTTTCTAACAGGGAATAGTCCTGATTTTCTGGTTTCTGATAAATCGTTGTGCCTATGTTTGTCTTTTTTCTTGGTAAGAGGTGTCAGGTTAGGGCCATTTTTTTCAGACTGTTGCACCCTTCTCCACTTTTCTGAAACTTAACTCTCTAAGATGCTTGTAAATGAAAGCCTGTTGTTCCTATCACATTTCCTGGGAGTAAAACCCAGAGCCTCCCTGGCACCTATTTTGGGATTCACTTATGTAGGAATGTGCTGCAAAACACTACAGAATGCACAAACTCTTGTTTAGAAAGCTACAGCTGGTGAGCTTTTACTCTGAACATGTTCTATGATAACTGTTTTCCTAGCTTATCTTTATTCAAAGGAATGAACACCCTTCTTGTTTTCAATCAGTTTGGGACAGGCTATTGTTGAGTAAATTAACGTAGCACACCACACAGAGACGGGCTTTCAGCCATGGTGTTAAGGGGGAGAATGGGGTCTCATCATCAGCAGACAATTCTTGGTGTGAGAATGTGTGGAACATCAATAGCTCAGGACTGCTTATTCCCATCTGGGAAATCTTAGAAGATAGCTCTGCCAAATCCAGTGCCTTACAAATATACTGGCTTTCAACTTTCATAATACTAATTAGCATATGCAGGCTGGGAATTATGGTAGCTCAAGGTATTTGGAGGGCACAAAATCTGGGAAGGATATTTGAAAGCGTTTACATTCCTCAGAAATACAGGGTAGCCAAAGTAAGATACGTACGTGTGCATAGGATGTCATTGTTAGAAATGAAATTATGTTCTGATTTTTAAAAGATATATGTAAATTAATGAATGGAGCTGGCATTGGAATAAATCTTTTTCCCAGTATGACCAATCAAATCGGCTTCAATTAAAATGTTATCAGTAGAAGCTGCTTTCTCAATCTATATCTGAAGTTTACTTTGGACTAAAGAGAGAGTGCTTGTCTTCTATGTAGTGGTCACATAAGGAATGTTGCCTGCAAAACTATATGAAGATGTTCCTAGAGATGTAGGAGAGTCATCTTTACTTTTAAGCAAAAAAAAATAAATCAAAAAACCAAATCAAAATGAAACCAAAAAAACCATAAGAGTTTCTGCAAGTGTATAACTTACTCAGAGTACTCACTCTGAATACAGATCTCATCAACTTCCCTCAATAAGCTTTGTGTTTTCTCACCACTTTTAATAGAAAAAGAATACATTAAAAATGAAAATATGGAAAAACTGCTTTATACTTTTTGAATGGTAGCTAACTCCTCTACCAGCTTTATCCAGAAGATAGACAACTTTTGGTTTCAAATAAATGATAGCCCAATAGCACAGCCATAGCCACAGCCAGTGTCAGGTGCAAAGAACCAGGACTGTTCCTGTAGGTAATAGCATCAAGGTTTATTGAAACCTATACATGAGAATTTGGCCAACTAAAGTTCAGCATAAATTGGCACTAGATAAGGATCAATGGAATTCAAGAGAGGGGGAGTTGGATTTGGATCTCTTGTGGCCATGCAACGCCTCTAAACTGATAGTGTATTTAACTCGCCCCCCACCTCCAGCTCTGCCTGCTCTTCTCCTACAGCCAATTGTACAGATGTACAATCACAGGCAGCAGAATTTGAGATTATAATGAGAGAAGAATCTAATAAGAAAATAAAAACCCTTCTTTTCACCTGTGTCACTGGTAAAGGGAGTGAAATGAACTGAGTAGAAATGGAGAAATATGCCATTTGCAGTTTCTCTCACTTTCTCATTTTGGAAAACCTCGCCTGTTTAGTTCACTGAGTTTGGTATTTGTATTTTCTAAGTTGAAGTAAAATTTTAAGTAGATTTAGTGTCAATTTCCTTTAAACAGGAGTATTTTTGGTGGGCATATTTTTTTCAAACAAAGTACTTAATGCAATGCATTTTTATACATTGTTTTCATGAATATATGCATTTTGAACTTTCATGTACGTTTTAAATTGGTAAACTGCAAAATATGTAGCAGTGTAAAATTTGAAAGTTAATTATGTTTTTGAATTGTGTATTTGGGTTTTTAAAAGACAAATTACATAAGTTTACATGCATCTGGTCCTGAAGTTCTAAGCATATGTTTGAATGAGTTCTCTGGCAAAGTAAGTGTATAAACAGTTACATACCTGCCACTGATAAGCCACACCTAACTCCTTTGCTATCATCACTCGTTCCTCTCTTGATTCAGCACAGACTAAAGCTGACAGCTACAGAAGGTCTCTGCACTCATCTTCCTACATAAATGAAATACAAGTACATGCCACTGATATGCCAAGTCCCATGGAAACTTTTAAAGCTTGCCATTACTTGATACTAAATTGTTGACAGCTTGGAACAACATGATTCTGTCCTGCTTCTAAGATTGGTAGTAAACACCTATCTACTGGAATGCCAGCTTGAAAAAAACCAATCAATGCTGATCTTTTTGATACTTGAAAAAAAAATGCTATAAGTTGAATGCAATCTGATGTAGATATCAAGCAACTGCTATTTCAGAAATCTTGTGATCCACGCAATACTAATGGCATCCCACAAAAAGTGGAGCAAAACAATCCGTTTAGAAGTGGGCACTCATCATGAGATTCAAGACGGCATGATGGAAAAAGCCAAAGATAGTTGAGCGTACAGCAGTAATATCTCCTGGTTGTTATTGTGTATCTCAAATGCTGTCTGGCTCACAGCAGCTTCATCTTTCCTACAGTGGTATCATTTAATTGTAAGGCAAAGATCAGAGGTCTTTAACTCTTTAACCAAATCCCAATGTCTGCCAAATTCAATAGCTGTCATTCCTTTAGAAAAAGACAGTGCAAGATGTGTTTTCTGATCTAATTTTACAGAAAAGAGGCACAATTTACATACCGTTTATTTAGTTATGTCTCCAAAATCAATACCTTTGTCTGTAGCTCTTTTATTTAAAATACATCATGACATGGCATACCACTATATAAATGAATGTTGCTCAACCCACACGTGGCTAATGTTTTCATCTGGCAAGCATTTTTCCTTAGAAAAAAAGTTGTAGAATTTAATAGAAAAACCCAAATGTGTATTAATATTGGATTCTTAGAAAATAGGCTTTTAAAAAGATATATAAAAACAACATTTCTAAAATTATAAATATTGTTTGGAAAGGTCAGTCATTTACCCAGGCCCTATTTTCCAAATGGAGAACATATTTCAAGGAGAAATAATAGACGAGATAAGTTTAAGAATAAAAAAGAAAGAAAAAGAAAAATGTTGTTCAATAGAAATGTTGATTGTCATAAGAAAAAGCATGACAAACAGCTTCCCATCCCTCCTTTCCCCAAACATTCCCCCATCATCTTTTAAGTAGACTTCAAATGTTTAAATAATTATAGGATAAAGATAATGCCTATGGTATAAGCATTTCCTGTTTTACACCATTGGTATCAGAAGAGCTGCTCTTTCGTGAGTCAATGCTTGTGAATGTGGCCCATGAAATAAATTCCTCCAAGGATTGGATTATGATGAGAGGGTACAACAGTCCTTTGCAGTCCAGCTGGTGTCCAATGATTGTTTTAAGAGTTGAAGTGAATGTGACTTTTTTTCTCTCTCTTTCTAGTGCTTATGCTGGCACAAGCAAATGCAGCCCAACACTGCAGAAGGTGTCATTAAAGCTCTGGTTTTGAAATGTCATAATATTTGGAGACATGGAAGTTAATAATGATTTTGGATGATTTAATTTGACATTATTATTATTAGCATTTGAAGTTGCCGGGTAGAGCTCTGTCTGTCGGAGGATATTCGATAAGCTGTTTTATCTTCAGGAGCGAATGTTAAAACCTGTACCAGCTCTATAGGGCTTTGCCACTCTCTTTTCTGCCCCTGTTTGGTTGGATGTGTAGGTCTGCCTGCATTATGACAAGGGCACTTATGCCTGTCTTAGACACATGGCGCATACACAAAGAGCATTGTGTATAAGCTCTCATGTACCAGCAGGCCAGGTCTTATCATCCTGACCATGACAGGCCAAAATGATGTATTGCAAGTTATTTAATTTTATTTCCATTCTGCACTTTCAGTATTTTAAATACTTCTAGTGTGGCTGGTTTTTTTTTTAAATTATTATTATTATTATTATTTTAATCAATGCAAATGGCATAATCATAAAAGCAAGAGTATCAACTGTGACATTCAAACATACATTATTAGAGTCTGATTAAAAACAGTTCTAAGAGCAATCCTATATACATTTGCCTGAGAGTCAGTGCAATTGAAAATAATACTTTCCTCTGAATCGGCACAATTAGGAGAGTTTTTAGGAGAGTAACTTTTATCATTCATCTATATTCTTTTTAACTTCTGGAACAGATAGGGTTTTTTATTTTATTCCTAGTGCTCAAAAATGAATCAGAAGTCTCTGCCTTGACTAATGCCTACCTCTCTTGGTGTCCTCTGTGTTCAAGGGCTGCCAATCAGAATGAGTGAATAGAGTTAAATTGAATTTTTTTTCCTTGTGGTGATCTAAACCTTCTATTCCTCCAGAGGAGAAGAGTTCATAACATTGTAATGATCCTTTCCAAAACTATGACAAAGGTTTACTTCCATTTTATCTTTATAAAATATAATTGGTATACTGTATATATTCCCACACATGTATTGTTGAAGATACTAAAATAGTACACGGAGAAGCTCTTAAGAACATTAAACTTATTGCACCTATTTCTTTTCTTTTTAAAATTTTAATTATGGCCAAAACAACTTAAATTAAAAAAAAATTTTTTTTTTTGCTTTTCCCTTGGTTATCTGTACAAGAAACTGTATTCACAGGGGATACCTACTAATGGCTAAATAAACAGTCTTCTACCTGAAATAATTTAAGTGCCTGAAATAATTTAAGTTCAAACCACACTTTACACAATAAATTAGTTATATGAACTGGACAATCACAACCAGCAGTTTATGTGAACCTAGTCCTGTGATTAAGTACAGTGTGTCGTGCCCATTTAGAAAACAGGGTTTGTTCTGGTCTGTGGCAGTAATAAAACGTTGATTTGATTTGAAAACAGTTAAGTAATAAACCATGCTTCACCATTCAACCTGGCACCCAAAAATAACCAGTGTCTGAGCTTTATAGTTCCATGGGTTCTTCATTTGGGTCAAGTATTTCAAGTATTAAAGGCATGTTAAAGTTGGAAAGATGTAGGTATTTCTCAGCTCCATTTTCAGACCTTCAGAACAGTAGGCAGCTTCACAAATCCTATTTGTTCTATAAACCTGTGCCCTTTTCAACTAAGTAGAAGCCAAAAAGATTGTGTGTGATTTTCCGTACATACTGGTTAAGCCATAAAACTGTTGGATTAAGCAGAGACTGAAACAACCCAGAAAAACAAATCATACAAAGATGCTCTGAGTCAAGGATTTTTATAGATCCAGGAGGATTCCCATTGGTCATTTTTGTCACCTGACATCCTATTTCCTATACTGTCCTCTGGCCATTCATAGTAGGGAGGGAGCAGGATGAGCAGACTAGCAGCTCCCTCTTCTGGCAAGATGTGCACAAAAAACATAACAATGGCTTTTGGAGTGCCTTGTTCAAAACCTCCAGTGTCTTCTGTTAGCACAGTGGGAAATGTGTAGGAAGAGGCCTCTGCTAGGCAGATGTGCTGATCCTAAACTTACAAGTTTCTGTGGAATCGTGTGGCACTTACAATGCAATGTTGCATCTCGCGATGTTCCCTGGGATATGCATAGCGCGGGTAAGTTCAACAATTGTACCAGGGGCTTTGCTGAGGTAGGTGACTTAGCATTAATGAAGCAGGGGAGGGAAGAGGGGAGCATTAAGTGTCTTAACACCACCTATCCAAGTTCTTGAATGGTTTTTTTTAGGCAGAGTTCCATTAATTAATTTTCAGTTAAGTTTCTTAAGCAAGTTCTATTTTGTTATGTATTGTAAAATTCTTTCTGCCTTTTGCAAGCAACATGAAGACTAGGAAAATGATAAAGCACTATAAAATGCTTTTGCATTTGCATTTGCTACATGCAACACACATCCTATTAGCTGATCGTTGTGTGGCAGAGAGCTGCTTAGATGAGAGGTGCTTAGATGAGTTCCCCAGGGGTGGGCTTCAAAAATTTTAGCAAAGGGTTCTCTGCCCGGTTGCTGGGTGAGCGTGGCCTAGCCAGCTTCCTGCACTATGGGGGGGGGGGGCATTTTTGCCCTCCCCGGACTCTGGAGGCTTTCCTAGAGGGTGAAAATGGCTTCCCTGGGCTCCAGAGGCTCTCTGGAAGCTGGAAGCAGGCCCATTTCCAGCCTTCCTAAACTTCCAGGAGGCCCATTTTTCACCTTTCCCAAGCCTCCATGCGCGCCCTGCATTTACCTATATCCAAAACGGGCCACCTGGGGACTACTGGGAAGGGTGGAGTGGGCAGGGCCAGTCAGGATTGGGATTTGGGGGTTCTTCAAACTGCACAGAATCTTAGCTAGGGGCTCTCCTGAACTCCTGCAAATCCCCAGCATCCCACCTTTGGCATTCCCTCAGTGTTTCTCTTTAAGGTCTAAAGAGCTGCTGCAGAAAGGGCATCCTGCAGCAGTGGACTCTTCATTCATTTTCCCCCTAAATATTTTCATGTAGGTTTTCTTCATTCCATTTTGATAGACTTTTTATACACAGATGTTCAGTATATGCAACATTCGGAATAGAGGTATTAAATCTGGCCTCAAAAATCTAGACGACTACAGCAAAGAAATGAAAACAATGATAATCCTTTACTGTTTTCTCATGGTCATCTGAATTTTTGAAGCTCAGATTTGGTAGTTCAAGTTGGAAATGATTCAGGATTTCACAAGAAATCTTAAAATGTTTGATGAAGGCATAACTAATGACCTCACAGATAACTTTCTGCTGCAGTTGATTTTACTGAGAAGTTACTCAGTTGCTTCTTTTCTGCTAAATAACTTTAGCCAATGAATCCCCTTTCCTAAGATCTAAGGTTACTAATGGATTGTTATCTGGACATAAGCCAGCAGTTGGAATCAACAGCTAAAAAGGCCAGTACAACTTTGGCAAAATTAATTCCCTGGATACAGTTTTCCTCATTAAGAAAAGCATTGTGTTCATGGAATTAATTTTTCTATTGTAATAGTTTCACCATACAGAGTGGTGGTTAAAATATATTGAAATACTGTGCCCAATTTTAAAAGATTATGAAGAAACTGAGATGATAAGAGGCCTGGAATGGTTAAAGGAGCTGAGTATGTTTAGGTTGCACAAGAGAAGATGAAGCAGGGATATGTGAGTGGTCTAAGAATACCTTAAAAGACATCACTTGTAAGAGAAGATTAACTTTAGCTGAAAATGAGAGGCGATCAGCCTATTAAAGGAGATTCAGCTTGAATATTAGGAAGATACCCTTTAGTAAGACCAATCTGCTTTGAATAATCATCATTGTTACTGGAGGTTCTCAAATTGGAGATAAATGCGTTTAGAGGGTTTAGCAGATTTCTGTATTGGGGAAATGAATCAGATAACTTAGAAGTTTCTTTACATTTTTTGCATTTTATAATTTGGTGATTCTATGACTATGAACTATAGAACAAGTTGCAGTGGTAGGCACAAAATGCTTACTTTCCAGATTTTCTTCGTGAAGCTCAAAAGACCTTTCAAATTGGTTTCAGTCTCTTGACACCTTTTGTCTGCTGCCAACTTGGATTTTATGTTTTGTGTTTGTAGAATAACAAAATCCCTGTTACAGAGAAAAGGCTTCATTTTTCATTACATTTCATTATTTGCACCTTGAGTCTTCCCTTCAATGTGAATTTGTGTGGCAAGTGTCCAGCCTGAAGTTGATATGGGAGAAACTTTATCAGTATAATCTTTCTGGTAATCATGAAATGTTATTATTTCTGTCCAGCTAGAAAACACAAAACAGAATCTTATTGATTTGTATGTTATTGCTTTAATTGCATCAAATGACATAATTGGTGTAAATAGGGGTAATGATGTCATTAGCATGTATGATTGTGACATTTAACAATGTAATTAAAATGTGTAATGACATGGTAAATGTCCTTATTAAACTATGTGAGAAATGCACTGCAGGTGGATAGGCCATGATTTTTTGGAGAAAGAATTTAAGCAGACTGTCATTTTTTAAAATGTTTCTTTGAGAAGTGTTATTGATAATAGTAGTAATAATAATAGATAATAATACATAATAATATATAATAATGGATAATAATAACTGTTTATGATAATGACATTGATTTTTTAAACAGAAGTTAACTATGTTCATAATTTTAACCTGAATTAATGCAGGGTGTAAAAAAAAATTCAATTCACTGTTCCCAAACTGAAATTTTGCATTCCTACATTTTCCCATCCCAAAAAACCAATAATACTACTATTATAAAACAATACTTGAGGTAAAGCACATTGCGGTGTTAGTGAGATAATCATGCATATGCAGATACCTAGACATTGGTATCTGAATATATATTTTTGTAACATTCATATTTTATTGTGTTTTTTTAATCGAGGTGAAATGATAATATATATTGCAAGGGGCACTTGGGTCTTACTTTCCTGCTGATAAGCTCAGCATCTTTAACCAGGGAGCCATTGTGCCTCCTTGTCCAAGTTATAAGAGGAGGGAAAGGAAAATACATTAGGCTTTCAAGCTTTTGTTTCTTTTTCTTTTATTAATAAACTGCCTAAACCAATGGTTTTCTTGGTTTGGCCCTCTTTGAAGGGCTGAGAGACTCAGCCAGTTGACTTTGGAGAATTCATTTTCCTGGGATGCCTTTCAAAGCCAAGATATATCTCCTGTTTCAAAAAACATGTGCTATTGCTTTGATTGATTATGTGACATCATGTCAATCTTGACTAAATAGACCAAGGGGCATCAAACTCACATCGTCATATAATATATCATAACTCCCCCCCTTCGCTAAACTGGGCATGGGTGTGGCCAACACGTGACGCATCTGGCCCATAGGCTGCAAGTTTGATAGCCCAGAGATAGACCTTCTCCAGAGTCATCTTTCCTCAAACTGGCTACTCAAGTCTCACAATGATATACCCATTGTCAGTTTAATGGAGTTCATCCTCCCTGCTGCTGATGGTCCTTTTCTTTCTTTCCACCTTTCCCATCATTATGGACTTCCCAAGAACCAGATATTATGAGTTGATACCTGGTCTTTATATAATGTCTCTGGATTGATTCTATGATCTATGTTTTCTTGGCTATCCAGAGCATTTTAAGGAGTCCCAAAGGTGCTTTTTCACGACTGGAGTTTCTGGTTTTTTTTTGAAGATATTTTACTTCTCATCCATTATCTGAAGAACTGAATAAGCTTCTTGGATGAGAAGTGAAATATCTTCAAAGAAAAACCAGGAAGTCCAATTGCCTCTTGAAAAAAGCACCTTTGGGACAACCATGACCTGGATGACTGAGAATCTCCATAGACATGTTCTATTTAAGGAAACTTCTAAAAGAAGATAAACAGTTCAAAAGATAGTCCTGTTTCTATTCTACTTCTTTAAGGTTCAATTTTTACTTCCACAGTGTGTTACATGAAAAAAACAAAGTGCATTATTCTATTGTTTGTAGATATAGACATATCATGTAATCTGAATACCTTTATTGTACCCAAATATTTTATTTGTTATAACCTTACTGATTACAAAAGCAATGCCAGTCCTTCATTTTTGTGTCCAGAGAAAGTGTAAATAGTGTTGTCTTTGGACTGAAAGTGTCTGATTCCAATCCATTTCAGTTCACTGATGCCTATCAAATGAAATGCTACTTCATCTTTCACTGTGTTGAGCATTCCCATGTCAGCAACTAGATGTCCAAAAACTTTAATCTAGTCATGTTTCAAACCCCATTAGTCCATGATAAGTGCCATCTGACCTGAGGGGCAATATATTGATAATCACTTTATCTTGTTTATCCATGTGGAATACAAGAGTGGTCTACCATGACTTCCGGTTGGGCGTTGTGTCGGTGTGGATTGCCGCTCTGAAAGATTCCAATTTTCACTAGTTGGTGGCTTTTTGGAGCATGCTGGACCCCGGAGGGGTAGGCAAAAGAAAGGGGAAGACACGGAGGTCTTGGGGAGGTGCCACAATCCCGGAGACTGGAAGAAGAACCCCTTGAAAACCAATGGCAGAAGAGGGAGATAATGACAACCATGAGGATCGGAATCAGAGATGCAACAGCCCTTAAAGAAGCTTTTAATCAAGCTTCTTGGTTAAAAGAAGCTAAAAGAGAGAAACAGCAGGCTGAGCCCTGGAAAGGTGTATTTAAAGAAGATACTGGTGTATGCTGTAAAGGAAGCTCCGAATTGAGTGGTGTGGTGAAGCGGTGGAGTTTTTGACAGGAGCGCTGACTGAAACAATGGCAGAGATTTATGCTGACTAATGGAATCGTGAAACCTGAGGAGATGAAGGGTGAGATAATAACATTTGCTTTGCGAGTGGAGGAGTGAACTATGAACCTTATTGTCCGTTTATTTGAGAAGTGAGAAAAGAAAGAAAAAGAAGTGAAAGTGATTAAGCGGTATAGGAAAACGAAAGAACAATTAAGAGTGTAAAACTTGGGAACGAATCTTTGGTGCATTGAAAGAACGGAAGAAAGGACTGGGGAAAAGAAACTTTAATTTGATAAATATTAATAGACAATCCTGACAACAAAATAAGAAAGATTTATTTAAGATTCATAAGTGAAACTGTGAGTGTGCGGGAATAAAAGAACAAAAGAACAACAAGAAAATACACAAACGGAGAAGGTGACTGTGCAACCTGGAACGAGGACATTTTGAATTAAGAGCTGTTGTAAGACAATTAACAAAAAAAAATCTCTGGATCTGATTTAATAGATATTGGTAAGATACAAACCTATTTAAGTGACATTGGCAGAAAACTAATTTGATAGAGGTAAATTAGAAATAAAATAAACTAGAAATTTGTGTGCAGAATATTGCTTAATGCTGATTGAACTTTTTGGATTAATTGAATAATTGTTGGAAAGTGATTCTATAAACATATGAATTAGATGGTCAAAGAATAATTATATAGTATTATTATTTTCATCTTTTTGTTCTACTGATTAATTATACCAATTAATTTTTGTTTAAAAGTACTATACAACAAATCTAAGGAAAAAAAAAAGAAATTAGACTTACTTCAATTGAATATATATCCTTAAGGAAATTGAAAAATTCATATATTTAAATATATTAATGAACTGGGTGCTTTAACGATTAACATTAATTATGTGATTATATAGGTTTGGTGTTTTCTGGTTAAACAGACTAGTATCTAGTTATTTGTATTTATAGTGGATTAACTAAATATATATTGGATTAATATTTAACTCTCTAAACCTTAGAATATTTGACCAATTAAGAAATAGAAATAAGATCTGTCTGGGACTATCTATAATAGAAAACTCTTATTTAACAATATATATATAAATATGTATACTGTGTTTAAAGGAGAAATAACTCTACTAGGATAGTTGATGGTGGATTGAAGAGAGCTTTTACAAATAGTTAAAATGGCAACAATAACTACAAATGTAAAATCAGGGAAGAAACCTACAACAGTGACATTTTCACCTCTGAGACAGAGATCGATTGATGCAATATTACTGTGGGAAAGTTCTGCCCAAAGTTTGCAGGCAGTACAATCAACACTTGCCATGATGCAGGAAATGATGGTAAAAAACCATGAACTGATAGCGAGGAATCATGAAGACATGAAATTAGAAATGAGAACGGAAATAGGAGGAGTGAAGAACGAGATACAAAATTTGGATAGCAAAATCGGAAAGATGCAGGAGACAATGAAAAAAAATGAACAAAAATTAAACACAGTAGAGGCAAGAACTGAGGTGGTGGAAAAGAGATCGGAGGAATCGGAACAAAATTGGAAAGTTTTATATTGTAAACTTCGGGATTCCGTGGTGCATATAGAATTAGAAAAAGCATCATTTCATTTGAGATTTCAGAATGTTGTTGAAAATAAAAAGGAAGATTTACATGAAATAATGGCAAATGTGAAAGCAACAGCCCTACAGAAAGACAAACAGGAAATTGAGAATGACATCAATGAGGTCGACAGAGGATATACCCATTACACCCGAAGACACAGACTACCCTGAGAAATCCACATCAGATTCTCAAGAAAGACGATACAAGATATGTTATATGGCAAGACCAGAGACGAGCCACTGATATATAAAGATCATGAAGTGGTAATGTTGAAGCAAATACCTAGGAGAGTTAGGGAGCAAAGAAGGGGCTACCAGTTTTTGTCATCTCAGTTAATTAAGAATGGTATATCGTTCAGATGGCTCACCCCAGAAGGCTCCTAGTAGCATGGCAGGATAAAAAATATAAAATTGATACAATAGAGAAAGCGCACCAATTTCGCGAACAATATCTGGGACCTGAGGAAGAACTTGAAAGTGGAGAAGATTTAAATACAAGAAGTCAGGAAGAGAAAGAACTTGCAACACAGTCAGAATTTTAGAAACTTAGAGAAGATGAGGACAACAGACCAAGTACAAGAGAACCCAGAACAAGAAAAGAAACAAAAAATGCTCTACACAGACAGAAACATGAACAGAGAAATCACCTTATTCTCAGTTAATATCAATGATTTAAACTCAACATTAAAAAGAAAACAGTCATTTGAAAAACTTAAAAAACAAAATGCAGACAAAACTTGTATACAAGAAGTACACATCATAGATAAACAGGCAGACTTCCTAAAGGATACTAATTTGGGAAAAATGTATTGGGATATTTCAAATCAAAGAAAAAGGGGTATCGTAGTATATATAAAAGATTGACTGCAGCTCAAACAAGGATATAAGGATGATGATGGAAGAATGTTATTTATAGAAATAATATTAAATCAGAAAAAGACTTTGTTAGTTACAATATATGCCGCAAATATAAATCAAAAAGAATTTTATCGTAAACTCCATCATAAGATAGTAGAAACTGAATATACAAATGTATGTATTGTAGGAGATTTAAATGCTGTTTCAGACAAGGACAAAGACAATAAAAGTTCCAAAAAAATAAAAATAAAAGGAGATTATTCCCATCTTCTTTTAATAAGAAGGTGAGGGAATTAAACTTCAAGGATGTCTGGAGAGAACTATATCCAACCAAAAAGCAATATATTTTCTTTTCCAATCCCCATCACTCTTGGTCTAGAATAGATCAGAGGGTGTAAGACAAGGATGTCCCTTGGCTGCCCTACTTTATATATTAGCAGAAGAGACACTACTGGTACAAAATCCGACAAAATCAAGAAATCGGGGTTAAAAGTTAAAAAAGAGGAGTACAAGCTTCAAACATTTGCTGACGATATGGCCTTTATAGTGGAAGATCCCCTGGAAACATCTATCTTGATGAAAGAAATAGAACAATATGGAAAGGTGGCAGGGTTAAAAATTAATAAACACAAAAGTGATAACAAAAAACTGTACAAATGAACAAAAGGAAGAATTAACAAAGATTAGGGATACAGGTGGTAAATAAAGTAAAACATCTGGGGATATGGCTGACAGCTAGGTGCTCATCAATTAAAAAAGATAATTACAATAAATTAACAATCCAAATATTTAAAGACTTAGATAATTGGGCTAAATTACAAATATCTCTATTAGGCCCTATTGCAATAGTAAAAATGAATATTTTGCCAAAATTGTTGTTCTTATTTCAGAGGGTGCCAATCAAGTTGCAAAAAAAGCTTTTTGAAGAACTAAATAAACATATATCCAAATTTATATGGCAAGGGAAAAAACCCAAAATAAAATATAAATTATTACAGGATGATATAAAGAAAGGAGGCTTTGGTCTTCCAGATTTTGAAACATACTACCATGCTGCGATAGCAACCTGGCTTAAAGACTGGGTTAATTTGATAAATAAAAGGATCTTTACATTAGAAGGCTTTGATCTCCAACTTGGATGGCACACATTTATGTGGGATGGAAAGAGCAAACACTTCTTGTACTTTCAAAGGCATTACATAAGGAATGTGTAACTAAATATTTGGGAAAAGATAAAAAAAAGTACATAACTGTAAGGTCCCACTGTGGTTATCTACAATGGAGGCAGTTACACATTCAAATGTTTTAGATTTTGGTAACATTATAAGATATAAAGATTGATTACATCAAACTAGAGAGTTAAAGGGTAGGAATCAAATACAAATTCAAGGAAAAGAAATAGCATGATGGCCCTATGCGTAGATACAATCGTATTACAAAAGAGATAAAGAACAATTTGGTTTTAACATGACCTACCAAGAGTTAGATAAAATTTGGCATGGAGAGGAAGAAAGCTGATTAGTAATATATATAAATATCCATTGGATTATAAAATAAATAAGTCAAGGAGCGTATGATAATTTGGGCAAAAAATGTGAGCCACAATATTGAATTAGACAAGTGGGAACATATTTGGGAAATAAATTACAAACTAATTATGTCAACCTTGTACAAAGAGAATCTCTATAAAATGGTGTATCATTGGCACTTGCCACCCACAAGACTGGCTAAGATGTTCCTGAACCTCCTCCCAAACTGCTGGAAGTGTAACTGCGCTCAGAGAACATACTTCCATATGTGGTGGACAAGTCCATATGTGCAAAAGTTTTGGAAAAATATCAAAAATTGGATTCTAAATATAACTAAACAAGAAGCAAAACTTGAACCCGAAACCTTCTTGTTGGGTATGATAGAGTCAAAAATAGAAAAAAAAAATCAATATTTAATCTTGCACATTATAACAGCAGCCAGAATAAGTTATGCTCAAAATTGGAAACTGTCTATTGTCCCTTCAGAGGAGATGTCATTAAAAAAAATTCACGAGTGTGCAGAGATGGACAGCCTAACCAAATTACTAAAAAACAACAACGATAGTGAATACTACAAAGTTTGGAACTGTTGGTACGAATAGTTAAAGAAAAAGCAACATTTGATAACTGAATAAGGTATAAAATTATGAAGGAAGTGCGTTTAATTATAAAGTATTCTGTGAAATTAAAACATTTAAAGAATGAGGAAGGTATTGTAGATCACATCAATATTATGGGGTAAACAAAAAGAAAAGAAATGTAACCAATGCTCAATACCTGCTGCAAAATGTATATACAAGGGCTATCCACAAAATAGATTACATTTTGCGACAGAAAAAAAACAAAGTGTAGGAAAGTTATTATATACACTTGAAAGTGACACTTAAATACTACTTTTCAACATATTCACTGAACAAATTAAGGTACTTATCTTAGCGGTGAACAAGCTTTGTAATTCCATTGTCATAAAATTCAGCCGCTTGAGATTTGATTCAGTCAGTCACGCCCACCCGCAGTTCCACGTCATCAAAGCGCTGTGTTCCAAGCCAGGTCTTCATCCTTGGAAACAATTGGTAGTCGCTTGATGCAAGATAGGGGTTGTAGGGCGGATGAGGAAAAATCTCCCACTTGAAAGCATTCAGGACTTCTCAAGTGCGATTTGCTGTGTGTGGTCGGGCATTGTCATGCAAAAACAAAATTTTTGAGCTTAACTTTCCTTTACGCTTGTTCTGAATTGCTTTTCTTAGTTTTTGCAACATTTCACAGTACCTCATAGAGTTTATTGTTGCACCATGTTCCAGAAAATCGATAAGAAGCACACCTTGCCTATCCCAAAAAACAGTCGCCATAATCTTCCTTGCAGAGAATGTTTGCAAACATTTTCTTGGTTTTTATGGGGAATTTGTGTGTCCCCACTCCATAGACTGCAATTTAGTCTCTCTGTTCACATGTTTGACTCAAGTCTCGTCTCCAGTTACGATTCGATAAAGAAATGAATCTTCATCTTTGTCGTAAGAGTACAGAAATGTCAATGATGCGGCCATACGCTGACTCTTGTGGTTTTCTGTCAGGATTTTTGGCACCCATCTTGCACAAAATTTGTGGTAGCCTAGCTTTTGTGTAATAAATTCATGCAACAAACTGCGTGAAATTTGTGGAAAACTAAGCGAAAGTTACTGTGAAATGACGGTTTTCACGAATCTTGTCATCGACTTTTGCAACCAGTTCATCAGTCACAATGCTCGGACATCCACTCCGCTGTTCACCATGAATGTTAGTTCGTCCATTTTTAAACTTAATGCACCACTGGCACACTCCACCTTCAGTGATGATGTTCCCATACACTTCACACAGTTGCCAAAAAATTTCAATCGGTTTATGGTTTTTTGCCAACAAAAACCTTATCACTGATCGCACCTCACAACTCACGGGATTTTCAATTGCAGCACACATTTCAAACGTTTGCTGTGAAATAACGAGCAACGATGTGAATCTCCCACTAGCACAACTAGATGCAGACTAAGTGGCGGACGCACAGACCAAAGATGGCCAAGCTAGCTCCGCCCCTTCTTGCTACAGACGAAAATGTAATCTATTTTGTGAATAGCCTTCGTATGTATATATATTTGTTTATATGTTTGTTTGTTTCTTTTTAAATGTTTTAAATATATGAAACTTAAATAAACTTTATTTTTAATATTAAAAAAAGAGTGGTCTACCATGTTCATCTACTTTGCTGCATGATATGATGGCTTTATTATTATCAATAAATTGAGCATGTGTGTTAGGAATATAAGTCACCTACCAGGTATTTGGGTTAGAAATATATAAACCAGGATAGACATTTTAATACTGTCTCTTTAAGGGAATGCAAAAACATGCAATTGGGTGTGGTTTCTCAAACGGCCATAAGATGGAGCCAGAAACCTGGTTTGTCTTAGTCTTAGTCTCAGGAGAGAGTGTGAGTGTATCTTTGTTTCCTTCTGTTGGAAAGTATTGCTGTTGCTCCATTTTTCCTAATTAACTGATATTACTGGATTTAATGTAAGTCTGATACTGAACAGTTTTTGACACTGGACTTTGATATTTGGATTTTCCCTGGATTGAAAACTGACTGATTTACTTGTGAATGATTTTGGACTGCCTATTTTGGACTTTGCTTTCTGGAAGTAAAAACCTAATTTTATTGTTCAGTATATTATTCAAACACTTCTCTCAAATACGTCTCCCTGTATGCGCTCATTCTCCTTATGGGGAATTACCTCAACACTGGTTATGGGCCCAGGTCATACCAGGCTCAGATAACTGAGAGTTAGTGTGAATGCACAGTACTGTACACAGACAGCTGTTGCTTAATTGTGGTTTACTATCCTGATAAAGATGGCACAAGTCACTTCAACAAGTCATAACTCAGTTGGATTGAACAAACTATGTTTCCTGGTCTATGAAGTGCAGTCTACTTCTCCATAAAGGTTTGTGGAATGTAGTTCAAAATCCACCAGATATAAATGCTTGGGATCCAGAAAATGAGGATGATGCCAAGAAGCTTGCTGACTTTAAACAGAACAACGAATGAGCTCTTTGTATAATTGGACTAACACTGAGTGACCAGCAGCTAGTCCATATTCGTGGAGAAGAGTCTGCTGCTAAGTGTTGGGGGAATTTGAAGAGGATTTATGTTCGTGACAGTGTAGGTGCACACATACATCTTACATGTAAACTGTTTAGAGCACGTCTTCTGAAAGGTGGAGATATGTTAGCTCATTTAAACTTCATGAAAAGAACTTTTCAAGAGCTACATGAAAAAGAACTAATATTTTCAGAGCTGCATCAAGTTTACATCATTCTGTCCTCATTGGATGAAAGTTATGATGATTATGTATCTTCACTGGAAGTCCTGCCTTTAATGTCAGATAAACTGACATTAACTGACATAACTGGAAGGTTGCTAGAAGAAGCAAGACGACGGCTAGATAGAGACCAACTGAGAAAGGAACAACCACAAGAAGAGGATTTGTCTTCAACTGTCTATTCTGTTAGGAAATGTTTTTCTTGTGGGGCTAGGGGACATATAGCTAAATTCTGTAAGAAGGGAAAACAACAGAGTACTAGTAAACACCAGAAGGCTAAGAAGAATGTTAGTTTAGCTATGTCTAGCAATTCCACTGTAAACAATAATTTGCGGGTTGTTGATACTGGAGCATCACAATGCATTACTAAAGATAGAAAAAGGTTTGTAAAGATGTCCACGAGTAAACAACATGTATCATTGGCAAATGGATGTACGATTAAAGCATCAGGTGAAGGTACTGCATATTGTTCTTGTATAAACAAACATTTAACTATGTTATATGTACCTAACCAAATTTAATTTGCTATCAGTAAGGGCTTTAGTTAATCTTGGTTACGTAGTAACCTTTAGGTGAGATAACTGGATTATAGAGAAAGAGGGTAAAAGTGTTACTGCTACTTTAGAGAATGATTTATATGTGATACATGATGATCAGTTGAAGATGGCTTACTCAGTTTATAACAATGTTAAGCCACATGATGAATGTATACATTTACTACATAGACGTCTAGGGCATATTAATTTCAAAATGCTCAAACTGTTGAATTGTCAGAGGGAGGAAATTAAAACCTTGTAGCAAGTATTTACACTGTAATGCTTGTAGTCAAGAAAAGAGTAAGGTTACTCCAACAAACAGACTAAATGGGTTTAAAACCAAAGAACCTTTAGAGGTTGTTTTTGCTGACATAATTGGTCCTAAAAAAACAAGTTTAAGAGGTGCCTGTTATATTTTGAGTATTATGGACCATTACTCACGATATGGTTTCTGCTATCTTATGAAAAACAAAACAGAAACATTCCAACATTTCTTTAACTGACAAAGGTTTGCTGAGAGAAAAATGAAAAGTAATTACTTTAGTAACTGATAATGGGACTGAGTTTGTTAACAAAAGATTCCAAAATATGCTGAAATTGGCTGATGTTGAGCATAAATGTTCTGCACCTTACAGACCACAACATAACTCGTTTATAGAACGAAGAGGGCAAACATTACAAGCCATGGCTCGTACTATGTTATCTGATTCAGGTTTACCTGAAACTGTGGGGTGAAGCCATAATGTATAGTAACTATGTTTTAAACAATGTAGTAAAAACAACAACTGGAGAATTGCCATTCACTCATTGACGTGGCAGAAAACCAAATTTAAGTTACCTACACACATTTGGAGCTCCAGCATGGGTGCATATTCCCTCACAAGTAAGACTGAAAGGGCAACATAGAGCTAAGAAATTATTTTTCGTGGGTTATGAGGCCAACCACAGATCATTTAGTTTTTGGGATCAAGGCACAGCTCATGTTTATTGTAATGCTAGTGCAAAATTTCTACAGCACGTTGGGTGGGATAAACTGGAACAGGAATCCAGCAATGATATTATTACTGACACCTAAATACTCCCTAAGGATAAAATCAGTACACTCCAAATAGCCATTAAAGAGGAAGAACTGGAGGAAGTAATAGAACAAGCACAGGAGGAGGTAGAAGAACAGGAGCAGGTGGCACAGGAAAGTCCACCAGTAAGCCCTGTATTACCAAGACGTTCAATCCGAGTAACACGACCACCTGATAGATATCAGGCTAGTGTTGTATGCGAAGTGAATACAGTTCCTGGTAACTATAGTGAACTAAAACTGTATCCTGCTAAGGATCAGACTGCTTGGCAGAAAGCAATGGATAAGGAACTGAAATCATTAAAAAGACTGGAGGTATACGAAAATGTTAAGTTACCACCAGGTAAACATGCCATTGGATGTAAATGGATGTATAAACTAAAGACAGGTGTAGATGGGACTGTTACCCATAAAGCCAGGTTACTAGCACAAGAGTTCAATCAGACAGCAAATGACTATGATGAGGCGTTTGTACCTAGTCTGAAGGCTACTACATTAAGGGCAGCGTTAGTGTGGGCAGCTAAAGAGAAATACATTGTAAATCATTTGGATGTAGAGACGGCATACCTGCATGCACTATTGCAACACACTATATATTTAAAGAAACCTTTAGGTATCAAAAATGATAATAATGATAATAATGATTGCTGGAAATTAAAAAAGAGTCTTTATGGTTTGAAGCAATCAGGATATGATTGGAACCAATGTATAGTTAAAGAATGAACAAAAATAGGTTTTGTAGCTGGCATGGCTGATCCATGTTTGTTTAAAAGAGAAAATAATGGTCTAATTTCATTATTGCTATTGTTTACTGATGACATAGCATTAATCACCAAAACTGAACAAGAAGCTACTGAGATAATTTCAGTGCTGGAAAATAAATTTAAGATAAAACAGTTAGGAGAAATCAAACATTATCTTGGTTTAAAGATAGATAGAACTAGGGGAGGATACAAGATCTCACAAGCTGATAAAATTAACCAATTACTAAAAAGTTTTAAAATGGAACTTTGTAAGCTGGCTAAAACACCAATGAGCCAGGAGTTTAGCCATAGTAATGTTCAAAGTCCTGTTTTTGATAAGAACATTTATCAGTCCTTGATTGGTAGTTTATCTTTTCTCAGTAATTGGTCAAGGCCAGATATTGCATACAGTGTTAATTAATTAGCGAGATTTAATGCTGAGTCAACTGAAAGGCACTGGCAAGCTGCTAAACGTGTGTTAAGATATCTGAAACAGACAATGCATTATGCATTGTATTTGGAGCCAAAAGATGAACTGAATTTGACTGCATATGCTGATGCAAGTTTTGCTACAGACATAAATACACGAAAATCTACATCAGGTACTGCTGTATTATTGGGAAAAGCATTGATTGGATGGAGATCTATTAGAACATCTAAGTTTGTCAACAATGGAGGCTGAATTCTCATGTTTGTCTTTATTATGTACAGATTTAGTTTTGTATAAGCAATTATTAATTGATATGGGAATTAATGTAACAGATCCTATTGTTATTTACGAAGATAACCAATCAGCAATACAGATGGCTTCAAATATTGCAGTTAAAACAAGAACGAAACACACTGATTAAAGATATTTAAATGTGAGACAATGTGTGCAAAGTAAGATGATTAAGCTAGAATACTGTATGTCAGAAAACAATATAGCAGATCATTTTACAAAGGCCCAAGGCTATATAAAGCATAAGGCTAGCTGTGAAGATTATGGACTTAGAATGTAAGGTTGTATATATTATCTTACCCAAAAGGGGAGAATGTTAGGAATATAAGTCACCTACCAGGTATTTGGGTTAGAAATATATAAACCAGGATAGACATTTTAATACTGTCTCTTTAAGGGAATGCAAAAGCATGCAATTGGGTGTGGTTTCTCAAACGGCCATAAGATGGAGCCAGAAACATGGTTTGTCTTAGTCTGAGTCTCAGAAGAGAATGTGAGTATATCTTTGTTTCCTTCTGTTGGAAAGTATTGCTGTTGCTTCATTTTTCCTAATTAACTGATATTACTGGATTTAATGTAAGTCTGATACTGAACAGTTTTTGACACTGGACTTTGATATTTGGATTTTCCCTGGATTGAAAACTGACTGATTTACTTGTGAATGATTTTGGACTGCCTATTTTGGACTTTGCTTAAACCTTTCTGGAAGTAAAAACCTACATTTACTATACAGTGTATCTGTGTACTGTGTGTGTATTATTCAAACACTTCTCTCAAATACGTCTCCCTGTATGTGCTCATTCTCCTAACGGGGATATCACCTCAACAATGTGCTTCCAGCATCTTCCTCTATTACTGCAAGGCATGGTTGTCTACTTGCTTTAACTGGGCAGCTGAGATGACTTTCACACCTTGAGTGATCCAGTTAAGAGTACCTATTCATGGCATACACTCTGGGCATTCTTTACTCATTCCTTCCACTATGAGTCAGCATAGTTTCCACTGAGTTTAGTGGGATCACACATAGCCATATCCTGCAATCTTCCCATACAAGCTGGACCCAAATGGGTTCATTTTAAACAAAATAAAATGAAATAATGTTTATTCAGTCAAGATTTGAAAACATGCAAAAATAAAATCAAATGATTGAGATAAAGTACTAGCATAACAAGGAGTCCCTGCAATAAAAATGTAACATATGCTACTATAATTGTATGATAATTACTTGTACAAGTATAAATCTAAAATACTGCAGTCTATGAGGTAATACATTTCACTAGAAGCAAGATAACTTACCTGTAATAAACTTGAAGTTATGAATAAAACAGAATTGGTTATTCCTGTAACTAGTTATATTTTCATTGAGGCAACATAGAATTTGGATGTCTGGCCTTCTGGGAATTTACATAAAAGGGTTTGAATATAAGCATCTCTAATTAATATGCCCGTAACAAAAGGGATTCCAGATCTTATATTAAGTCCTGCTCCCAGTTTACGAAGGGTTTCTTAAAAATGGAAATAATTCTAAAGATTGTGTCTATACAGTTTTTACTTCATATAGGTAATCCTTGACTTACAACTGGTTGTTTAGTAACTGTTTGAAGTTCCAATGACGTTCACCAGGTGGAACTACAACATTGTTCAAATTTACCTTCACTAAAGATAATGTTAGCTTAAATTCAAACTTGCCTCCACTAACTACAAGGATGAATATGCATGTAATTTTATTGTCAACATTATGGAATAAGGCCCCAAACTTTGGACTTTCCACTTTCATTACACATTACATACTTCTGCACACCACTTTAATGAGTATGAGTGAAACAATATCTTTTAAAAATTGATATGATTGCATGCCACACTTTCACAGATTCATTAGAAAATATCAGATTACCAAAATCTATAAAACAAATGTTGCCTTGACTCATTTGGATACTTCAGAACAATTTAGTTGAAACGGAGCAGTTTTTATTGTAGGAAGTAATAATTATTTGCAATTGCACTTTTGATTAACTGATACATTAAGGTTTTTGGTGGGGTTTGGGAAAATCATTCTTTTTTTTTTTTTGCTTTTGAGCTTTTTAGTGTTGTTTAATGTATGTGTATGCATGTGTTTTGAATTGCCAAATATATAACTTAGTACTAATATAAAAAACACAATTTTAATTTTGTAGCTCTAATATATTGTAGTCTTGTAAACTTTTAAAATAAGATTGAGAATGCTTTTCTAAGTGGCAAGGGGCATAGGATAAAGATACAAAACACTATTTGCCAACTTTTCTTTTATTTCTGTTTCATTGTTCCCCCTTCAGTGGCTTCTTTTTAATCTTCTTTGGTGCCAAATATTGGAAGATTACTGTGGGTAATTTCTAGTTTAGTCTGCTCCCAAGACGGTCCCATTTAGAGTAAATTTTACTCAATTCTGTAATAACACAGTAAATGATAGCTTAATGTTTATTTTGAAAACATCAGGAAAAATAAATATTTTTCTTTTTTTTATAATTAACTGATAAAAGGAGGCAAAAACGCAGGCAAAAATGAAGAGAAAGATGAGAACAGGTAACAAATAAAAATATAGAGGACTTAATATTAACCATCTACGTTATTTATATCTATCTATATTTATAATAAGGGTTGCAGTGGCTCACTGGCTAAGGCGCTGAGCTTGTCAGTCAGAAAGGTCAGCAATTCAACAGTTCAAATCCTTCGCTGCATAACGGAGTGAGCTCCCATTACTTGTCCCAGCTTCTGCCAACCTAGCAGTTCGAAAGCATGTAAAAATTCATGTAGAAAAATAAGAACAACTTGGGTGGGAAGATATCAGCACTCTGTGCACCTTCAGCATTTAGTCATGCCGGCCATATAACCATGGAGATGTCTTCAGGCAGTGCTGGCTCTTTGGTTTTGTAATGGAGATGAGCAGCACCCCCTAGAGCCAGAAATGACTAGCACGTATGTGTGAGGGGAACCTTTACTCTTTATATGTAAAATGCTAGAGAACCCTCCAAAGTCATTGCAAACACAGTTTGCTTTTTCCTTTTTTTCTGGATTTTTTTTTCAAAAAAATTCTAATGCAGCCTACAGTCCTAGGATTTTCTAATGCTTTCCCATTTTAATACTAACCACTTACCCAAGTTGGCTAGATGCTGTCATCTAGCATGAATATGAATAGTAGTTGTGTCCATGAATGGTATTTCCCTAAACTGTATTTCATGCATCAATAATCCATGAAATCTTCTTGGTATATAGTAATTAGTTTATTAGGGTTTCAGATGACAAACAATACTCTGTTGTCTTTATCAATAATAGGACAGACTTAACTTTCATTTTAAATCCTGGCTGCTTGCCTCCAAAATTCTTTTCATGATTATGATACATTAAAGCCTATTCATTCTTGTAGCCAGAGCACCAAAGTATACCAAAGTGTGAATGATTTTTCCTGGAACATGCTGGCTTAGATTCAGTGATGTATCTGTCCTTCGGAGTTACCCCAGTTCTCCTTCGCTGCCGCCATCACAAGATCCTGCTTGTAAAAATGTGGTTTTCATCACAAGGTTCCAAGTCATTGAGTTTAAGATTTCGAGGTGACAGGATAATTTCAGCCACTGAGAGCGGCTTCAGAGATATAAATGATTGCTTGGCGTTGGCTTCATTGAACGGAGTTGTTTGCAGAACTGCTTTTTAATTCCACATTTGATTCCATTGATGAGATGGGACGCTTATAAAATACCTGGGATTTATTTAAGAGCTGCACCAGGATAGTTTTCTGAACTGTGATTGGGAAAGTTCTTCACTTTATGGCAGGTGCTGGGAAGACTGACCTTTCCTTGAACTTCCCTGACAATTCCTGACTAAATATTTAGCCTTATCGTTTAAATCTAATCATCTGCATAGATAGGTTGCAACCATTGCAAAGAATTGTGCATATCAGAGAAGCTCGATAAGCTGAATGTAGCACTCAAGCAAAATTCTACCTCCCCCTCAGCTTCTGAATAGGTTTTGAATTAAAAAATATTGCTTGTGCTTTTTCTCTCTCTTCCTGGTGAACATAGTTAATTCAGTCACAGGAGTATTTACTATTCATAAATTACGAGGCAGCCTTTGACTACATTGTGAATTATATTGTTGCTAATTTAATCAGAGGAAACCTTTTTTCCCCTCGCCTAATGTGTTAATAATAGACTGTGTTGACACCACGTGGATAATTTTTTTTAGAGGGCTCTTTTTTTTCCTCACAAGGAGCTGTTGTTGAAAGGTTTTACTCTTGTATTAATCTGTATTTAGGCTAAAGCTGTTATATAGGTGCCATTTAGATGATTATCTAAAATGGTGTTTTTCTGGTGAACATTTTATTTGTTAGACAGCTCAGAAAAATGTTGCAGTTCAGAAAGCTGATGCCAATTGTCATGATAAATAGGACGACTCCATTTTTATCAACAAGAAAACAGATAATTTTAAAAATGGGACTAAAATAGAATAGAATAATAGAGTTGGAAGGGACCTTGAAGGTCTTCTAGTCCAACTTCCTGCCTAGACAGGAAACCCTACACCACTTTGAGATTGTCAAGAGCAGCAGCCCTCTCCCTGCCCTGAAAAAGCCCATGGGAGGTGTTGTCTTACAGTGTTTTCCCTTGGCATGGAATGAGGGGGGGATGTCAGAAGACAGCAGACCAGTGGTGAGAAGTTTGTACAATAAAAAACAAGGAAGTTCACACACATGTACTCATGCTGTTTGGTAGCCATCTAAAAGCAAGAATTCCACATTCCATCAATGAGGATTTCTTCACTGTTCCCTTTGACCAAGGGTGGGATTCCACCGATATAACAACCAGTTTGATGATCGTGTGCTTTGAATTTTAAAAAGGCAAGCCCATACTTACCTTCAACTGCAACCTCTGTGAAGAAAACAGTTGAGGCACAGCAAACCACTCTGCCGTGCGAATCAGCTGTGTTCTAAACCAGGGGTCAAACCGTAGCTGGCTGGAGAATTCTGGGAGTTGAAGTCCACAAGTCTTGAAGTTGCCAAGTTTGGGGACCTCGGCTCTAAACAAAGGTATAAAACACAGGAAAGAGCAGGGGAGGGCTGGCAGGCCCAATTCCTCATCGCAGTGAACTGGTTCGGAGCAAGCTGAACATGGGAACAAGGGTTTTGCCTGATCCGGTCCGAACCGGTAGAATCCCTGCTTTTGACTCGGGAAGAAATTTCAGAAGCAAACTCTTCCATCAAATTCAACAGCAAAACAACAACAAATGGTCGGAAAAGATTGAAAAAATTATATCCAGCATAAAGTGGACTGTGTTGCCTTCACTGAACCTTCAAACAGATGACATTTGGATCCTAATTCTTGGCACTATTCCTGCACTTATTTCATAGGGTGATTAAAACCATATCATATATTCAGGCCTGGCCCAAAATACTGCTTAAGGTAAAATACACAATATGTCCTGTTGCAAATTTTAGAGGCCAATCAGATGAGTAATAGGTAGCGCATTCAAATGTGGCAGACTTTAGAGGTTACATAGTGGTTTTAAACTACCGTCTTTAGTTTTTC
This sequence comes from Laticauda colubrina, assembly GCA_015471245.1. Classification (NCBI taxonomy): domain Eukaryota; kingdom Metazoa; phylum Chordata; class Lepidosauria; order Squamata; family Elapidae; genus Laticauda; species Laticauda colubrina. The sequence continues at coordinate 6,341,767 of BLBF01000011.1, read as the reverse complement.
AGCATCTACTGGTTTGTTTGGCTTATAGCTTCTGGATCACACCTAGACCCCAAAGGCATTTTTAGAAAGTACACATAATGGAAGGCTGTGTTTTAGTGTTTAATTTGGGAACACTGACTTGCTTCCTCACAAACATAAAGATAAACTGCATCTGAAAATATTATGGCATTTATTTATTTGCATCCCACCTTTATTTTTTTACAAATAACTCAAAGTGTCAAACATATCTTCCACCTCCTATTTTCCCCACAACAACCATCCTATGAGGTGGGTTGGCCTCAAATCACCCATCTTAGGCTTTTATGGCTAAGATGGGACTTCAATTCACAATTTCGTGCTTTCTAACCTGGCGCCTTAACCACTAGACCAAACTTGGCTCATCTTCTGCGTACTGCCAGAAAAAACCACCACTCCCTTTCTTTCTATAAAGGTGTGTTTTGTGACCAGCTGCCTTCACCACAGTAGCTTTTCATGGTGGAAATGATACTTTCGCAGTTCCTCACCATATTTTCAAAAGGTGAAATAGCCTCACTTGCCCCCTAGCGGCTGCACATGATGTATAGTTTGCAGATGCATTGTCAAAGGATTACTGTTAAAAATAATAATTGAATGTAGAGTAATGAAATAGAGAAGGACCCTCTTGGGCAGAGGTGTCACACTCAAGGCCTGGGGCCCAGATCCAGCTGGTAGGATATTTAGATCTGGCTTATGGGGCCACCCTAGAAACAGTGAAGGACCTGCCTGCAGTATCTCTGCTGGGGAAAATGGAGCTTGTGAGAACCATGCATGGCCTTCCCGAGCTCCATTTTCACTGACAGAGTGAAAACGGAGCTCTGGAGCCAGTTTTCACTGGCAGAGAGCTTGGGCCACCACAGGCACCACCACAAGTGATGTCATGCTGGCCACGCCCACCCTGGGCCCCTGAGGTCAAACACAACCCTGATGCAGCCCTCAATGAAATTGAATTTTACAACCTGCTCTTTAGGTATCTGTGGGCAGGAACGTCTACAAGTGGAACATTCTGGGTTTTATACCCTTATACAGTTTCGTGCCAAACCAAAGACCCATGTACCTTGAGTTTGAGGTTTCGGTTGCTTGGTGAAGCACCCTATTTGTCAGGGCATGTACTGCTTCCATTAGCAATAACCAGCTACTCTAGTTTCTAATATATTGGTAAAAGACTGCCTGTTCAGACAACATCTGAGGCAAACTGTCAAAAGTCACTCATGCAGTAGGTGGTCACATTTTGATGATATGTCTGTCATGCTAAAACAGTTGTGTACTGACATACTTTATGAGCATGGACATGTTTTTTTAGAGAGGAACAAAAAGGGTTGGCCTTTACGAAGGAACAAGAAGAGCAATTCCTTTTGGAGAAGACATATAATTTGAAATAATAGGACATCAACAGTGCATATAGGAAATTGCTGTAAAATGGGAATTTTATACTCAGCTTTTCATACTACAGATCTGTTCCCTCCAAAATGGGTGACTGTGCTATCTCTGAAAATATATGTTGCACAAAGTGTACATTGTTCTCATCAGGCTTTGAGTTAAGAAGACAGGGTAGAAATTTGGAAAGAATTATATACTCTGCATTATCCCCATACTGTGCTGCATCTAAATGGCATCAGCTTTAGGGGAAATAGTAAATTGTTTTGTGTAGCCACTGGCTGAATAACCTCGATGGTTTTCACAGCTGAGACATAAAGATGTGTGATTTTGATCATGTAGAACTCATGTATTAATTTTGCACTTTTGTGCATTGTGTATACTTATGCTATTTACTAATGTTTGCTCAGGAAAAGGGGTGCCATCTGAATTGGCCCAATGTGGTCCAACAAGTCAACCAGAATGCCGCAGTAATGCAGGCAAAGAACACTAACAATGGATATGCTCCAGTAAGATTACTATTAGCTCAGCAACTTCTGGAAGCTACAATGCATAGCAAAGTGTTCCAGTCTGGTGTTGAGGCCATTATATAGACTACATGCCTTTGAGATCACTTTGCCCACTGCTTGCTGGATTACAGTTCTTTTCATATCTGTTAAATAGCCATGCTTGTTGGAATGTCTGGCAACTGTAATCCAAAAATATTTAGCAACAGCAATAGCACTTAGACTTATATACTGCTCCCTAGTGCTTTACAGTGTTCTCTGGGTGGTTGACAATGTCATCCATATTTGTATATTCCCCCCAATAATCCTCATTTTAGTGGCCTCGGAAGAACAGAGGGCTGAGTCAACCTTGAGCCCCATCAGGATTGAACTCCAGGCTATGGGAAGAGTCAGCCTGCAATACCGCATTCTCACCACTGTGCCACCATGGATTCTTTACAGAAACTGGGGAAGAAATCTGGAATAATGAATAACAGACATTCAGTTAAGATTGCAGATTTCTCAATAAACTTAGGGAAAGTCACATCAGTTGAAGAAAAGAAGGCACAGAAGAAACAGTGGATTCTTTCATTCATGAAAGTCAAATTTTGAAAGCAACTTCCCATGTTATTCTCACTTTTCAGGTTATTATAGCCAGTTTTCAAGGCTGAACTGCAATTGATAGGATACTAACATTATATTTTATTTTTTTCTCCTTTTAATAATTCATATAATGCTACGTTGATGAATCATGCTAAGTCAGGATTTTAAAATTACAGTTGATTGAATCTACCACAGTAGCCTTTTTTTTCCATGAATGACATTTAGCCGTAATAAGTAGGTTCACATATCAGACTATAGAAGAAAAAAACAACAACCCTAAAACAAAACCAGCCACATTGTGGTGTAATGCATTGTGTAAACTTTAGAGAAGGAATATATTATTTTTTTAGATGATGATCAGATAAGATCACAATAATATACTGATTACAAAAAAAATCAACACATTTCCAATGCAGAGAGCCTTCAATTCCATCAATTTCTTTAAAAAGGGTGAAAAAAGTAATTCAGACCCAAGTCAAGATACTGAGCTTTGTTTTATAACATGTAAATTGGAGCTACACCAAACATATGCATAAATCTAAGTTATAGATGATCAAAGCCATATTCTACAGGGAATATTGGTGAAAAATTGGAATGAATGGGGCAAGAGTTTGCCTTGTATTAAGATTTTTACTCTTGTCTTTTGATAAGATTTTTGTTCTGCCCCTTGTCTCAGGCAGTACATTATCTGTAAGTTAGCAAAGAAGACTGCAAGGTGTTTGTATTCAGGAGGCAATGGTGAGCAAAGGCAGCCCCTCTTTATTTCACTTTTACTGCTTGCTTTGTTCATTAAGCTAATTATAGCCTCCTGCATGACTCCTTTTCATTTGCCTTGTTTCTCTAGCTTGATCCTTTCCCCAACCCTACAATCGACTGTTACTGAACAGTTGAAGCTGAACAGGAAGGAATTGCAGGTGTCAACTCACAGTTTACAAATATGACATCTCCTCTGGCATAGCTGGAAATATGAAATATTGATTTATGTGCAGTAAAAGGTCTTATAAAAATGATCACATACACATGAGAGATTAATGCGCTGGAGATCAATAGAAATTTCATTCTTGACGCTAGACTGTCACCTATGGTGAAATGCTAAAATACAGAAATCAATATTATCTATGAAATGTCAAATTTATTATAATTATGAGGATGAAAGCTGGCCAAGTGGCTCCCAAGAGAGAAAGAAGGATAGGTTACTGTGCTGAAGCATCCTTCATGTCCCTTGTTCACTTGCTGCCAATTTGAGAACAATATTGGTGCTGGGGGTTTTCAGGCATTATGTATCACCATGTAGTAACAAATTCCTCCTGGAATATTTAACTCTTGAAACTGACAATAACACCCGTGTTTTCATAGCCAAAAGGTCCAGAACTTTGGAGTAGTGGGGGCAGAGTGGGGGTGGGCAGGCGGGGAGTCTGGATGGGGGTGGGGGGGGCAGCCAAGGCAGAGAAAGAAAAAAGAAAACTGTGTTCCTAGAAGAGGCAGTTAAACACATGCAGAGATTACCTTATACTGGGTGGGAAACGGTACTGTTCCATGAGCGTTTTTACATGGCATGAAATTCTGTGAAGGTCGTGGCTTGAGCTAAGCTTATTTTAAGCTTATTTTAACACTGAACAGGTAGAATGATTGTTGGATCTGGGAAGAAGTGAAAGAAGTGACTTCTTAGTGCTTTGTTGTTTCCCATTGAGAAGTGAGATTCTTAAAATGGCCTTTTAAGTGCCCATTGCTGTGCTTGGCTCTTTTTTCAGAAGCATTTTTTTTTTTAATATGGTGGCCTCCTTGCTTCATGTATCACATTTAGCCAAGTCTTCTGAAAAAGCACTACAAAGCTAAAATGTTATGGACCAGTAAGAAAACAATGAAACTGTTTTCCTTGTGGCTTTCAAGCTTTTTTAAAAAAATACTATTGTTTTATAATATATACATGTGTGTGTGTGTGTGTGTATGTATGTGTGTGTATATATATATATATATGTATGTATGTATGTATGTATGTATGTATGGATCTTTGGTTATTCGGGTTTTCTCCCGCGTAGAATTGGAAGTATCTAGGCAACGTTTCGATGAAGTCTCATTCATCATCTTCAGGCTTGTTTCTTCAGCTCTGTGCTTCTCAGAGTAATGTGAGCTTGCAGCTGCTTCTTCCTTTTAACTGCTAGTGGGGGTGTGACTTGATTGGGTGGGGGCTTGACTGTGTTCTGATTGAGTGGAGGGGTGTTCTCATTGGTTGGGGGTTTGGCTGTGTTCTGATTGGTAGGTGGGTTGGCTGTGTTC
>BLBF01000011.1:6315588-6327010 GCA_015471245.1 Laticauda colubrina | reverse complement strand
TTTCAGCAGAATCTCATCTGCCATCTTCAGGCTTCTGTGTAGAGTTAGTTCCTGGTTTCAAATTTGAGGCTGGTCCATTCTGATTGGTATATGTATATATATTCCTGTGACTCTTGAGTTAAAATATCATCCGTTCATTTGGTCGTTCGTTTATTCATTCATATCCCACCTTTATTTTGTTTTCAAACAACTCAAGGAGGTGAACATTTCAAACACACCTTCCACCCCCTATTTTCCCCACAACAACCACCTTGTGAGGTGAGTTGGGCTGAGAGAGAATGGCTGGCCTAAGGCCACCCAGTTGGGTTTCATGGCTAAAGCGGGGCATGAAACCACAGTTCTCCGTTTTTTAGCCTGCTGACTTAACCACTACACCAAATTGGTTCTCTCTCTATTCATTTTATAAAGTATAATAAATAAAAGTAAATGATCTGTTTATTTCTTTCCCAATCCTAACACTGACAAAATCATTCATATGATTTAAGGGATAGGTGCAGGGGAATTTCACACAATTTTATATAACATTTTATGGGGTTACATCACTGCAAAGTTTGTAAACCTCTGCTGTCCCTTAGCAGTATCAAATAACTGCAATATTTTTTTAAAAAAAGAGAAAAATTCCCAATAAATTTGGACTTTATTCACAGGCATTCAGGCTTAGGGTCCTTTCGTTTAGATCTTTTGAATAAGACCTGTTTAGCTGCAATCAGCCATCAATACTCTCTCTCTGTGTTAAAATTGAATTGTTAAAAAAACAGATAAACTAGTGGCCTGCAGGTTGTATTCTGCTAAGACTCCTTTCTTGTAGGATGGTTGCTTTAGCAGAAATACCCTGTATTTTCAGTGAAATATGAAAATATTCAGTGAAATAGAAAACATTTATGAAAGAAAATGAAAAGGGCTGGCTCATTCTGTGCTAAATGCGTGTGTGTGTGTTTGTTTTTGAAGTATCTCATGCTTTGTAATAACAAATATAAGAAAGAAAAGTAGGATAATACATAAAGATACATTGGTATGATAAGAATCAGGGACTGTGTAGGGATTTAATGATAATGCCAACTTATTAACATTTTCTGCTTATCATAGCTAGATATTACAGTCAAGCAACTACCATGAACTAGTTAGTAGCATTGTTTTTCTATATTGGTTTCACTTTCTAGCTTTCCGACTAGGCAGTTAGCATTGACTTCTGACATTGAGTTTTAGGTAACCAAATATGGCAAGAGGATAGCTGGTTCAGTTTGATTTCCATTTAAAAAATTGGTCATCCCTTGGAGAGTCTGTCAGAAATGAGGCGGTACTGACAGCACTGAAAGCAAGTTGCAATGGCAATGGAAGCAGCAGCATCGGTAATAGTCTCAATAGGATCTCAGTAGGTCCTTTGGCAGTTGTCCAGCTTTGCTAACTCTTGAAATTAGGCCTACTGAGAATTCATTTTGTGGTAACTTGGTTCTCTTATCAATACTTTTATTTCTGTAGCCTTAGCAAATGATGTGTGAGACATTAATTGTCAATATTCTATAGAGAAAACATGGAAACACAGAAAGATATGGCAACTTGGTGTCATAGAAAGCTGAGAAAACAGTAATCAGAAAGCTGGAGGACTAATTCTCATCTCTTCCAAGCAAGAACAGAAAGTAACAGGAAAACTCCTGACTGTAAAAATCCAGTTGTAACCTAAATATAACCTTGACAATATCCAAACATTTGGAATGCTATTCACAGCTTTGTTGGATAGGAAGAAGAACAAGGAAAAGAAGGTGGAGAGGAAGGTATCATTCAAAATCAAATTATTCCTTTCCTCCTTATTTGCTTCTCTTTCAATGAAAGGGAGAATAATCCTTTGGACTAGCCATTCTTGTTTTAGTTCTTTATTTTATTTTATGTGTCACTGAGGTGACAGTATTTCCATGATATCATTATGGTTTTCTTAACACGTTGAGAAAAAGTAAATCTTCAGCCCCTTGGTTCAGGCTATAAAACTTCAAAGAGCTTTACTTCTGAACAAATCCAGTTAATGGTGTTAGAATTAAAGAATTAAAATAATAAATCCTGAAAAGATAGCTCTTCTGCTAAAGATAGGCTTTATTTTAACAATGGATGCATTTATGCACAGTCATATCATACAATATTGTTTTTAATATTGGTGTGTCTTGGGGTTAGTATTTGTTTGCTGTTGGGCTTTATAATCAACTAATTTTAGAGGATGTATTTTTGTAATTTCTGGTTTTTTAATTTAATAAAGGCATATAATAAATTATTTATTAGCAATATTGTTAATATTAATTGTAGTTTTGGCATAAAGTGTAATAATTATATTTTGGATGTGATATGAATGTGGCTAGAAATGCTCATGCACAAATAGTCTGGCTTAATGGTCATAATAGGCTGTAAATGCTGACAAAGAAGTTTCTCTAAATATATCCACTAAGGAAGGAAAATTCGGTTTATTTTGATCAATAGCACTTTTGCATGATTAATTCTTAAATCTAGCCTGATCTAGCCTGGTTTATCTTTTTTTTTTCTTTGGTTATATATTAAAAAGCATAAAAATGCACATTTAGATATTATAAGTGTACTTCAAAATATATTTTTTCACAAAATGCACATTTATGGACATATTTTATTTCAACATAGTTCATTAGTTCATTTTGCCATTTACTTTAATACTAAATTTACAGAATTGGGAAATCTAAAGAAGAAGAATATACCAAGCTACATTTTGGCCTCACAGTTTTGGCCTCACTTCTTGGAGAGTTGTCAAAACTGTAGTTGGTCAAGCTTCTTCAAACTGGCATTACTTCTAAACAAAGTTATTCTTTATTTAAAATATTAATGCCATAGCTACAGTAGTGCAAATTGCATTGATTATTCTTGCAATGACTTTCATATTGCACTCATGGAAAGTATTAACTCTTTTTGTTTTTGTGTTGGAGAATGATTGCCAAGCTTCATTATAATCATATTGTGACTATTTTTCCTTCAAAGTTTTTATAGCACCTTAAAATTCAACATTTGATATGATATTCTGTAGGGAAATATAGGATTTGATGTCTAAAATGTTGGGTGGACATCTGGTGGGGAAGATTAACCTACAAACTACTTCTTCAGCAATCAAATCATTTCCTTGCGAGCATAAGAGAGGTCAGGTCAAATAGGATGGATATCTTCTTATTTATTTCCGTTATTTATCACAGTCTATCAAAAAGAATGCTTAAAAAAAGGTAACAGTAAAATGCAAATAAAGACAAAAGTTTTTTTTTAAAAAAATCATTAAAATTCAGCTATTAAAAAGCCAGAAACAAACCCCACAACATTAAATACAATATTGGTGGGGGTTTGGGGTATCTAATTAAAAGATAATTCATATATTTTAAAAAGAAATGTGCAAACAAACAAATATCAATACCAATACCTCTTGTTTATTTCTGTGTTCATTCTTGTTTTTATAATATTAGAATAATTAATGAAATTAGGGGAGGTTATTGTCTCTCTTTTGTCACAAATAAAACAGCTACAAAATAAATCTATTTATAAGCAGCATTCACATATGAATGAACTAACGGACCATTGCTACGAAATAAATGAGGAATTTTCTATCACCTTTAATTACAAAATAATTTCTCTGCTTGCGCTCTGTTGATTTCCTAACATTGTATCTCTTTTATTTTCCCAAAGTCATTGTATAGCAATTTATTGTCAGAAAAAATACTGCATATAAAAGTTTTTACTCTTTTTTTAACCATCTTTTGGGATTGTTGAGAGAAAGAGAAAAAAAGAGGGACACTTTTTTATGATTACGTTGCAGCATTTACACATTTCCTCCCTCTCTTTTCTAAATAGAGATTGAGAAAGATTTTCTACCTCTCTCCAGCAGCCTTTCTTAAGGCTTTCTGTCCCTCAAGTAGCCTTAAAGTTAATACGTAATGCAACACACTTTAAGAGATAGGCTTTTCTTGCAGTCAGGTCTCAATTAAGAGATAAAAGACAAAAAAGTGCAAAGCACTTGATAAAGCTAAGAATACAAGGACTGGCATGGAAGCGCTTGAAGCTGTCCATTGCGATAACTGGATAGTCAGCTGGAATCTTTCTTGAAATAAAGTGGGTGCTCTAACTTATCAAAATCCACATATGGGAAATTATTGGTGCCCACAGGGGTGATTAACACGAACTCAGTGGGTCAGAAACAAGCTGGGATAAAGGTGAAAGCTGTATCTGACTATCAACACCACATACATCCATTTAGAGAAAGATAGCGGCATTTTCCCCTCCTTTCACCTACCCCTTCTGTCTATATCTTCCGATTTGCAGGTTGTTGCACAGTAGAAGAAGCTGCATGCCTTGTATACACTTTATGCTATAATGTGTAAATTGCATCACCCATTTATAATGTAATCTATTTTTAATAATTCACATTAAGATTACATTTTAGATAATTGTGTGCTCCTCTTTCACAATAAACATTTGCTCGGTCCGTATCTAGTCTGAGGCAGTCTTCAAAATTACAAGTACAATCAATGAAACCTTCCCTATCTGTTATTTACATTACTGTCATAGTTTACCTGGAAATTTAACTTAATAGACATCTAATAATGTGTTCTTTAATGCATTACTTAGAAGTAAAGTGAAGATAATTGAACATGTATATCCAGTGCTGCCTATTTCAATTGAGTAATATCAATGGCAGCGTTTGAGGTTCTAGGAAGTAGACATAGATTTGGTTGGATGTCATGCTACTTGTTCCCTTAACTCCTACCCTTCAAGGCTAACTCTTCGGGGGTCAAAATCAACATATTTTGCCTGAAAGGGAAAACAGATTTCTTGAAAAAGTGGTGAGGATCCTGTTTCCCAAGAAACCTAATGAACCCTATAATTCTTATTAACTATGCTATCCCATTCACACACACACACCACTCTTTATTCCCAGCTTGAATTATGGGGACGTGGTGGCACAGTGGCTAAGACTCTGAGTTTGTTGATCAGAAAGGTTGGCAGTTCAAAAACATGTAAAAATACAAGTAGAAAAATAGGGACCACTTTGGTGGGAAGGTAACAGCATTCTGTGTGCCTTTGGCATTTAGTCATGCCAGCCACATGACCATGAAGACGTCTTTAGACAGCGCTGGTTCTTCGGCTTTGTAATGGAGATGAGTATTGCCCCCTAGAGCCAGGCACGTATGTGCATGGGGAATTTTTACTTTTAGCTTGAATTGAAATTTTCCAGCAATTCCCTATGCCAACACCAGTTCAACCCCAATGAATTCCACAGGCTGCTCAAATGAAGCCAACACTAGTCCTCAAAGCAAAGGCAAGTCCAGTCCACTAGGCAAAAGCAGGTTCCCAAGACAAAGGCAAGGCTAGGCAAGGCAAGGGCAAATCCAAAGACAAGGCAACTTCACAGGCAGAGGCAAGGCAAGGCAACAGCTGAAGAGACACAATCCAATGTTCAAGGCAAAAACACATAGCAAGGAAATGAACATGTTGTTCCCAGTATCGTCTCTATCTGTCTGTTGTGCTAAATAGCCAGCTTCTGGTGGAGCCCATCAAGATGGGTGAGGCTACCTCTTCACAATTAATGAGGATGACCTTCACTGCTCCTGCTTTTTCTCTGCTCTATGTGTTCTTAGAAGACAGTTCCTCTTCTTCATAGCTGACTGGTTGCAGTTGTATAGTTTTCCCACCTGAAGCTACAGGACTGTCTTCTTACAGCTGTGCTTCAACCAAATCACTCTTAGACAGCTGCTTGGAGCCATTAACCAAATCCCCTCATGACATGCCTAGAACTGGTTCATCCTTCTTTGAGCTGACATATGGAGAGATATCTGAGGAAGTGTCCGGGGAAGTAATCACGCTAACTGGCCACCAATGCAGAATTTCCAGAAGACAACATTGTATTTGCCAATATTTGGTATTGCTTTGTCACAAATAGCTCACGTGTGATAAATATTGTGCACTTTGACCAAATAACTACGTTAGTGGTCAAATGGACGTAATCTTGATTTGTGTGTTTAAACACTAAAATAAAGTGGGCCTAGAACTGTAACTGTACTTGGAGAATATTAATGTCTGTCTTCATCACTGAACAGCAGTAACCAGTGGGGTGTTAAAGGATTTTGGGAAGAATATTTTTTTTGATATTTTTTATGAATTACCTTGATATTGGTGTGGATTGGCTGTTAAACAAAACTGGGAAATCTGGAGAATGTTCAGGATGACAAAACAAGATTGCAATCTGGACAGGTTGGAAGACTGAGCTGAGAGGAACAATATGTCCTTCAACAGGAAGAAGGTAAGGTGTGGCTTGATGAAGGGGACATGGGGGATTCATGGCTTGGAAGAACTGCATTGGAGAAGGATTTGAGCGTGGTCATTGATTACAAGCTGCTGAACATTTGACAACAATGTGAACTCACTTCTACACAAGCTAATACATTTCTGGACTGCATCACAAGAAGTCCTAATTACCTTCTCTACTAAGGATACTAACAGTTGGATTACTTTGTATGATTCTGGGCAGCACGTTTCCAGAAGTATATCAACATGTTCAGAGCAGGACAACAGCAGGTTTTTCTCTTTGCAAGCTGAGGGTTCCTGGTATGGGATGATGATTAAGGAGAGTATAAAGAGAGGTAGCTACATTTCAGAAGTTCCTGAAGTTGAATAGAAGCAACTCAGGAAAAAAATAGAAGAATATTTTGTGGAAACAAGGAAAAAAGCTGTGTCTGTGAGGTTTTTTTTCCACATAGAAATAAAAATTTTTCAGGCATATTTTCATGAATATGTACTGGCACACTAATGGCTTGAATCAGTGGTTGGAATCAAAAATTTTTTACTATCAGTTCTGTGGGTGTGATTTTGTGGGCATGGCGTAGCTTGGTGGGCATGGCAGGGGAAGGTTACAGCAAAATCTCCATTCCCTCCTCACCCCACTAACCTGCTTTCCAGCTCTGTTCTCCTGTGCAGGGCAACAAAAGAAGATCCAGCCGATCAGCCGGGACTCGGGAGGCAGAAAATAGTTGGGGGCAGGGCCAGTCAGAGGTGGTATTTGCCGGTTCTCCCAACTACTTAAATTTTCCGCTACCGGTTCTCCAGAACTAGTCAGAACCTGCTGAGTACCACCTCTGGCTTGAATGTGGAAGAGATTTCCTTGATTATACATAGAATTTATATTCTGTGGGCTGGAATCATGACCCGCCAACAGAAGAAATAATCAAACAATAGATATAATGAGTAGAAAAAAAAGGTTGTTTTCAATTCATTTTGCTGAAGGTTGCAAATCCACTAGTATTAGGTCAATTCAAGAGGATGTGACAGGCAACCAATACATAAAGTGAGCGAGTAAAGAGAAACACAGCAGGGAATGTGGCCCAGGGATTGTTAGCTGGAAGCCATCAAGGATGCTCCCTTTCTAAACCTTGATAATAACTGTAGTCCAAAAAAATTTTGGTTGTTGAAATAAAACTTCTAATGAATTCTTCTTTGATGATAAATAAACATAAAGGAAGGGCAGCTTGCTGAATTCTAATCATACTTTTCCTGAAGTCTCATATCCTAATGCTTTGGGCAAGTTGGACAAGAAAGCAATACCTTTCCTTTTCATACACACAAACCAACTGGATTTCCAGCTGAACCTTGTTTCAACCCTGGTGATGTGTTAGGGACCTCTACTGTAGTGTAAGGTTGAAAATGTGAAGCACAACAATGAGAAACAAAACCATTCAGAGATTGCTTCCTCATTGCATTGGCTGCCTATTATCTCAGTTGTGCCTAATGTTAAAATTGACCTTTCATCTTGGCCAGGCCAAGTGGAGAGCTGGCATAACAGCTTTCCGTGATCTTCCCATAGTCTGTGCAACTTCATCCTATCTCTTCAACAAAAAGAAATGAGCAAGGTGACATTTATCCACTATTTTTCTAGTTTGGGTAATTGATGATTAAAAATCCGGTCTAATCATCTGCACATGGAGACAAGCAACCTTGTGATGTCAGTCAGAAAATATGGACTGACACTTTAACTTGACAGTTGATATGACAGGCATTTTTAAAGGTGCAGGGCAGAAAGATGGAGTCCAAAACACCTGTGTCTTTCTACAAGGATATTATTTCTATCCTTCCTGACCAATTTTTAACTAAATTATGACCATGATGATTATTGATTTTGTAATGGAAACCTTCATTTTCAGCGATTGGGGGGGAAAGTCAAGCCATCCCTTTCATTTAGAAAAGGAAAAATATCCAATAAGTGCCATAGCAGCATAGAACTGTTGGGTGTTTCTCTCATGCCAAATAGAAGCACTCAACAATTCTGTGCTGTTATGGCATTTATTGGATAATTTTTCTTTTCTAAGTGAAAGAGGAAAAGGAAAGAGATATTGCTGATGATAGAGCACATACCTGCACACCAGGAATTCTTAGTTCAGTTCTTATCCCAAATCTTGGGAAAATGCTAAAAGAGATGAAACTGGTAAGGCAATAGTCTGATTTGCTGATAAACCAATTGCACAACCACTGGAGGGAAAAATTACATGGATCTCCTTTTTTTGGATGGGGACCATGGCATGGGGAGTTTTCTGAAAATAATTTTTTATTGGAAAGAACTGAGAATTCTTGAAATTGTGGTTCCAATGTTGGAAGAAATATCCATCTGGTTCAGTTCCAAGCCGAGAAGAAGAGACTGAAACATGGAGGCTGATTGGAAAGATGGTTTAATGATGAAGAACCACCAAGCACATGGTTCTCTGGTGCAGCTGACCACATGGAGTTGAGAGTGGGGTTTTTTATACCTTCTTTTGGGCTTTGAACTTGAACTTCCTGTTCCTATGCAAGAACATATATTCTATTGGCTGTTGTCAGATTCCTATGGGGTCATGTCTGTGTTCCCAGGTTTGGTTGAAGTTGGCTGAGTTATGCAACGTCCTTAGGAGATTGTACAATGCAGTGAGCTCTGTATCTTCAGCTAAGTGGTCCTCTTACAGCCTAAAGGGCCATGTCTTAATCCCTGTCCTTAATCAGCCTGGAGCTGAAGATCTTTTGTCTTGTAGTTAGGCTGGTGCAGTCCTGCTGGGGCTATTAAGAAAAGTGGGGGCTGCTTTCCAAGAGCCTGTTTCTCTTTTAAGGAAATATTATATTTTTAATATTTCCCAAAATATTTCATTTCTCTAGGAGAGGAGTGGTAATAACTTCTTACACCAACATATGCATCTAGTGATTGGGAAAATCAGAAGGCCAATACAAATGTTGAAAAACAAATCTGTGCTTTCAGCAAATGGAGACAAGCAACCTTACAATTTAAGTCAGACAATATGGACTGATACTTTAACTTGACAGCTGATATGACAGGCGTTTTTTTAACGTATAGGGCAGAAAGGCAGTATTGATTCAGCAACCCTGTTTGATATCTTGCCATAACTTCAGTTAAGCAAGTGGCAGGGTGAAATATAATATATGAAAAATAAATGCTAAACAAAGATTTTTTTTTATTATTTCCTGGTCCTGTTTGCAGGGGAGAAGTTATGAAGGCAAAGCAAAAAACTGGCAGCCAAAGATCATCCAGGACTTTTCTTTTAGTGAAGCAGTTTAATGTTATTTTTAAACTTGTGCAAATTTGATTACAACTTGCAAATCAAAAAAGCAAAAAGATGAGTTTCTAAATATAATTAGTAACTTATTTTTTAAAATGACCAATATTGCAGGAAGTTGTACTTTGTGACATTTGAATTTTAAGACTGGAATTGTTTAAATCAAGTAAAAGTTTGTGGATCATTTTATTTATTATTTTTATTTTTATAAACAACTCAAGGCAGTAAACATGTGCAATACGCTTTCTTCCCCTTATTTTTTCCCACAACAATAACCCTGTGAGGTGTGTTGGGCGAAAGGAGAATGACTTGGCCCAAAGTCACCCAAGCTGGCTTTCATGGTTAAGGCAGGATTAGAACTCATGGTCAGCTGGTTTTTAGACTGGTGTCTTAACCACTAGACCAAACTGTCTCTCATTATATCCTCAAACTGGAAGTATGAAATGAATAACAATTATCTTCATAAATTGTTGGGCAAGGATTTTTTTTCTTTCCTTTATTTAAATGGGGGAGTAGTAAATAAAAGAGAGACTAATTTGTTTTTAAACTTCTGAAGTTGCTAATGCCATAGTATGGGACACTCACTCGTGCTCTTTCCCTCTTTTTAACAAACTTAAGCAGGTACATAGGTTTTTAACTCCACAGCAGGTTCCTGTTTGGGAGGGCACAACTTAAGCAACATGCACCTCTTGCCTTTCTGAGTTTAATAAAGTTGGAGCCTCAAATGACAACTAATTTCATATGTGATTTTGCTAAACAGAAGCCCTTGAAAATCCTGCACTCACATAGATAGAAGGTCAAAGTTGGTCAGTGAGCCAAGAAATACCCCATCAAGGGTCCCTTCCTTTCCAATTGAAAGAGGCATAAATTGTGGAATTAGTGTATTGATTGAAGGCTACAACTTCAAGCAATCAGTTTTTTCCTGGCTTGACAAGATTATTTTATCCTACTTTTCTTTTATTATTATGTGTTGTATTTGAGTCATCCTTCAGGCAGATGAAGTGACAGCTTGATTTAACTCAATAAAATCCACCAGTTAGGAAACCTACTGAGCCGAACAAAAGAAGAAAACGATTGCAAGGGGAAGGTGCCCATTTAGTGAAAGCAAGCATAACCCTCAAGAAAAGAGAAAATATTAAGTGAAATGATGGCTCTAATCAATGCATTTCTATGGAAACTTGGAAGGAATTTGTAAGACCTTCTCATGAAACATGCCTCCTTCTTTCCTTTCTGTTTATTTGAAAACCCTACCATATCTTTTAATGTTTTAAAGGAAGGGACAACAAATATTTTCCTGAATAGTTCTAATTGCAAATTAGCTTGCATTGCTTGTGGGAAAGAATCTTCTGCTACTCTGAATACTTAAAACAACTGGTTTATAAATAAATATTTATATTTATCTCCAAGATTGGTAAAATGAGGACCCAGATTGTTGGGGACAATGAGTTGACATTTGTAAACTGCTTTAGAGAGGGCTGTAAAGCACTGTGAAGTGGTACAGAAGTCTAATTGCTATTGCTATAGGTTTGACATTCATTAATCTCTGAAACTTTGCTGGATTTAGTCAAATACACATTTTGTGGCACGATGTCCTCTTACACCCCTTGACTAAGTAGCATTGACAAAAATGCAGTTAGCCCTCGACTTACAACAGTTCATAAGTGGATTACTGCATTCCTGTCAAACAGGCAACAAATAGTAAAAATAGGGAGCGCTATATCCAACCCTGCTCCAGTTAACAGTGGTGTTCCCCAAGGCAGCATTCTAGGACCCACACTTTTTATACTCTATATAAATTGTTAAGCCTGGGTTCCCCAACCAGGGTTAGGTAGACAAGCTAAACA
>BLBF01000011.1:6288000-6311287 GCA_015471245.1 Laticauda colubrina | reverse complement strand
TCTATCTATCTATCTATCTATCTATCTATCTATCTATCTATCTATCTATCTATCTATCTATCTATCTATCTATCTATCTATCTACACCTTTTACCTTTATATATCTCCAGCAAGCTCTTCCTTTTCATGACAAGTAACCATATGAAAAATAAAAAAAGGCTAAGAATTAGTTAAGCAAATCAATTTGGAGACGAGACAGGAAAAAGAAAGAAAGTCTGACAAGTTTATGCCAACCTTGTTCACTGTATTGCAACAGAAAAGTTGGGATAATTGTTTTTACTGTAGCTAATGAAACAGTGACCAAAACATTCCTGCAATTGCTATGAATCAAATACAAGCCCTATATGTAATGCAATCAAGGTATACATCCTAATACCTTCCCCTCCTTACCTCCCCACTTGTATGGTATAAATTGAAACCAGTATGTGTTGGGCAATGTTCCCACCTGTCTCTGTTTTGAAAATCAATTTATGTGGGTTCCGGCTTTTCTGCTTCTAACCTGACTCTTGCACTATATTAGTAAACTATCTTAGCATACTTCTTTCATACTGGTCACTTGCTTGTCTACTGTGTTCAGTCCACACCCATTTAGCCTCCTTACAGCATGTTGACCCTCTCAACAGGCTTTGCCAGCTGCAGTTTTAAATACCCCATCCCAACTGAATTTGACTGAAAGTAAAACCCTGATTTTGCAGACAAACGGAAAGTCTGCTAGCCAACTGTCCATTACAGTTCTAAATCTATGTATTATTGTGTATAAATATAAGTGCATTGTGTAATGATTTTCACACACTATTTTAAAGCGATGCAACGTACATACATTTTATGTAATTTACATAACATTCATATAATTTGCCAAAACTTACCCGAGCTCAGATTGCATTCATTGCATCTGAAGCTTGCTAAATGGTAGGGACCATGAGACGCATGATGAAGAAATGCCAGCTTGCAAGACAGGATGGCAGCTGGGCAGCCAGAAGGGTTCTCACAATGCATGGAGTCAGCACCCTCCTAATTCAGCCAAGAATGATTCCCCTGTCTGAGCTGTTTGTCAGCCAGAGGGAATCAAGGGCGGATTTAGGCATAAGCTAAGCAAGCCACAGCTTACAGCCTTGCAGTCTGAAGAGGACTCTCACAATTTCAGATTTTTTTAAAAAGGTTATGGTTTTACCATAATTTCATACACTACAGCCTCCCCAAATCAAGCCCTCCTGTACAGCTCACACAATCCTCATTCACTGAATTAAGATCTGCTTTGTTTCTGTGTGCATTCACACTTCCTGTTCAGAAGAGGCCTTTCCCATCTGTTGGACTCCAGTCTGGCTAAAGAGCTGCACCTTCCTCCCACTTTTCTGTTGCCAAGCAATGCAATAGGAAAGAGAGATTGTCATAGGATCATGTCGCTTGGCAATGACAATCCCATTGTCCTTGTTGTTGTTGTACCTCTAGGACCATACAGGTTGTCAAGTGGGAAAAAGTGGGAATCCCAGGCAAGGAGCACAAAGTGGTGTGAGAGAGTGGGCAGCAGTGGTGTATTAACCATTAAGCAGGGTAAGCACCTGCTTAGGGCACTAGGCCCAAAGGGAGCACCACAAAGTTGAGTAGGCACAAAGAAGGGGGCCACCAAGATTTGTCAGTGTTTAGGGCACCAGTGAGCCTTAATCCGCCACTGGTGGACGGAGGGTGCTTGGCATGTATGTGAGTCAGTAGAAGCTGCAAGCATGTTGACGGGGGCTTCAGGTAGGTGCTGAGGGAGAACAGGCAAGCCAGCAGGGGCCACAACAGGGCAGGGTGGTACTGGGGGTGACATGTGCTACGGAGTGCTGGCAGGAGATGTTGTGGGGTATGAGAGTCAAAGCGGGAGAAAAAGCAGCAACCTCCCCTTTGGCTTCCCGTTGACTTTGCTAGTGGGAACTTGGCAAGGAAGGTCGCCAATGATGATCACATGACTGCAGATGCTACAACAGTTGCATATGTGAGCTGGTTGCCAAGTGCCAGAATCGTGCTCATGTGACCATGGGGTTGTTGCGGCTGCTGGAGTTTCAAGGATAGGTCGTAAGTACCACTCATTCAGCACCGTCATAGCTTTGAACTGTCACCGAACGAGTGATGGGATTCAGCCAGTTCGCACCACTTCAGGAGAACTGGTTGTTAATTCTCTGAGCAGTTTGGTGAACTGGTTGTTGGAAGAAATAATAAGGGCAGAGATCCGGTTGTTAAATTATTTGAATCCTGCCCCTGGGTCTAACCTGAAGATTACCTCAATATGTATATTTTTACAATAATATTTAAACCAGCAAAAGAATTGGTGAGAAGCTAAAAGCTGTAGTGTTGATTTGGTTTACATTTTTGAATCAGAAATCTACAAGGAAAGCCTTGGAGGTGGCCACTACCCACCTTTGCATTCTTGCTGATTTGGGCTCTGTTGCAAGAAATGGTTTCCAACTATCTTCATGCTTCTTATTGTAATCCATCTGGGGAACAAACTTCTTAACTTCTAACAACTGCTTAACAAATACCTTAAAGCATTTTACGCTATGATTCTATACATACCTATCTCCAAATAAGTCTTTCAGAATTGAAATGGGATTTATTTCTCAGGACATGCATTGGTGCCCTCTATTCGCAGAGCAAACTGAATTAACCTGTCTAACGTTGGAAATATCAGCATAGGTAAATTCAGTCAGATTTAGCAAGTACATTATTCCTTGAGCCCAAGCACCATTAATAGTAAATCATTTCTCTTACAGGAAATTAAGCTAAAGACTTTGTGAGGCATGCATTTGTTTCATCATCTTCTGTGGCAACTGACATTCAGACTCTAGGTTAATTCACACATTTCTTTTTGCATTTAGAGATTAGTGCTTGTGTGTGACAAAATTAATAGAGCCTGACTGCACGTATGCATGTTGTAACCCCACTAAACCCTAAAACATGCTTGGATTTTCTATTCTATATAACATAATGAAAATATCACTTTATAGCCTTTTCTGTTCAAATCTAAGTGTTTAGATTTCTTTACTGGATCGAAGGAATTGCAACCAAAACTTACCAGGGGGACACTAAGGTACATAATTGAAATCAGTTGCATAATGTATTTCATTATTGTGTCTTATACTTTTGTCTGAATATTGCTCTTTTAACATTAAGACTATTAAGACTATATAAATTAGAATGAATATGTCTCCACTTCTCATATCCACTCAAGTGAATAGATTTTAGAGTGTTTTGTGGAGACTTACAAATAGCTGTTCCAATATAATGCGGAATTTTTGGGACAAGTGCTATTTTTATTGTTCCATTGTAGGACTTCTTTTGTTCTCTTTGAATTGTCAGGATTCTGGCAGTTACCCTAATTAAATCATGAGTCTCGAGCCAAACTTCCAAAATTTCAAAGGATTTATTGGGAGTTAACATGTCCGGCACTGCCTGGGTGTAGCCAACTCTGAGACACATAATTCATTGTCACCCTTGACCCTGGTTTTCTCCCACCCCCTGGGTATATCATAATTCATATTCTCCAATGAGGCACATCCATAGCCAAGAGCCATCAATCATGTTCTAAAGTTAGATTTTTGTGTGGCAGAAACTTCAGTCACCTAGTTACTATCTCTGAAAAACTATATATGGAATGCACTTTCAATTTCCAAGCTGCCACACTGCTCTTTCAAACCCTTTCCCCCCTCCCTTTCTGTTGGCAACTCTAAAACAACCGTAGAAATATTTTATGAGTTGACACTGAAGCAGTGGATAGGGCCAGAATGAAAAATAAAAGTTTAAGTAACTTTTTTTTTACATAAATTATGCGTCCGCTATATCCTCTAGGCATCCACTATGCATCCGCGCAACTCGCATCCGCTCCAGCGGAAAACGGACACGGAGGAAGCGAAACGGACGCGGAACGGACACGCAGCGTTAGTAGCAGGGACGTAGAAAGGATGAAAGCGGATGCAACTTGCATACCAAGCATTAAGACGGAAAAAAATGTTCGTATAGGGGACGTATCTTGGATATTTAGGATGTCTGCAGGATGCCCAGAGGATGCAAAAGGACACCGAGCAGAAAACCTATATTTCCTATAAAAAGGGGGAGGAACTCACCTGGATCTCACTTTCAGTCCAGCAGCCCTGCGGTGCAGACCTCTTCAGCCTTCATCTGGCTCTTGCTCTTCCACAGCATCCAGTCATCTCCACCATGGATTGTCACACACTCCTTTTGGTAGCCGCCATCATTCTACAACAGTGCGAAGGAATCTACAGGCTCTTTCACCTGTTCTGTGGGAAGAAAAGGAGGTGTCCCAGAAGTGTCTGGGTCCAAAGATGGATTGCGAGAAGAGCCGAGTACGGACTTTATAACAAGCTGATGGTGGAGCTGAGGAACGAAGACTCTCGTGCATTCCAGAACTTCATGAGGATGCCTCCAGCCATGTTTGATGAAGTTGTGGAGCGGCTGAAACCCAGGTTGACCAAGGCAAACACCAACTTCTGGCCCAGCCTGGACCCTGGACTCAAGGTGGCACTGACTCTGTGCCACTTGGCCTCCGGGACCACGTACAGGAGCATGCAATATGCCTGGAGGGTGCCACACAACACCATCAGCATTGTGGTCAGAGAGGTGGTGCAGGCCATCATTAAGAATACCTGGAGGAGCTCTTCCAGTGCCCCTCCACTGAAGAAGGCTGGAAGAAAGTTGCAGAGCAGTGGTATCAGAAGTGGAACTTCCCCCACACAGTTGGAGCCATAGATGGGAAGCACGTGGCCTGCAAAGCTCCAGCCAAGTCAGGGTCCACTTATCACAAATACAAGGGCTTCTTCAGCATCATCCTCTTCGCCATGGTCAATGCTGACAATAAGTTCATGTACATCGATGCTTCAGGCAACGGGTCAGCTTCAGATGCCCAGGTATACAATGCCAGTCACCTCAAGGAGGGGCTGGAATGCAACCTCATCATGGGCTTCCCAGATCCAGACCCCCTGCCCAACGACACGCAAGATGTGCCCTACTTCATCGTGGGGGATGACACCTTCTCCCTCACAACCTACCTCATGAAGCCCTACACTTCCAGATGCCTCACCCGTGAAGAGAGGATCTTCAACTACAGGTTGTCCAGGGCAAGGCGGGTGGTGGAGAACGCCTTTGGCATCCTGGCCAACAGGTTCCAGGTACTTCTCACCACCATGCAGCATCGCCCAGAGACCGTGAGGAACATCGTGGAAGCTTTCTGCATCCTGCACAATCTCATGCGCACCCGCTACCCAGTCTTGCAGAACAGGCTCGTGGACCTCCAACAAGGCAATGGGGACATGGAGCCTGGGGAATGGAGGCAAGGGCAAAACCTGATAGACACTGTGGATGTGCAAGGCCCCAACAGAGCCTCACGTGAAGGGAAGAAGCAGCGCAACCTCCTGAAACACTGGTGCAACTCCCCAGCTGGAGCAGTGGAGTGGCAAGACAGGATGGTAGATGCTTAATGGATGCTTCCTTCAGCCTGTCTCATCACACTGATGAGATTGTGCCATGTATGTTGAATGCCCCTACAATGAACAGGGCATTTAATAAAGAGTTGTGTTTATGTTGAAATGTGTGGATCAATGATTAAATTGTTATTGATAATAAAGGGCCATAGGTGTGGCACCTGGGAGAGTGGACCATACAGTCCCACTCTGCTTGCACTGGAGGTTTATCTATCCCACACCTATTACCCATTCCACAGGTATCCCTGCCCATCCCATTGCTATCTTAACCCATCCCACAGCTATTACCCATCCCACAGATATCCCTGCCCATCCCACATGTATCCCTGCCCATTCCACAGCTATTACCCATCTCAAAGGTATCCCTGCCCATCCCACAGCTATTACCCATCCCACAGGTATTCCTGCCCATCCCACTGCTATCCTTACCCATCCCACAAGCATGCAAAGGTTTAAACCATTTCTAAAAAGTTTCCACCAAGACTTTATTTACTAAAAGAACTGAACCAAGTGTGTGAAGCAAAGATAAAGTTTATTAATAACAAACTGTAAAAGCAAAATGACCCAAGTAAAGTGTCCCAAGCAAAGATAAAGTCAACAGGTAGCAACCCAGTCTCTGGCACTCTTCTCAGTCACTCTGAGGCATGCCCATAGTCTCAGGGGTGAAGGGTCCAGGTGCTGTGGAGGTGGCTGCTGCTGGAGTGCTGGTCTGAGGCACCATTGGGGTGCCTGGCCCCGAGAGGACAACAGGGGATGGTGTGTGGAGGAAGCTCTCAGAGAGCTGGCTCAGTCCTGTGATGTTGAGAGCCCCTTCCTCCATGACATGGGGTATCAGTCCCAAGACCGATGACAGATGTTCTGAGGCCGGGCTTGGCTGTGGGGTGGAGGAAGGAGGAGTTTGGTGGGGCTTTCTGGTCTGCAGCTGAGTGAGGTGAGGCGTGGGTGGCATCTGTGGTGTGGGTGGCATCTATGGCATGGGTGGACTGGGAAGGGCTGCCTGTGCTGCTGGAACTCCTGGTAGCCGTAGCCTTGGTAGGTGAGGGCCTGTGGAAAGCCTTGGAAGGGCTGTGACATCACCTTGGGTGGAGGAGCAGACCTGGACTGGGTCGGAGCAGGTTCAGCTGGGCCTGGAGGGTTGTGCAGAAGACTGGTGATTCTCTCCTTTATCACCTGGTACTGTGATTCGGACACGTCCATGAGGGTCTGGTTGATGTAGGTGAGGAAGGGCTTTCAGTTTGAGGATGGTATGTCAGTGAACCAGCTGAGAGAGGAGATCCATGCTGCTTTTGATGGTGTCCCTGATCTCCAGCAGGACAGTGTGGCTCTGCCCCTCCGGTCTGGCTCTCTGCCTGCTTTCTGTGGAGGTGGAGCTGGGCGTGGGTGTGGGTTGGTCTCTGGTGGAAGTGCCCTCTCCTTGCTCCCACTGCGTCAGGGGGTTGTCTACGCTCTCCGCCACAGGGAGTGCAGCTGGCAGGGGAGTCTCCGTCGTGGGACGCTCCACAGATACCTGCCTGGACACAGGAGCTGACTCTTGGCCAGAAGAGGACTGGCTCTCTGCGGGCTGCCTAAGAGAGAGGGTTGTGAGAAGGGCTGCTCCTCGGTGGCGGATCTCACCCTCCAAGAAGCTGCACTTGGCCATCATGTAGGTCTCTCTGTCTGTCAGTTTGACCATGGCCTGGTCAGATTTCTTGAGGTGCAGCTTCCCGTACCAGGTGTGCATGTGCTTTCACCACCCGAGAAGGACCTCCGAAGTGTAGCCCAGGCTCTCCGCCTTCTCTCTCCAAGCAGCCTGCTTCCTCTTGGTGTCTTGATAGAGCCTGTGTCCCTTCCACCACAGGTACTCGTTCTCCCTCAGCCATTCGAGCACCTCATCCTCATGTTCCTCTTCGATGGAGTATTGCCTCCTCTCCCGTTCTCGCGTATGCCTCTTCCTCCCTCTGGCAGGGCCATCAGGGCCCTCATCAGAGGGGCTTCGAGGTTCTAGGGGCTGCTCCACCACACCATCACCACCTGCAGCAGCAACAACAACAGTAGCAGCAAAAGCAGGACCAGCAGGACCAGCAGCACCAGGAGCACCAGGAGCACCAGGAGCACCAGGAGCACCAGCAGGACCATCAGGATCAGGATCAGCAGCAGCAGAGTAAGCACCAGGAGCACCAGCAGCACCAGCAGAAGCACCAGCACCAGGAGCAGCACCAGCAGAGTAAGCACCAGCAGAAGTACCAGCACCAGGAGCAGTGCCAGCAGAAGCCCCAGCACCAGAAGAGTCAGCCTGAGCAGCAGAAGCCCCAGCAGAAGCAGAGTCAGGGCCAGGGGGTGGGATGGTGGCCCTGTCCTTCTTGCCAGGGCTGGCAGAAGATGGCACAGGCTTCCTCTTCTTCCCCATGGTTGTTGGCTGGAGATGTCTCTGGCAGCAGGTCTTTCCTCTGAATAGTGACCTGCTTGCCAGCTGCATCTTTTTATATCCGCGGTGCTGACGCAATGCATCCTCCCTGCATGCGCAGTGAACGCTAGGCATCCGCTAGGCGTCCATGATGCATCCGCGTCATCCGCTAGGCATCCGCTCTGCATCCGCTCCTTCCGCTGCACGTCCACTTCGCTGTGCTCCCCCAGAAGCCCTGCGGATGTGCCATCCGCTTCCATCCTCTTCCATCCGCTAGGCTTCCATGGAGCATCTGCTTTACATCCTGGCTACGTCCTCCCCCCCTCCGTTCCTTTCCGTTGTTGTCTGCTCTCTTTATGCAAATTCAGGGCACTTTTGAGAGCGGAAAACAACGGATGGAAAATTTTCTCATCCGCTGTGTCCTTTTTACATATTTTTTGCATCCGTCGGCCTATGTGACAGGCCCTTAAGCAGTTGACAGTTCCCTTGCATTTAATAAATTCTCATGATTATCACATGCAAACTAAAATTTGGTAGTTCATTGGGGCGAATTGGAGTGACACCCAATGATTTCTAGTGATAACAATCTTGGAGTCACAAACTGTACATCTTTAGAGTTGCTGTAATATGTATAATTTGTATGCATGCCAGAGTCAATTTGTTTGAGATGAGTGGCTATAGACATTAAACAAACAAACAAATAAATAAATGATGCCATTATTTTCCCATTATAATGGAGCTCCAAGTCAAATAAGGGGAGGGTGTAATACTATCTTTCTAAATGTTTTTGCAGGAAGTAATATGTTCTCCATAATTTATGTTGCCTACACCCACTTGCTAAGACAAACTAAATTAATATAATAGATATCATCTAAAAAGTGTATTTTTGGAACTCTGACTTGATGGAGAAGGTAAGGAAAGGAAATAAATCATTCTAGAGCTGATAGAGTGAAAGAATTTGATTCTTGATTCAGATAGTCCTCAACTTACAATCATTAGTTTAGTGATTGTTTGCAATTACAACACAACACTGACAAAGTGACTGATGACTGCTTTTCACACTTGCGACTAGTGCAATATCCCCGAGATTAAAGAATCAAAATTAAAATGCTTGGCAACTGGCTTGTATTTATGACGGTTGTTTTGTCCCAGGGACATGCAATCACCTTTTTGACCTTCTGACAAACAAAGTCAGTGGGGAAGCCAGATTTGCTTAACAACCTGTGCAACTAATGTAACATTTGCAGTAATTCATTTCATGACTGTGTCAAGAAAAGTCCTAAAATGGGGCAAAGTTCACTTAACTAGGTGTAGTCTCCAGTTGCTGGCATATGTGATCAAGTAGATAGAACTGACTGTGTTTATTTTTATTGTATAAACTATAAATAAAATTAATAGTGATGATTTTCATTAATCGATTCAGATAGCTACTTGACTCTGCACTCGATTAATATTTTATTTGGCTTCTGGTTACCAAAGCCACATATTTTATAATGAGCAAAAGTCCATACCAGCGCAGCTGGCAAGGCTCATGGATATTGCTTCCTTTGTTCTCTATTGTACCCATCTGAGTCCCTTTCATTTCGAGAGTTACAATAATTGTTTTGAGGACCTTTTCTGGAAAACAGTTTTTATTTCTGTGTCTGTGTACATACATGTACTAAATACAGGTACTAAAATAAAGCATTTGTTAGAGATTAGTAAGATTGCCATTCATAACATTCAGAAGCCGAAATTATGGTAGAAGTCAGTCTCAGTTTCTGTATAACACTGCAGACTTTTGGTAACCTCATAAGTAATTTTGATATGTTGTGCGAATTTAAATGTAGAGCAACTAATGGAGACAGAAGTTGATTTCAGGAAGCCGATGATTTCTTGCAGAAACAATTTGATCAATTAGTTGGCTGAATATTCTCCATTGTTTTTCTTTTTTCAGGGTTTCACTGAAATGCCAAGCTTTATTTGGTACTAAAATAGTTTTCACGTACATTGGTATTCGTTGTCACAGTAATAGTTCCTTTGTAAAGAAAGGCTTTGCATAAGTTGGAAGGATAGTTTCCCCACCCACCCACCCACCCACATGTACTACCAGGGCTCTTTCACCAAATGAGATATAATTTTTGTACAGTACGCTAAGCTCTCAAATTTCCAACTTTACATAGATTGCAGATTTCAATGAACTCCTTCTGTCCTCTCTCTCCCCCTCCCAAAAGGGGATCGCCTACATTTCATTGGATTTTAACAATTTCAAAGTAGAAATACAATTCAACTTGTTTATTTATTTATTAAATTGATATGCTGCCTGCCTCACTTTCTGAAGTGACTCTAAAATGGTATAAAAACGTAAATATAAAAACTAAAAGCATTAAAATTACCAATGAAATAAAGCTTAAGAACCAAGAGCGCTAACAGTACAGGGATGGGCTTTTGTCTCCTTTACTCCATTAAAATTGAGCACCCTACTTAATTATCAGTTGCAGTTAGAATTATTAATAAACAAACTAACAGGAACATTGATTGAAAATCATGATTAAAAATTCTGTGAACACAGGTCCAATATACTGTACCATTGAATCAGATATGTACAGCAGTATCAGACAGAAACAAAGCAAAACCTTAAGTTGTTTGGTACTTATATGCTCAAGCTTTTAAAGCTTGGTGCTTTCTATAACAAGATAGTTGTTCCATACCCAGGGCATATTGTTTTAAGAATTATTGGCATGTCTATCTTAAGAAGGCATCTTCACTACGCTTTAATTGTTTGGGAATTACTTGACAGATGAGAGGTTTTCCCAGTTTGATTTTAGGTAACTTTACTTGTTCCTATATAGTTTATTTCCATTTTATATCTCTATTTTCTTAAGTGTTTAAATTTTGGTTTATGACAAAATAAATAATGGATGAGATAGATTTTGTATATGAATGCCTAGAAAGACTGACCCAAGCGGGCATACATACTACACAATATTTCATTTGTTCAATATTTCATCTTTTTTAAAAAGTGCTGTTATTTTGAATTAGCCCAAATTATAAATGGATGGGATATTTTTGTTTCAGTTGAAATACGAATGGCCTCATCATATTTCTGAAACTAATTTCTAAACTGGTATGCAGATTTTTATTGGTGTGTATCACTACACAACTGTGTAGTGATGGATAGTTTTAATTTAATCAGGGAGACAAGTTCAAGTTCCCTTGGGAGAAGATCATTGGATGACTTTGGACCAGTGACATTGTGTTGTAGGATTGATATTGTGGATAAATTGAACTGAATAAACTCCTTTATTTCAGTTATTTTGAGAAGGTAGAATCTAAATCAACAAACTAAATGCATACAAACCTGTTTACATTGGGAAAAACTCATAGTAGCAAATAAGTAATGAAAAAGCTCATAAATTTGTTCTTGAACTTGTGATATCAGAAAGTTTATGGATAAGTTCAGATCACAATTATGTATTAGCTATTCATTCAATATCCTTCTTCCTGTTTTAAAGAGAATATTAGTGAGTGAGGACCCCAAAGCCTTTAATCAGTGGTGGGATTCAATTTTTTTTACTACTGGTTCTGTGGGCGTGGCTTGGTGGGCATGGCAGAGGAAGGTTACTGCAAAATCCCATTCCCTTCCCACCCCACTAACCTGCTTTCCAGCTCTGTTCTCCTGTGCAGGGTAACAAAAGAAGACCCAGCTGATTAGCTGGGACTCGGGAAACAAAGGATAGTTGGGGGCGGGGCCAGTAAGAGGTGGTATTTGCCAGTTCTCCAAACTACTCAAAACTTCCACTTCTGGTTGGTCAGAACCTGCTGGATACCACCAATGCCTTTAATCTTCATTAAAGAGTAGTTTTCCTAACTTTATGTATAGTAATTGAAAAAAGTTAAAATATGTTAAAATATATATACCAGGCTCAAAGCAGGATGACCGAAAATTCCAACATGTAGAGGTTGGAAAGATTCTTCCTTACCTCCCCCCCGAACAGGATATGATTAAGAAAATCATGTCATTTGTGAGTTGTATTTTTCTACTTTTGTCAGTTTATGTCATAACCCTAACATTATTAAAATGTATTTTTTAAATCCAATATTCACACTCAGGTGTTCACATTGTAATTTCTGTTAGTAAAACTGACATTTCTTAAAGTTCATTATTATTTTTCACTGAAATTGTAGTCTTTTAAAACAAAATTAGTCATTAAAAAAAAGAACTGAAGTGTCTTCAGGCTAACAGGCACCCCTGTGCTTCGTCATTTCAAGGCTTGAGTAGTTGACACGAAGGATTTGATAATATCTGGGTCATGTAACCCAACTGCTTAAAAATTACCACCATCAGAATATTTGTCTTTCAGTGAATTCTTATAGAATGGCACCTAGTGGAAAAGCTTTGGACGATTGTATGTCTCTTTGACAATTTTTGTAGGCATTTTCTAAGCATGGAGTCCATTATCAAACATTGAGGATACCAAACCGTGAATTTGGTGATTTGCAAGCAAAATAGTGGAAACAACATTTACAGACTCTGTCAGTCTCTCTAACTCTTGATGCTCTAAAGGCTTCACCATGGATAATTACAATGAAGAATTTGCATTTTCTGCTGTTTGGAGAATAGGCTGCGCTTAGAAAAAAGTGAAAACCAGTGATTTGTCTGAACCAAGATGGCTGCTGCTTTCTTTATCAATAAGGCATCATAAGTTTGCTAGATGTGCAGATGTGGCAACAAGTATTGGTACCCCTCTACCTCCTCCAATAATCCCAATTTGCTGGAAAATAAGTTGAAAGTGACAAAAGTAAATGATACCCACCATTGCTTATTTCATAATACTATGGAACATTCTCTTTGAGGTAATAATTTGAAATTGATAGGTGTTTCTGGATTTTGTCAGCTTTGAGTATGTATTTATTTGTAAAATGCAATGGATTGTCCCCAATGTTGTCATTGATAAATTTCTATAGACCAGAATATAGAATAAAGGCTATACAAGTACAGATTGAAATGTCTAGACTCCATTTGGTCAGATCTTTTGAAATTTGAGGACACAATATCAGTACTCCTGCACATATTAAATATACAATGGCATATAAAAATGTAGCGGAATGTGATATATATAATCAACAATCAATGACTGGATTTGTGTGTAGATGGCTTTACAAATATAGATAATTAGGGTTAATACTAACAGGATGTAAAAATGGTTAGTGGAATTATTCTTCATTGGGCTTTGTAAAAGTTCAAATAAAAGACACAATAAATTGTTCTCACGTAATCTGAATAATTCTTCTTGCTAAATAAATATGTATTTAAGATCATAGGTATGTATGCTAAGGATTATCAGCTTTCTATAATGGGACATTTATAAAGGGCATTTATGTTGTGAAAGTCTTTGGCAAGGATGTTCTATTTTGCCTTCTATTTATAATAGCCTGTTCATGTTACTTTTCCCATGAAGATGTTTTTATTCTGTTGTAAGTTTTCTGAAAATTATTAAAGCTTACTGGACCAGGTGGAGTTTGCATTTCATTCTGAACCTACTCAACATGATAAACGAATGGGCCCCAAACACCCAATTATTAAACACATAAGCAATATCAATATTTCAGAAAAAGATAATTGTGAATGTAATCTTTGTGCATATATAAAAAACTAAGTTAAATAAATGATATATAGATGACAGAGATATGAATGAATACATTCCACCAATTTTTCTCTTAGTTCAAGTGAAACTATTCTTTAAAAAAAAAACATCAGTCATAAGTCTAAACCTAAGCGCACAGAAGAAAAAAGCATGTGGTACTTGCTTTCCTAGCATAGATGTGTGGATCTATGAATTGAGTGACATGAACTGCAATTTAAACAGAGTACCTCCTGCCCCTCTTATGTTGGAAGGATTTGAAAATGTGGAAATGGATTCGTTAAGCTGGGTTCATTTTTAGCCACTTTACCCTCAAGATGAAAGCTGGAAGAACACAGAATCGTGTAAAACCAACCCAAGGGAGCCAGCTTAATAGTCATCAGAGTGTCAGTGAGGAATGTAGAATCTTCCACATTTAAACTAGCACTTCAGCATAAAATCATTAAGTGATCCTGGACAGTTTGGTCTGTCAGCATATCCCAACTTATAGGTTGTCACGGATTTAAAATGCCCAGTGGTGAAGTGGGGAGAACTCTGTATTTAGAAATTTTTAGAGGAATGGCTGGATATAACTTTAATTGCATGCAGAGCTTCACATTCTACTTGTACTGTGCTTTGGTATAAACATATACTAAATGAAAATACTACTACTTTATACTAATTCTGGTACATAGCAAATAGATCAAGATTAACTTGCATTTCTCTATCAAATTTGATGCTTTAAAATTTTTAAATTAATTTTTTAGCAACCTGAAAAATAACATGTACCATATATATCTTTTTCTGTCCATCCATCCATCCATCCATCCATCCATCCATCCATCCATCCATCCATCCATCCTCTGTAAAAACCATCTTCTTGACAGCTCTCTTGGCATGATCCCTCTTCCGTGCCTAAATTAATAAAATTGCCCCTGAACCAGAGATGGTATTCAACAGGTTCTGACCAGTTCTGGAGAACCGGAAGCGGAAATTTTGAGTAGTTTAGGGAATCTGACTGGATATTTTACAGTATCCTTCCCCTGCCACGTCCACCAAGCCACGCCCACAGAACCAGTAGTAAAAAAAAATTGCCCTGAACCAATGACCATTTGCTGCAGGTATGATCAAAATATCTGAATAAAGATACAGGAGGGGGTGGATGAGATATAGTAAACCCAAGTGCAGAATTAACTTTTGGACAACATGATCTTTCACTAAATCATTTCCAAGGTAGTTCATGAAGTGATGTGGTTTCTAAGCTGAAAAACTGCATTGCAAGATATTAGAATTGAGGCATGAAGTAGTGTTTTCATGTTCCAAGCTTTTTTAAAAAAACATTCTTTGCTTTTTGCCTCCTCCATAGCTTACTTATTGGATAAATCAACACGGGAGTTGGATTTAACTCAATTTTGTGTGGCAGTCATCCTTAAACTGCTGCTGTATTAACCAACGTTGCAAAGACAGAGCTGAAGACCAGGAGGAGATAACTATATAATTACATCCTTTTGGAAAATATATATAATAGCAAACAGGTTTTATACTTTTTCAAGATTGCACACAATGTTTTTTATTTTATTTGCTACTTTCACCACAGGACTCCATTAAAGCTTTGTGAACAGCTGTATCAAAACATCTTCAGTGCCTTTCATATAAATATGAGAACTCTGTTCCAATTATCCAAATAATGTAACAGTTTTCACTCCCTTTTATTTCGACATTGACTATTCTGAAGTGAAAGGTTTTCCTGCACTTAGATAAACAGTGAAACTAATTGTAATCCCTAAAAAGAATATTGTATAAGAGGCTCAGGAAACATTGCCAGTTGACTGTCTGGAAAATAAAATTTCCTACACATGCAAACATGGACAAATTTATACAAAGAGATCTATTTTATTATAGCTTTACATGGCCAAAAAAGGACAAGTTTGGGTGTTTTGTGGTCTCCACTCTTTCATTTCATTTGCCAGTAGCACTTACAATCTACTGACAGAAATGAAATTTTATCTTAAATACAGGACAATCAAATATACACATTTTTGTTTAATACGATGGTACATTTAGTTTGTAGTCAGCATAAATTACATTATTGACAGATTGAGTCCCAACTGTAGTTATGTAGCAATCGACTACTTAAGAAACACATTCAAATGATCAAATAATCTAATATATTGTTTCTTGTCTCCAAAGAATAATGCACAGAAATTGCTTGTCTGTAGAAGGAAAAAAATTATAAAATTAGACCTCTGTATATTTGGATACCTTCTTCAGCTCTGACATCAGCCCACTGTCCTGTCAGAGCTGAATAAGCCTCTTGGATAAGAAGCAAAACATCTTCAAAGAAAAAACAAGAAACTCTAGTTGCCTCCTGAAAAAGCACCTTTGGGACAATAGTGGTGGTATTAGGATCTTTCTCATTACTCGGCCTGCTCTACCCAACCAAGATGGCCCTTGCCTGTTAAATGTTATTATTGTTGTGTTTTACCTCAGCTTTTTACAAAAGGATGGCAGTCTTAGCTTTTGAAAAAAGAATATGTTTTAAAATATTTGATCAGTTTAATTCACAAGTCAACTGGTTAAAAGGCAGATGTTTAAGAAGTTATTTTCTTTAATCAGCCAACAACTCTTTTTGTCACAATTACTGGTATTCCCACTGGATAATTGGAACTATTCAGTCAGCTTTCATTTATAAAACTCAGTGTCTCTCTGCAGGAACCAACCTTAGAACTTTGTATAAAAAGGATTTATTCTGTCTCTGTTCTTTCTTTCTCTGATGTGTTGTATCTTATTCGCGTTTACACTAAGCCTCTAAGTGTGATTTAAATATATTTCATAGCAAACATTTGGAACAGTCTTATACAGTAATAAAAATGCTTTGTTGATTATTATTCCCAAAGGTATTTTGGTCTAAGTGAAGTGCATTATGTAATATCTGATCTTGCAATCCTTTTTCAGGCAGAATTCACTTTCTGTTATGATTCTGGATTTCAGTAATTGTGCTTAGACAGATGGACATCCACCCAAATATATCTAATAGCAATAGCAACAGCTATTAGACTTATATACCTCTTCACAGTGCTTTATAGCCTTCTCTAAATGGTTTACAGAATCAGTATATTTTCCCAACAATTTGTGTCCTCATTTTATCCACCTCAGAAGGTGGAAGGCTGAGTCAACCTTGAGTCAGTGAGGATTGAACCCCTGACAGTCAGCAGAATTAGCCTGTGATCCTTCATTATAATAACTGTGCCACCATGGCTCTTATCCTTGTGTTAGGCAGATCTTACCCATGAAGGATCAGGTCAGTTTGGTTATCTTAAATAGGGCTGCAATTAGCTCTCTGTGCATGCAATAAGGGTGTAATTCTTTAACTTGCAACAACTGCATCCCAAACTTTACCAGCCCTGGACATAAAACACTGTCACCAATGACATTATGAGAAAAAATGTGGGGAAGTAGTAGGAGTGCTACTGGTATATGTGCCTATGTCTGTTTTAACATTTAAGTCCCAAGCAAGCACAATACTTGTTCATGGATGACATCAGCAACTTGATTGTTTCATCAATCCATAGGTACCTGTTTGCTATAACTAGAACTCCTAAGGATTAATTGATTCTATTTTTATGAATATTTCTCCTGGTTATATGATGATTTTGTTTTTGTATGTGATTTGTATTTGCTGTAATTCCCATTATGAGTGGAGGTGTTGTACGCAACTGAGGTTTGTTTGATCAGAGCCCTCTAAGTTCTATAAAGATATTCAAATAAATAATCCAATTACATTTTCTTCATAATAAAAAAAATGTTGTTGTCCATCATTCAGATTATTAATTGCTGCTAGTCAGAGTGGGTAATTAATAATTTCATGAAGTCTATTCTGTTCTGGTATTCTATGGATATTCTACGGATATTCTATTCCGGTATTCTATGGATAAATTGGATTTTTTTGAATCCATTATGATTATTCCATAATACCCAGCCATGCTGATTGGGGGATCAAGAAAACTGAATTACAGCACGTCTAGAGGGTACCAGGTTAGAGGAAGAGATGGAATTCAACAACAGATTGCTTTTTCTTAGTCTCATATATGATATGTATTTTGGTCTTCATAAAAATCTATTAAAATGTTATAACGAATGAAAACTAAAAAACAAACAAACAGCAACTCATATCCAATTGTTTGACAGTGATGATTTATAGGAATAAAGCATCTGACTGACTTGCACAAATTGAATACTTTAACAAATAAATTGGACAACATCTTCAAAGCTAAATATTTCTCTTTTTTTGTGCATGGCAATGTAATTTGGGAGTATTGTGTCTGACAGCATCAGAGGTATTGTTGAAAGGTTTTTTTAAGCTTTATCCAGATGGTTAGCTAGGGGTAATGTTACTATATAGATTAAAACAGCTGTCTAGGAGTTACCATGCTAAATATGGAGAGCATCTGTGATTTGTCTAGGGAGGTTGAATTTCAATTAATTAAATGTGAAGCTAGCTTGCTAAGATCTTTTCCACTGCTAGTAGGAACCTGATGGTTTTTGGAGCAGCTGAAGCAAACAACATTTTCCAGTTTATTCATTTTGGCCAAGTCCTTGGAAAGGTATGTAGACTAGATATTAAAGCATTTGATTATATTTCCCAGTGTACCTGATTCTTAAAATTAAAAGTTGCTTCCAATGAATTCAATTGCAGATGGATACCCTGAATAATAAAGTTAGTAAAGACACAGGAATAGAGGGATGGTCCCATATAATGGAACTTGAAGTAGTTCTTTGTTCATAAACTGTGAAAATTGAAATGTATAAGTTTCTATTGTACTGGCACATATCATGAATAATGACTAATTGGATTAGAAGTCTTGCTCTGCTAAATGTCTTTCATCTCTTCAGATATTATTATCCTAAATAGAGGGTAGTTCAACTTATCTAGCATTACTTTAATGGTGAGTGAGTGACTATATAAAATCCATTTTATATAATGGTAAGTGACCATATAAAATCTATTTGTGAGTAGTTTTGTTGCTCTGAATTTAACATTTCTTCCATCCGTTCTTCTGTGTCAGATTTCTGATAGCATGATCCTTATTCTTCCTTAACTTCAGCATTAATATAAGCTGGACTGAAAAATAATGCCATGTGATTTTTAATTCTTATGTCAGGTGACTAACAGGCAGATTCAGAGAATAAATGATCCTATCATGTGCTCAAGTGATTTTTTTTCAAGGTTTAGCTGGAATTCATCCTTCCATATCCGAATTGGTCCAGATCTGCTAAAGCTTTCATTGTCTTAGGGCCAAACTAAGCATTCATTTGAATTCCCATTTTAAAATAAGTATTGCCTTTTTAAGAACACGATTTCTAAAATAGCATATATTTGGTAATCATTTTTTCTCTCCCTTACCGGTGTTTCTTACAATATGCCCGATCACACTTTTCAAATTAAGTTTCCAAAACCATAGATAAATTCTCATAAGCCTCTGAGCCTAATTGAATGGTATTCTAGTGACACCAAAGCCTACTGGGAAATGAAGTTCTTTGGGATTGCAACCATTATAGAACCAAGACAGAATTTCATTTCCTTGAGACATTGGCTTGAGCATGCCAATTTCTTTTGAATCGATAAGTTGAAACTAAACAAAAAAACCTTCATTTTTTCCTGATTGCTTTTTTTCAAACATGCCTTTCAGATTGCTTTTCATATGATGATATTAGACCCTAATTATTCCTACAGTAGCTTCCAGCTTTGTAAAAGATACTTTTAAAAGGATAAGCTACTATGTTTCAATTGACGAGAAAGTAAAAGAGCTTATACAAGTTCTTCATAATGAGAGGCAAAGTTGAATCAAGGATTGTTTTACTTGATTTAACTATCGGGCTAAAGTCAGAACCCATTCAATTTTCTGGATTCATACAACATACACAGCTACAATTTAACAAATCATGTTGCAGCTTAACATAATGTGGTAACCTATGTTCAGTTATGGTAAAACACCTAAATTCCACAATTTCAAAACCTTTGTTTTTAAAAGACACATATCATCTTTTAAGCTTTGATAAAGCCATGCTGCTATAACTAAGCAATGGATCTATCTAATGCCTTGATGGGAAATGGCTTGAGCAGAATTTTTAAGTAAGTTGTTTTAAATTCATGTTAAAATTGGAAGACAGACAAGAAATAAATATGTAACAGAGGCTGGCTTGTTTAAAAGCTTAGGTTTGAACATTTGAAAGACACAAACGTTTTTGAGAACTACTACTTTCATATCCTTAAACTATAGATTGGGAAAGAAAAGCAATATTGCTGCACTGAGAAACAAATGATTTAAGGCATGTTAAAACTAGGGTGAACTCTCATTAAGGAAAACAATAATGTAGGATATATGTTATGTTATAAATTGTTTCTTAGAAATCTCAGAAGGAAAATACTGGCATCGAAATATAGCTTAAAATTGCCATATAATTTTTTTATAATTCTAATTTGTACATGGGCTAATATTGCAAATAAAAGTATTTATTTCACTTTAACAAGTATCCAGTTAAATATAATTGCCTCTAAGGCATTTCTCTTCTTCCCCTTCCAAATACACATACACACACTCACACACATGCAAAGCTTTCAGAGGGAAAATGCATTTTAATGTATTGTAGCTCCATGCATGTAGCCTTTCCCCTCATCTATATTTGAGTGTCAAGAGTAATTGTACCAACAACATTATACCTAGCCTATATTAATCAGACTTGCAGCTACAGCTTGCTGTACTTATGATTACATTTGTGATGTTTAGATGAATTCCCTGCCTTAATATTCTGTTAGAAGGTCTTTTGTCATTATTCAGACATTTGGAAAATGGATTTTTTATGAAAAAAAGCCACCATAACACTAAATGTTTATAAAATCTTCCATAGAACTCCTGCACCAAATTAAAAATCTCAGATTAATGCATTTAATGTCATATGCTGTACCAATGAAAAAGTTTCAGAAGTTCAGAAGTATTTTCAGAAGTATTTCAGTTAATTTTCTTTGGTAAAGTTTGGTTACCGAATTGTGGTATAAAAAGTATTTAATTTGCTGTGACCCGAAACACCTATGCTTATATTCTTTCTCAAACTGTAGCATGAATTCTACTTTCTACTTTGCTATTATCAAAATCTGTGCCCATTTTTGGACAATTTATTACAAGAAGGATTCATGTCATCTGGAAAAGTTTTAGAGAAGAATTAGGAAATTTTTTTAGAGGAGATTAGGAGATTAGAAACTAAATCATAAAATGGAGATTGAAAACTTGTTTTGGAGTATTTGGGAATATTTAATGGAGAGGAGAGGAAGAGAGAAAAGAGAAGAGAAAAGACATATAGCAGTGCTAGTCAAATATCTGAAAAAGATCTCACAGAGAAAAAAGTCAAAATTTATTCTGTGTTGCTCCATACAGCAGGATCAAGAATAGTGGTACAAGAAAGCAGTTTCCAACTGAAACTTCTAAACAGTAAGAACTGAATCTACTTTGGATGTTTCAATCTGGATCCTATACTAAGCAAGGAGTTGAATGACCTAAAGTGCTCCTTTCTTCAATATGAATCTATAACCAAAGGTGGATAGCATCTTGATTTTTTTTATTTTATTTAAGGCCTTGGCTGTATGCAAACACGATGAGCTATAAATTGGGCTGTTTGGTTTTAGTTTAGCATATCTTGTATGAACCCAGACATTGTGGTTGATAAATTATGGCTTATGGCTAAGCATTAAATTATGATTGAATCTTCACAATGCATGCAGTTTATTCAAATTATGTTTAAAATGTATATCGCTTGCTGCAGCATACGAACTTAGTCATTGCTTCCATCAAACCGTAAATATAAACTAGTCTTTTCCAATTTAATTACTTCGAATTGGATTTAACCACATCTTCCAGAATCTCCAGTCTGACTGGGAATTATGGCAGGTGTTGTCCCACACAATTGGAGGAGTTATTCCAGAGCACAGTCAGCTTTGCTGTTTTCTTCTTAAAACGCTTAGGGTCAATATATTGAGCAGAAAGCAGAAGGGTGATATAGGGAATTGATGGTCCCATTTATTTTTTGTTATTTACTGCAGTTCATAAAGATAAAGGAAATAATCATGGTGGTGGGAGAGCAGCTAATTACATCTCTAACCACATGAAGAGACCCTATTTTGGATTATAATGATAAAATAGCATAGATTATATTTATGAAATGAAAAAAAATGTTTACTTAGCATGAAGAAAAACTGAACTAGTCCCCTCTATATAGTTCGTGGAGAACAAAAGTAAGACCATTTATCTTCAGTGAAGATGACTTTTGAGTGAGAGCTTATTTTTGTGGGCATAGTTTTTTTACATGTAGGGCACACTTTTCTTTTTTAATATATTTTTATTATTTACATATAAGTATATCAAACACAGTGTGACCACCCACGCATTTCCTCCACCATACACACCAAAGTAGAAGGCAAATAACATATATACTACTTACACAGTGCTATTCTTGTACAATTGTTTTTTACCAACATTATCATTCTAATACATATATAATGTCTCATTCTGAGTCTATTTGACCTAATTATTTCATATTCCGACTCCCATCTCTTGGTTCCACCCATTGGTAAAATCTGGCCCATGTGTCATAATATTCTGTTTCCCCTTTGTATTTTTAGTTTTAACGTTAATCTGTCCAATTCTGCACAAACTTAATATCTTCTTTATTATCTCCTTTTCTGAAGGAGTGTTTTCACTTTTCCATTCTTGCTGCTGTATAGGGCACACTTTTCCCAGAAGCATGGGAGAAACCATGGTTCTCCAGATATTGTTGAAAGTACTTCCCAGAAGCTCCAGCCAGTTTGGTCAAGTGAGAGGGGTGCTGGGAACTACAATACAATAGAAACAGAGTCACCAATTCCTCATCCTTCTTCTTTTGAAATGAATAAATAATTCTCTAGAGTAGAATAGTTTCTCAAAAATTCTTTTGAGTAGGGTAGTATAATTGACAAAGGAAATTGTATGGATATTTTTCTCCTATCCCTTCTTTCCAAAAGCTTATAATGCCTATAAATATGCCATTTTAAAGATAGGTAATCGCCCTCTGGGGAAAAAAAGATGAAAAAAAATGAAGAAATGTACTGATCTCTATTATGATATACTTAATGAAGATAAGACACCTCTCCCATTAAAAAGTAAGCTATTGGAATATTAACTTAGTCTTTCTTTCAGGTAATAGATAACAATACTTGTTTTGTTTTGCAAACAGAAGAAATTTAACTTTGTAGCATTTTGCTACGACCTATTCAGTGGAATTGCAGCAGCAAAATTATCCTTTAGGAGAGATGGCTCTATCAATCTTTGGATTTTTCTAATGTGGAAGCTACTCAATTGCATCTCAGAAATCAGGGAGTAATTACTCATGCAGACAGCACAAAATGAAAGGAAAAAAATGCAAGTTCTGCTGAGTATCCCTTTTAGAACAAGCACTGAAACAAAAACTGCCTCTATAATCAGTCAAGTACTTTCGTTAATTTTTCAGGTGTTGAAGGCTAGAGTGAGGATATATGCTATGAAAGTTAAAGCAAGGAGAGGCTTAGTGGACAACTTGTAACAACTCTTATGAAGCAAACTTTGTGATTTCAATGTTTTCTATATCATAATTTTAAAATTTTAGAAGCTTTAAATAAGCAGGCATTGCAAACCTGGCGTAAACTTTATACATATGTATCTGTACAGCTTTAAATATCTATCTATCTATCTATCTATCTATCTATCTATCTATCTATCTATCTATCTATCTATCTATCTATCTATCTATCTATCTATCTA
>BLBF01000011.1:6272761-6287990 GCA_015471245.1 Laticauda colubrina | reverse complement strand
CTATCTATCTATCTATCTATCTATCTATCTATCTATCTATCTATCTAACTGTATCGGTATATATCAGTGTTGGTATTCAACCCGTTCTGCCCAGTTCTGGAGAGCTGGTAGGAGCGATGAGCAGCGGAGACCGAACCACTTCTCTCCACTGCTCTAATG
Organism: Laticauda colubrina; assembly: GCA_015471245.1. Lineage (NCBI taxonomy): Eukaryota > Metazoa > Chordata > Lepidosauria > Squamata > Elapidae > Laticauda > Laticauda colubrina. Next base: position 6,287,831 of record BLBF01000011.1, on the reverse strand, counting down.
GCTCTGCTGTTGGGCCCACCTGCCCGCCTTTATCTGCTGAATTTGAAGCAAAGCTGCTTTATGTGGCACAGAATAGCACTGCGCGGCAGCTGCTGAAGCAACCAGGATCGTGCAGGCTTGCAGGAGGTGAGTTAGAACGCCTCTGCACCTGCGCAAAGTGCACATTTTGTGTGCGTGTGCACGCAAAGTGTGTGCACACATGCAAAGCGTACCCACCAAGCCATGCCCACCGAACCGGTGGCAAAAACATTTGAATCCCATCACTGGTATATATTTCTCTATCTATCATTTGATGTGTAGTATCAACCACCTACTTGAAGCAAGGATGCAGACTCTGTAGCCTCATTGTCTTATTGTGAGCAGAGTCAACCAGAATGCCACTAAAATGTTGACTTTTGAAGTGGGGGCCTGGCTGCTATTTTTAAACTTGGGTGTGTTATTTCAAAAACGAAAAAAATCAATGAATAATTGAATAATATTCTCTTGAACTGCATACCTAGTACATGGAATTGACAACCAGACAGTGTAAATAGATTTTGTGTGCCCTTACTATCGCCAAAAGATTGATATTATAGCATTGGAAATGTATAGTTCCTTTCACTCAATGGATTGGAGACCTAAATGCACTTGCCACACTCACACACATCAAATCTAGGTTTGGATTTCCCTGTAGACAGACATTTGTATGGGCAAATACAATGAAATATGGGATTCATTTATACAGAATATGGTGAGTTAAAGAAAGGTAAGCATATAAATGTATCATAAATATATTTTAATAATATTTGCAGTAGACAAGTATATATAGAATTGTTATAATGACATAATAGATTGCAGGTATCTTTTTTGTCATATTTTTCACTTTTTTGTTATAGCACTTACTATGTGTTCTTTTTTAATCTTCCTTTGACAATGCATGTGTCACTATTCTTTTTTATTATTCGTTAAAAAGGAATACATAATTGCTGATTTGAAACTCACATTGTCATTTATTATAATACTTGCAGAAGAGGAACCTGTAACAATAGTGCTGTATAATAGACCTGGAGCTCATGCAAGTATATTGATCTTCCAAAGGTGCATTTTCAAGAGGCAACAGGACTTTCTGATTTTTTTTTTTTTCCTTTGAAGACATTTCACTTCTCATCCAAGAAGCTTCTGAGTCCCGTTGCCTCTTGAAAAAACACCTTTGGGGCAACCATGACCTGGATGACTGAGAATCTCCATAGATATTACGTATATCGATGGGAAACAAATAGAACAGTGTAGCCAACAGAAAGGTCTTGAAGGTTTGGAGCTTTTGATACCAAAGAAGGGTTTAAAAAACAGCAAACCTCAGGATGTTTTTATTTTCTAATATATTGCTTAAGTTTGAAAATTAATTAATTTTCAGAAACACTCATTGGTTTGGGATTTTTTAAAATTGCTTAGTAATTTTTTTAAAAAAGTACATTATGTCAAATGTACTGTATTTGAAATGTACTGTTTCTTCTTCTCTAAAAACATTGTTTACATATTATTAGCAAATTGAAATTTAATTTTCAAATGATCTCATCTTGGGCACAACTACATTTAATTGGTCATGTTGCGTGTGAACTCAGGTTCTTGCAGATACAATTCAGTGTTGTTTAGTATATGTCATTGATTGTTACTAATTTCCAGTGCAAATGCTAACTTTCTAGGAAATAGTTCTCTGGGCAATTTTGAAAGGCTTGAAATCCGAGCCTTTAAGATATATTTGAACTCCATATGTTTCTTTCATGTATTGTTCCATTTTGTAAACAAATCTGAAAGAAAATAATACAAAGAAATAATAATTTCCTTGTCCTAAAAAAATTGTAATAAAACCAATAAAGTCACACAGTCACACAAAGCCTAAATACTTACAATTTAATTTACATATTGATAAACTGGAATGGCTATCTCCTATTAAGTCATAACTAGAAATATTAATATTTATGGTTGCAGTATTCCAAATGTGGCCTCACTAGTGTAGTATAGAGCAGTGGTCCCCAACCTTTTTTGTATCAGGGAAAGTGTTTCACGCAGAAACATTGCGTGAACAAACACCTTTTCAAGGACCAGCAAAATCAATTCTTCCCCAATAGTAAAGGACTTCTTAGCTTTAGCTAATATAAAATATATATTTTAATCACGATTATTCATTCTTTGTGGCCTGGTACAAAATGATCCACGGAGCGGTACCGGTCCGGGGCCCAGTGTTTGGGGACCCCTGGTATAGAGCGGTACTATTACTTCCTATGATCTTGATGTTATCCTTCTGTTGATTCAACCTAGGACTGCATTGGCTATTTTACAACTGGAGCACACTGCTGTCTCATGCTTAAGTGGTGGCCCACTCGGACACCTAGATCCTTCTCAAAGGAACTACTTTTGAGCCAGATACTGCCTGTCCTGGACCTAGAGACTCTAGAAAAAGGGTCTTCAAACTTGGCAAGTTTAAGACTTGTGGACATCAACTCCCAAAATTCCTGTGCTAACATGGTTGGAGGAAGAATTCTGGGAGTTGAAGTCCACAAGTCTTAAAGCTGTCAAGGTACAACCCCTGTTCTAGAAATAGTGCAGAGAAAAGCAATAAAGATGATTAGGGGACTGGAGACTAAACATATAAAAAAGGGTTGCAAGGATTGGGTATACCTAATTTAATGAAAAGAAGGACTGGGGGAGACATGATAGCAGTGTCCCAATATCTCAGAGGCTGCCACAAAGATGAAGACGTCAAGCTATTCTCCAAAGCACCTGAGGGCAGGACAAGAAGCAATGGTTGGAAACTAATCAAAGAGAGAAGCAGCCTAGAACTACAGAGAAATTTCCTGACAGAACAATTAATCAATGGAACGACTTGCCTTCAAAAGATGCTGTAGATTTTAGGAAGAGATACAGACAGCCAGTTTCTTGCTTGAGCAATGGGTTGGACTAGAAGACTTCCAAGATCTTTCCAACTCTGTCATTCTGTTATGCTTTTTCCTGCCTAAATACAAGACCTCACTTTTCTCACTACTGAACTGCATTTTGATGGATAGGGCTCAATGCTCAAGTCATCAAGATCCTTCTGAATTTGTATTGTGACATTTTAGCAGTTCCTCACATATTTGTATCACCCATAAATTTGATGAGTGCCCCTTTAATCCCCTCACTTAGGTCATTTGTGAAAATGTTGAAGGACACTGTGCTCAAGACAGAACCTTGAGGTATGCCATTGCATGCTTCTACCCATATGGAAGTAATCCATTGAGGATTACCCGCTAAATGTGGTTGGTCAGACAACTACAAATCTATCTTGTAGTGGTACTCTCTATTCCACATACATCATACCAAAAAGTAGGATGTGGTCTATTTTATAAAATGCATTATTGAAATTCAACTATAGTATATCCACAGCATTTCTTTGGTTCACTAATTTAGTCAGTTTATCAAAGGAAGCAATAAGGTTATTTTGGTACTGTTCCAATAAATACTGTTTCTAATCAATCCATGCTGGCTTTTAGAAACCACTTTGTTCATTTCTAGGTGTTCACAAATCTGCTGCTTGATTATCTTTTCCAGACTTTTCCCAGATAGGACAACCTGATTTGTCTATAGTTTCCTGGATCCTATCCCTGCTACCTTTTGAAGACTGGCACCTCATCAGCTCTTTTCCAGGCTCTGGCAGTTCCCCATGCTCCAGGAGCTCATTCAGTGATTCTGAGATCTGGCCAGCTCCTGCAGTGCCCTCGGATATCATCTGGTCCAGGAGATGCAGATAGGGATTCTCTTACCAAATCCATTCCTATCTTGATCTGAATTCTTGTCTTACATGGTGCTGTTTTTTTTTTTTATAAAAGTTGGACTATTTTTTCCTTTTATGTAAAGTCAGATGCCAAGAATAAATTAAACAGTTCTGATTTCTCTCTTCTGCCCATCACCTTCTTGTCATTTTCTCCCATTTAATGGACTGTCCATTTCCCTGGTTCCCTTCTTGCTCCTTACATATTGAAAAAAACTTTTTTTTGGTTATTTTTGGCATTTGTTTCAAGTCTTATTTCATCCTGAGCCTTGGTCTTCCTGATTTCCTTTTTTTTTTTTTTTTATGCTTGTCCCTTTATCATGGAAACCATGCTTTCCATCCATGGAATTCTTTCTATTCTCTCTCTCAGTTTGTTGAAGTCAGCTCTCTTAAATGGTAGAATACTAATCTGACTCCGTTCAGTTTTCTGTGCCTGCATTATAGTGAATTCTGGTATGACATAGTCACTCTCTCCCATAGTTTGCATAACTTCCACTCCCTCAAACATTTCATCCCTGTTAATAAGAATTAAGTCCAGTATAACCGACCCTCTAGTTCCCCCCTCCACCATTTGGATGATAAAATTGTCACTTAGGCTTGCCAGGAACCTGTTTGATCTTCTACTAATTGCAGATTTTGTGCCCCAGTTGATGTCAGGATAATTAAAGTCTCCTATTAAGGCCCTGTCACACTGCCCAACGGATGCAAAACGGACACAACGGACGAGCAAAATGTTCCATCCGTTGTTATCCGCTCTCAAAAGAGGCAAAAATTTGCATAACCGGAGCGGATAACACGGACGCGGGGAGGATGCAGAGCGGATGGAAAGCGGATGCAGAACGGAAGCCCAGCGGATGGAAGCGGATGGGAGCGGATGGCACATCCGCAAGGCTTCCGGGGGGCCTCAGCAAAGCGGACGCGGAATGGATACAGCGGATGCACAGCGGACGCCGAGCGGATGAAGCGGATGCACAGCGGAAGCCTAGCGGATGCACAGCTGAAGCCTAACGGATGCCTGGCATTAATTGCACATGCGGGGGGGATGCATTGTGTAAGCCACGCGGATATAAAGGGAAGCAGCTCGCACGTGGCCAGCATTCGGAGGAAAGACCTGCTGCAGGATACATCGAGTCCTTGCCTGCCCTGCCTGCATGCCTGCCTGCAAGCCTTGCTGCCAGCCTTCCTGCCAGCCTTTCTCTCTGCCTGCCTGCCAGCCTTGGTGCCTGCCTGCCTGCATGCCTTCCTGCCAGGCTTCCTGCCAGGCTTCCTGCCAGGCTTCCTGCCAGCCTTGGTGCCTGTCAGCCTCCCTGCCAGCCAGCAATCCCACAGCCATGGGGAAGAAGCGAAAGTCTCAGCAACCTGCCGCCATCCCTGGCAAGAGGGACAGGGCCACCCTCCCGCCCCCTGTCCCTGACTCTGCTTCTGCTGGGGCTTCTGCTGCTCGGGCTCGCTCTTCTGGTGCTGGAGCTTCTGCTGAAGCTGCTCCTGGCGGTGGTGCTTCTGCTGCTGCGTACTCTGCTGAAGTTGCTCCTGGTCCTGCTGGTCCTGCTGGTCCTGTTCATCCTGCTCGTCCTGCTCGTGCTCCTGGTCTTGCTCGTCCTGTTCGTCCTGCTCGTGCTCCTGGTCCTGCTGGTGCTGGTGCTGCTGCTGCTGCTGGGGCTTCTGGGGCTTACTCTGCTGCTACTGATCCTGGTCCTGCTGATCCTGCTGCTGCTGCTGCTGATGATGATCCTGCTGCTGCTGCTGCTGCTGCTGATGATGATGATGATTATGATCCTGCTGGTGATGATGATGATGATGATGATCCTGCTGATGCTGCTGCTGCTGGTGGTGTGGAGGAGCAGCCCCTACCACCTGGGAACCCCTCTGATGAGGGCCCATCTGGTACTGCCAAAGGGAGGAAGAGGCGTATGCGGGGACGGGAGAGGAGGCAATACTTCATCGAGGAGGAACACAAGGGTGAGGTGCTGGAGTGGCTGAGAGAGAATGACTATCTGTGGGGGAAGGGACACTGGCTGTACAGGGACACCAAAAGGAAGCAGGCTGCTTGGAGAGAGAGGGCGGAGAGTATGGGTTACACTTCGGAGGTGCTCCTCGGTTGGTGGAAGCACATGCACACTTGGTATGGGAAGCTGCACCTGAAGAAATCTGGCCAGGCCACGGTTAAGCTGACGGACAGAGAGACCTACGTCATGGCCAGGTGCAGCTTCCTGGAGGGTGAGATCCGCCACGGAGGAGCAACAGGAGCCCCTCTGTCTACCCTCTCTCTCCGGCAGCCTGCTGAGAGCCAGTCCTCTTCCGGCCAAAAGTCAGTCCCTGTCTCCAGGCAGGTTTCTGTGGAGCGTGCCACGGCGGAGAACCCGCGGACAGGTGTTGTAACCATGGTGGAGCATGTGGAGGACTCCCTGGTGCGGTGGGAGAAAGGAGACATCGAGTCCACCACAGTCGTAGCCGCATCCACACACCCCAGCTCCGCCTCCACAGAAAGGCAGAGAGCCAGACAGCAGGAGGAGCAGAGCCACACTGTCCTGCTGGAGATCAGGGACACCAACCGCAGCAGTATAGATCTCCTCTCTCAGCTGGTCAGCACCGACTCCTCATCCTCCAACCGCAAGCCCTTCCTCACCTATGTCAACCAGACCCTCAAGAACATGGAGGAACCCCAGTACCAGGTGGTGAAGGACCGGATCACCGAGCTGCTTCACAACCCTTCAGATCCAGAGGAACCTGCTCCCACCCAGTCCAGGTCTGCTCCTCCACCCCAGGTGATGTCCCTCCCATTCCAAGGCTTCCCAGAGCCCCTCACCTACCAGGGCTACGGCTACCAGGAGGTCCAGCAGCACAGGCAGCAGCCCTTCCCAATCCAGGCACAGAGTCATCGGACGACACTGATGCCACTCACGACAATGATGCCACCAACGACAGTGATGCCACCCACGCCAGTCCTCACCCAGCTGCAGACCAGACAGCCCCACTACACTACTCCTTCCTCCACCCCACAGCCAAGCCCGGCCTCAGTACATCTGTCATCAGTACTGGGGCTGAGACCCCATGGCATGGAGGAAGGAACTCTCAGCATCGCGGGTCTGAGCCAGCTGTCTGAGAGCTTCCTCAACACACCGTCCCCTGTTGTCCTCTCGGGGCCAGGCACCCCAATGATGATACAGACCAGCACTCCAGCACCACCCACCTCCACAGCACCTGGACCCTTCACCCTTGAGACTGGGCACACCACCGAGTGACCAATAAGAATGCCAGAGACTGGGTAGCTGGCTACCTGTGGACTTTATTTGGACACATGACTTGGGTCATTTTTGTTTTACAGCTTGTTGTTCAATAAAGTTTATCTTTGATTCACACACTTGCTTCATTCCTTTTTTTGTAATAAAGTCTTGGTGGAAACTTTTAGAATTGGTTTAAGCCTTTGCATGCTTGTGGGATGGCTTAAGATAGCAGTGGGGTGGGCAGGGATAACTTTGGGATGGGTTAAGATAGCTGTGGGATAGATAAAACTCCAGTGCAAGCATAGTGGGACTGTATGGTCCACCCTCCCAGGTGCCACACCTACGGCCCTTCATTAGTAAGCATTGATCCACACATTTGAACATAAACACAACTCTTTATTAAATGCCATGTTCATTTTAGGCCCACCCAACATACATGGCCCAATCTCATCGTGTGATGAGACAGGCTGAAGGAAGCACCCATTAATCATCTATCATCCTGTCTTGCCACTCCACTGCTCCAGCTGGGGAGTTGCACCAGTGTCTCAGGAGGTTGCGCTGCTTCTTCCCTTCACGTGAGGCTCTGTTGGGGCCTTGCACATCCTCAGTGTCTATCAGGTTTCGCCCTTGCCTCCATTCCCCAGGCTCCATGTCCCCATTGCCTTTCTGGAGGTCAACGAGCCCGTTCTGCAAGACTGGGTAGCGGGTGCGCATGAGATTGTGCAGGATGCAGCAAGCTTCCATGAACCTCCTCACGTTCTCTGGGCGATGCTGCATGGTGGTGAGAAGTACCTGGAACCTGTTGGCCAGGATGCCAAAGGCGTTCTCCACCACCCGCCTTGCCCTGGACAGCCTGTAGTTGAAGATCCTCTCTTCACGGGTGAGGAGTCTGGAAGTGTATGGCTTCATGAGGTAGGTTCTGAGGGAGAAGGCGTCATCCCCCACGATGAAGTAGGGCACATCTTGTGTGTCGTTGGGCAGGGGTTCTGGATCTGGGAAGCCCATGATGAGGTTGCCTTCCAGCCCCTCCTTGAGGTCACTGGCGTTGTATACCTGGGCATCTGAACATGAGCCGCTGCCTGAAGCATCGATGTACATGAACTTGTAGTCAGCATTGACCATGGAAAAGAGGACGATGCTGAAGAAGCCCTTGTAGTTGAAATAAGTGGAGCCCGACTTGGGTGGTGCTTTGCAGGCCACGTGCTTGCCATCTATGGCTCCAACGGTGTGGGGGAAGTTCCACCTCTGATACCACTGCTCTGCAACTTTCTTCCATCCTTCATCAGTGGAGGGCCACTGGAGGAGCTCCTGCAGGTATTATTCGATGATGGCCTGTACCACTTCTCTGACCACAATGCTGATGGTGTTGGGTGGCACCCTCCAGCCATACTGCATGCTCCTGTAGGTGGTCCCTGAGGCCAGGTGGCTCAGAGTGAGTGCCACCTTGAGCCCAGGTTCCAGGCTGGGCCGGAAGTTGGAGTTTGCCTTGGTCAACCTGGGTGTCAGGCGCTGCACAACTTCGTCAAACATGGCTAGAGGCATCCTCATGAAGTTCTGGAATGCCCGAGTGTCTTCGTTCCTGAGCTCCACCATCAGCTTGTTGTACAGTCCGTACTCTGCTCTTCTCCCGATCCATCTTCGGACCCAGGCGCTTCTTGGCTGCCTCTTTTTCTTCCTGTAGTAGAGTTCACAGAGCCTGTAGATGGCTTTGCACTGTTGCAGAAGGATGGTGGCTGCCAAAAGGACTGTGTTACGATCCACGGTGGACAAGACTGGATGCTGTGGAAGAGCAAGAGTCAGATGAAGGCTGCAAAGGTCTGCACAGCTGGGCTGCTGGGCTGAAAGTGAGATGCAGGTGAGTTGCTCCCCCTTTTTATAGGCAGTATAGGTGTCCCTTTGCATCCTCTAGGCATCCTCTAGACATCCTTAATAGCCGAGATAGGTCCCCTCTGCGAACGTTTTTTCCGTTTTAAACACTTTGTTTCCGTGCTGCATCCGTTCTGCATCCATTCTGCATCCGTTCTGCGTCTGTTCTGCTTCCTCCCTGCGTCCGAGCGGATGCGAGTTGCGCGGATGCGGAATGGATGCCTAGCGGATATAGCGGATGCGTAACGGATGCAGAACAGATGCCTAGTGGATGCGTAGCGGATGCAGAACGGACGAATTGGATACATTTTCCGCGCAAAAGTTTTGAGCAGCTCAAAACTTTCTGAGCGGATGAAACGTCCATAAACGGATGCTGGACGGATAGAGAGGAAGCAAAACAGAGGCAGTGAGTACATCGCGTTTTCCAACGGATGGCAAGCTTTTTTGTCCGTTTTACATCCTCTTTGCATCCGTTGGTGCAGTGTGACAGGGGCTTTACTTGTGGTGGTGTGTTTCCTGCATATTTCAGCTAACTGATCTCTAAAAAATTCATCTTTTTCTTATGCTTGTACACATTTATAGCTATGTGATTTCTTTTCCCCATAATATTCACCCAAATATTTTCAAGAAAGCTTTCATCATTGTTATCATGCATTTCTCTAGTAGTAGTAGTACTTTACATATTTTGTAACTCCTCCATCTCTTTTGTTGGGTCTGTTTCTTTTGAACAAATTATATCCTCTAGTAGTGTATTCCAATCATGGGTTTCACCCCACCAAGTTTCAGTAGTAACAATAATAGCATATGATTTCTGCCTAGGAGGAGAATATTCCACAGCGGAAAAGGCACATCACCTGGGGCCACCAAATATAGTTTCCTAGGTGACAGAACCCATAACATGCACTCTCTGTTGTATCTGGTAGGATATGTGGATGAGATCAGGGAGAAAAGGTTCCTCAAATAACCCTGTCCCATGACTTTTAAGGTCAATGCCAGCATCTTAAATTGGATCCAGAAACAAAGTGATAACCAATGTAGCTCACAAAGCAGGGGTGTAAGATGTGTTCTACCAGAAACATATGTAACTCCTTACACCACTGTATTTTCCACCAGCTTTAGTTTCGAGATACTCCTCAAGGGCAGATGCATGTAGACTGCATTGCAGTAGTCTAACTGGCTGGTAACCAGTTAGTGACCATGAGTATGTGTTTTGGATCTAGGAACACAAAATGATACAATATTATAAGTTTTACAGAGACAGGCTTATATAGCTGTGGGAAAAGATATTGACTGTCAGCACGATGATTTCTGCAGTCCTCCAGCTGTCCAACTGTCCTGTTCCAAGTATTTGTGAAGAAGGTCATTACTGGATTTGTGGTCTAGCACAATAAAGAACTGTGGCTTCTTAAAAGCACTATATTTAATAAGATGTAGGCTTTAGTTGGGTAGAACCTGTTCTTCAACACCATAACACTCCTTCACTCCCTATTGTTTACATACCAGTAAGTGGGTGGAATTCCTGTGGAATTCCTCTACCTCTTCCATGGAGAGATTGGTCACAACAGGTGAACTCATGGCTCAGCAGCATTTTTGTCTGTAGAAATTATATTTAAAATCTTACATTTTTGGTATATGTATATGCAGATGTAAAGAAATATCTTGATGCCAAAAGACAAGATGACATCCACAACAATAAAAACAAAAACAATAATAATACCATAATAAATGTGTTAGTTTTTACGGTGCTATAAGATTTTTAGATGTTGTGGACAGAATTAACTGATATAACTATCCCCGGAAAACCAACTATGGTAATTATATAGTAAAGCCAAAGTAAAAGTATAAAGTCAATGTATTAGAAAGCATCTTATGTCTTTAATGTGAAACCATTTTTAATTTTTGTTTTCTTAAATAGAGAAAAATATTTGTGGAAATACAAAAGTTGTCTCTGAAGCACAATATACATCACTCCAGGTACATGAACTGTTTTCTTTTTGTGTGGGGCTCCCTACTATGAAAGGAATGAAATGAAAGGAAGGTTATTTTTATTTGTAAGGGATATATTTACAAGTAGAGGGAGGAATATGCCCAAGACCCGAATATTGTGGCTATTGGATGCAGAAGTATTTAGATTAAAAAAAATGATTGATAGATCTTTTCTTCATTCCCATTTTCCTCATTTCCCCCCATAGTAGGAAGCATTTTAAAGAGCTGTGAATTACCCATGTAGCGCCATATTAAGTTATTTCTCTCATCATCTCTTTCTTTTCAGTTGAGACACTTTAGTTTCCCAACCTAAATCTCAGCAAGCACCTGATGGCAACATTTGGTATGCTGCTGTTTTCAGCAAATCTACCCAATGCACGGGATAATTTTAAATGTAATTATTCAGCACTTGAATAGTGCTCTCAGATATCCTGACGAAAAAATGTCAGCGAAGTGGCAAAGTGTTATTTCTATGACAGATTTGGTGGAGAGAGGCTCTAACTGATCATGTTGAAACCCCAGTGAAATTGTTAGATTTTAATATTATCCACTGAGTTCAGTCATCATGGGAGGAGGTCTTCCAGTTCATAGAACTCCCAATTCATACAGAAGTAGCTTCCCCTTGAAATTATTCATATTCACATCTTACCCTTGATTTTTTTTTTAAATATCCCTCTTAAAAGAGGCATTTTGCCATGGAGGTTAAGGGTTTTCACTGAAATTGCCACTTGTGTTTGATTTTCATCTTCTCGTAAAACATCCTTGAAAATGTTCAGGATAAGGAAAGGCCTGTCTGAGGCATGTTTGAGAGTGACTCTTTTAAAGTATTGCTACAGAATTAAACAAAAGCTGTGTAGAAGTAGACAAGGACTTCTTTTGGTCCATTGTGCTGTCTGCAGAGAGCTGACATCTCCATTTTAACCAATCAGCCTTTTCTTATTACCAACAATTTTTAAAAAAATGCTTATCATTTTGCAGAGAACAGATTAATAAACAAGGGATCAATGCTTAAAACCTAATGCTCTTTTAAGAAAAATCACCTGTTTAATGCTCTTGTATTTAACACATATATGCTTCAATATATTTGATTAGGGCATTAATAAAGCCTTATTGCTTATATTATCATCCTCTTGTATAAAACAATTAACAGGCAACAGGAAACCAGGCACAATTAATCATTGGCACAAAGAAAAGAAAAACAACCCCCAAAAAAAGTCATCAAAAGAAATTTAATGTTTTTGAAGACTAGGAAAGCATCAAATTGGTAGTTATTCAGATAAATACCTTAAGACACAGAGAGAGGCTTAATGCATAACAAATAAGATTCGGTATGTATGTGGATCCCAGTTGTATTCCTTTCCCCAATTACTATTTTATGGGCAAGAGCTGAGAGAACTGTGTGCTGATACAACCGTTTCTTTGGAACAACTGGTGCTTAAGAGAAAGAGGAAGACAAATAGCCATGCAAAGGAAATCTGGGATAGTGTTTGAGGTGTAATCATTCACCATAAAAATGTATAATATTTTAGCATCTTTATTTACCTTTTGTTTTAGGTTTATGCTTCATTCTGTGTATGCATCTGTCCATCTAACCATCTATCCATCCATCATATATTTCTGTAAGGGATATGAAAATACTCTTTGAGGACCCAGGGGATTCCCTTGTTACTTTTTCCCCAAGTTGATTGGGGGTTTTTTCCAGCTCTACTCTCTATTTCATGCCCTTTTATGGATGTTAAATCTATTTTACATTAGATTTATGTTCATTCTACTTCTTTCTTTTCCAGGACCTCAATCTCTGCACAAAGACCTTATAATCTTTGAGGTGAAACTTTGTCAAATGTCCTCTGAAAGTTTGAGTGAAGCCTAGTAAATTTTTAGAGATAAAGTCATTGTCCATTTCTGGAACCAAAGGTGCAGTAGGACAGAAACATAATAGGTTAAAATTATTTAGTGTCTAACAACAATGGAAAAGCAACCCATTTCACCAATTCTTCAAACTGATTGTTCACTGATGTGGTCTACCTTTCATTCTCTTCAAAAGAGGAAATATTATTTGCTTGAAAGTGAGCAAAGAATTAATTTTATTTACCTTTCCATAAATACGTATTTTAATGCTGTATGCACAACTGGATTCTGCTTTGGTTTTGCAATCATAAAAATAACATTGAAAAGAATAAAAATAACATAAAAAAAGATTTGTCCACTGCTTGCCTGCTCAATGAAAAGTAAGTAAATACAAACACAACAAAAACAGTTTATATTATTTTTCATTCCAGGATGTTCTGTTTGGTTTGAATCATTACATATTTCTTGATTAATCAGCAAATATTTTGTTGTTGAACCCAATTATCTGATGACACCAACTTTCTGAATGTAAACAAGAATGACTTCCCTGTAAATTGTTTCCTTTTTGCTTCTTTTCATTATGATCTTGTCTTTCAGAAATTTACAATGCTGAGATGTTCGTAAGTTTCTCTGAAATTAGTCTTAGGGTATGAATGTGTCTTTTTCAAAATTCCACTTACAGCAACTTGGATAGCAAGAACAAGAAAAGAAATGTACTGAACTAGGTGACTCTTGGCTATGTATGTATCTCATTGGAGAACATGAATTATGATATGCGGGGGGGGGGGGAAGCAACCAGGTTCAAGGGTGTCAATGAATTATGTGTCTCAGAGTCGGCTACACCCAGGCAATGCCAGACATGTTAACTCCCAATAAATCCTTTGAAGTTTTGAAAGTTTGGCTCAAGACTCATGATTTAATTAGGGTAACTGCTGGAATCCTGACAGAATATAATTTGTGCACTCATGTTAATGATAGAATTTTCATTATTCAGTATAAACAATTTACATTTTATTAATCAGATGATTAGGTGTTAAATCTTGTTGCTGAGTTGAGTTCTTAAGTTGACCAGACTTTGGGACAGAATTCTGGGGCCCAGTCAGGAAGAAAGTCCTCAAACTCTCTACTACATTTTGAAGGAATGCTAGCCAGGGGTGGTTCGGTGATTGCTTGCTTTGCATTTCAAACAGCTGTAATATTTACCTTCTACAGCAGTCCCTGTGAAGAAATCAGCTGAGGTACAGCAAACCACTCTTCTGCATGAATCAGCTGTGCTCAAAACAAAGGAAGCAAAGGACAGGAAAGAGCAGGGGCAGGCAGGTGGGCCCACATGCTCATCGCAGTAAACCATTTCAGAGACAGCTGATCTTCGTAGCAAGGGGTTTTCCCAAATTGGTCCGAACTGGTAGAATCCCACCCAAATTCTTCCATGAACAGGTTTGCAGTGGCGGGTGACAGTGGTGATCCCATAGGGGCTCCTTCAATTTGCTTGTATCTTTGTCCTTTGTATATGAAATATGTGTTGGTTAGGCAGTGTTCTGTTAGTTCCATGAGGTCTTTAGCTGGTTGGTGTTTATTTTTGATGATTTCAAGAGTTTCTTTTATTGGGACTTGAGTGAATAGTGAAACCATGTCGAAACTTACAAGCAGATCTTCTTATTCTACGTGTAGATCTTTGATCATTTCTAAGAAGTGGTATGAGTTTTGTACATATGAAGCTGCGGTTTCAGCATGGGGCTGTAGTTGTTTTGCTAAGTATTTAGCTAGGTTTTGTAATGGTGCTCCTATGGAGCTGACTATGGGTCTCAGAGGTATGCCTTCTTTGTGTATTTTTGGGAGGCCGTATAATTTGGGGCATCTAGAAGATTTTTCTCTTGGGATGATCGTCTGTTGGATTTCTTTGCTTATGTGGCTGGTTATAATTTTCTTCTTGGTTAATTTTTCCAGATATGTGGTTGGGTCTGTGTTTATAGCTTTGTATGTGGAGTCTTGGAGTAGGTCTGTCAATTTTGTTTCATAGTCTTTTCTGTCCATTACTACTGTGGCATTTCCTTTGTCTGCTGGGAGTATTATGATATTATTATCATTTTTCAGGGTTTGTAACGCTCTGAATTCATCTTTTTGCAAATTATTTTTGGGTGGTTTCGTTGTGCATAAGATGTGAGTAACCTGGTGTCTTATTCTGTCAGCTTCATTTGTATTTAATTTGGTTAGGCTGGATTCTACTGCACATATGATGGATTCTGTTGGGATTTTTTTGGGTGCTATGGCATAATTGAATCCTTTGGATAGGACATCTGTTTCTGTTTTGTTGAGTTCTCTGTTGGAAACGTTGTATACTAGTTGTTTCAGGTGTTGT
>BLBF01000011.1:6206270-6262761 GCA_015471245.1 Laticauda colubrina | reverse complement strand
ATTTGCGATATCTCTGGGATCCTGGGACTGTGCCCTTCACAATCCCCGTCTCTACGGGACGGTTTAGGTCCGTTAGGACCGACCAGGGGTGAAAATATCAGCTGAGATCTCAGAGCCCCAAGATCTCAGCTGTAGCACCGAGACGAAGCTCCGCCTTCTCCCACTCTGGCACTTGATTATTAGGCTAGATTAACACAATAGTGCAATTTTCCACATGTCACAGTAGGGATTGGTTAACATGACTCTCTCCAAGTATTATTTTACCTCCAAACCCCCCCTGCCCCAGGGCCAACCAAGGAAAGATGTGATGGATGTTGCAGTCTGATCCCAACTGGAGAATCAACTCTGTCCATATGTGTGGGGAGGTAGAGAAATTAAGGCCATGAATGTTGAAAATAGGTATTGAATTCCAAAACAACAGAAAGGAACTAATTGAAGCCTTTAGAAATTTTGGATTTGAAAATTTATATCACAGCCCTTAAAATGTTGAGGAGGAGCAGCAGGAGCAGAAGTGGCAGAAGCAGAAGCAGGAGAAGCAGAAGCAGGAGAAGAAGAAGCAGCAGCATCAGAAGACAACAATGACAAAGAAGCAGAAGAAGTCATGCTGCTTCCATGTCCACCTTACAAAGGATGATATACATAATTGATTTCTATTTGCGTCTCTCCCAAACCTCATTTTAAGAAGATGTTGTGCAGCTTATGCCATAATATTTTTACAGATTTATTTCATATTATTTATGATTAATCTTAATTTTTCTCTGTTATATGCTGTGGTTGCTCCTCTAGAAACTGTACTGCAAGTAAAAGTTGAAAGCAAAACAGGATGTATTTGTGGAAGCAAGCAGGAACGTAGAACAGGATAGAAGAAGTGCTATTTGCTAATAGTCCAGAGTCAGAATATGTGATAGATGCCTTTGTGGGCTAGATTGGCCATCCCAGATCGACAAAAAGAGGAAACAGCTACAGTGAGGGGTATAACCCCATGTTTAGGTGAAAAGAAATGAATTCAAGATGCTTAGCTGATCATCTGCATGATCATGCCTGATTTGATTTTATGTTTTGAAATCATAATAAGCTACTCTTTCCTTTTTAGACTGACAGAAATTTTAGAGTCTTTAGATTGAAAGAAGCTTCATAAATATTAAAATTAATATGAATTATATGAGCTCAACATTTGTGAACATCCTATAACATAGGTTTTTATGCAATAATTATTAGCACCTTGGCCCTAGGAACTCTTCTCATCCATCCATCAGAAAAGGACAGCTGCTTTTGAAATATTTATTGTTCCATGTCTTTTGATTACACATTGGTCTTGATTTATGGAAATTGTCTCTTTTCAGGATAAGAATTTAATAAAACTTCCTGAGTTATCTTTACCTTTGCTGAAGATCAGATGATAATATATTTATGTAGTCAAAATAAATCCTGGTGATTTAAACACAATGATCTGAAGTAGGGCCCCTGCTGAACAGGGCTGCTGGAAAGAAGAGCTTGGATAGAATTTCCAGAATCTTTTGAAATCAGGCTAAGAATATAGCGATGGTCTCTGAGCTGAGCAAGATGGAATTTTATAGTGCTTAGTCTTAATTTGTTTTAAAAGGTAAGACAAAACTATCAGAATTGCCTCTTTTTATATAAAACAATTTAGATATATGAGTGGAGTAATGATCCAAAGTAGACCTCAGAAGAACACAACACATAAGTTGAAATTAAAGTCAAAGAGGAGGATACGTCCACAAAGGACATATATGAAAATTGAGTAATCTGTACTTTAAAACTAGGTCTGTGATGTACTAAACCAAATTTAAACTATGGTTTGTTGAGTATGCTAGAGCAACAAAAGTGTGGTTTATGATCCTAGTTATATAGGGTTCACACTACTTGTTAAATCCAAGTATTGGAATTGGTCTTTGACAGGAAACAGGTTTCCTGATCCAAAGCAGTATCTTGGAATACGTTAAATCATATCATTTAATTTTAGAATTTAGTACATTGCATTCAGCATTCTGTATTCACTATAGAGTCACTGAGAGTGACATATAAGATGATTATTATGGTCGGTTGCACAATCAACCAGATGTTAGACTGAATTTGGCATTTCTATTCACCTATCCATCCCGAGAACCTGGGATGGAGAGATACTGTTTGTTGTGTTGTTAAAGGTATGATTGCAGGATATAAGCTCTTCGAAATAGGGATGTCTTTTGTAATTGACTGGTGGTGATTTTGGCAATTTTGCCAGTGGTATTCAGGTCCTGTTCAGAGGTTTGGGGATAGCTCCCAACACATCTGTTAACTATTGGTACTGTCTTTGCATTCTTCCATTTGCAGGACTTTGTATTTTGTATTTTTCCTGCAGTTCTTTCTTTTCTATTCTGCTGTCTCCAGGCACTGCAACTTTCTTATCAACAATTGTTAAGCATGAGGTGTTATGTGGCACATGCTTTTCTGTTTGAATTCTAAAGTACCAGAGTGTTCCATTCGGAAAAACGCGAGGTAGACCGGGTTCCAACAAACAAATGTCTTTACTTGTTAACAGCAAGTAAAAAGCCCTTTTATAGCGGCTTGCCTGCCGGCTTGTAGCCAATGACAGTAGTTTAATCTTGCCGCCTTTAAGCAGCTTCTTGGATTGGTTCCTAGTGAACCAATCCCTATACTGGCTTTCTTAGCCAATCAGAATAGCGAATTAGGAGTCTACTATTTTCATACAGAACACCGCTCCCCTCTTGGTTCAGTCCTACGTGGTGACGTAGTCGCGCAGGTAGGTGGGGCTTCTTCTGACTCTTCTGGACTTGCGTGGTTCATTTTCGCTGGAGACTTCGACCGGTTCGGATGGGGTTGCTGTCTCTTCGGCTCTTCTCCATGGAACCACCTGGAAGGGTGAGTCAGCCATTTTGCTGCCGCCTGAGTTTCTCAGGCCGGTGGTTTTGCCGCTCCCTCCTGGTTTCTCCGGGCAGGTCGAGCTGGCCTGGCTGGCCCCTTCGATTGGATTCTTCCCGCAAGTTTCTTCTAACTGTGAGTCTCTTTTTTGCTCTTTTTGTTTGTTAGAATATTCTGGGTTTATTTTAAACGGTTCTTTATTATTTTCTTGTATTTCCCCCCCCCCCTTTGGTTTGTTTTTCATCGTTCTTTATTATTTGTGGTTGTGCGTTCGTATTTCTTTCAATGTTTCGGGAACAAAGCTGGTCTATGTGCCGCTTCCATTCCCTGCCATCGTCTATGGTTAGTCGGTAGGACCGGGGGCCTGCAATTTGTGTGATTGTGCCTGGAAGCCATAAGGGGTCCCCGGTGAAATTTTTTGCATAGACTAGGTCACCGATTTCAAATGTTCTGAAACGGGTGGAGGAGTCGGGGGGTCTTTCTGGTGTATAATTTGGGTGCAATCTGTCTAATTGCGACCTAAGTTTTCTTCCCATTAATAGTTCCGCCGGGCTTTTGTTGGTTATAGTACTGGGTGTGATATGTTGGAGGGTGAGTAGGCGGTTAATTTTATCTTGGACATCCCCAATGTCCATTCTCTCTAAACCCTCTTTGGTAAATCTGACCATTCTCTCCGCTGTACCATTTGCAGCCGGGTGGGCCGGTGCGGTTAGAGCATGGCGTATACCTAGGGAGGCTAGATGCTGTTCGAATTGGATGCTTGATAATTGTGGCCCGTTGTCGGACACTAGGATGTCCGGCAGTCCATGGGTTGTGAAGAGTTTGTCAAGTTGTTTAATGACTGTTTCAGTTGTCGTAGATGTCATAACTACAACTTCCAGCCAATTCGAGTATGCATCTACGACAATTAGGAAGGTATATCCCTTAGTAGGTCCCGCAAAGTCAATGTGGATCCGAGACCAGGGGCCTCGTGGGGTTTCCCAGTCCCTTATGGGTGCTTGTGGTGGGGAAGGCCTGGTTTTTTGACATTTGTTGTAAGAATTAACCCAGTATTCGATGTCCCTATCTATACCCAGCCACCAGACATAGCTTCTAGCAAGGCTTTTCATTTTAACAATACCAGGGTGGCCTTCGTGAAGCATACCCAGTACCCTGGTTTGTAATTTAGGAGGGATAACTACCCGATCACCCCACAATAAACAACCTTTTTGAATTGAGAGTTCGGTTTGTCTGGTCCGGAAAGGTTTAAAGTTTTCAGTTGTTTGGTTTTCCGGCCAGCCTTTACCTACCCAGTTTAGTATGCGGGCAGTCACTGGGTCCTTTGCGGTGGCTCTGGCGACATCGTTTGCAGATATTGGTAGTTCGGGGCATGTCTCTATCTGCAAGATGGTCATTGTCGGTGCCGGGTCTTCCTCCGTTGTCAGTAACGGCGTTCTGCTTAATGCATCTGCATGGGAGATTTGCTTCCCGGGTTGATGTGTTCATGTATAAGAGTAGGCTGCTTGGAATTCTGACCATCTAGTCATTCGCGGGGACAAAATGTTCGGTGTAGGCTTGTTTCCCGCCAAAATTCCTAGTAACGGTTTATGGTCTGTTACTATCAAAAATGTTCTTCCATAGAGATATTCGTGGAAGCGTTTCACTCCGGCGACGATTGCCAGGGCTTGTCTGTCTAGTTGACTATAGTTACGTTCTGTTTTAGACAGTCTTTGAATAATAAGCGACGGGTGCCTCTCTCCCATCTGGCAATTGGTGGCTCAGAATGGCACCAACTCCGAACGGTGAGGCGTCGCAGGTTACCGTCAATGAAAGTGTGTTACTAAACTGGATAAGAACGGTGTTTGATGTTAATAAATTTTTTATTTTGTGGAAGGTTTTTTGCTATCTATGACCCCAAGTCCAATTAGTTTTTTTATCCAATAACCAGTGTAATGGTTCCGCTATTGTCGCTTTGTGGGGGAGGAATACGTTATAAAAATTTATTAGTCCCAAAAATGCCTGCAATTCAGTTTTGTTTCTTGGCTGTGGTGCGTCTTTAATGGCTTTGACTTTTTTTTCAGTAGGGTGTATACCCTCTCCGTCTATTAAAATAGCCCAGAAATTCGACGCGATCAGTCATTAAGCAGCATTTTTCTTTTTTTACTTTCCGGCCAGATTCTCTGAATTTGGTTTGTACATTTCTTAGTTTTTTTTCTAGTTGTGTCGTATCTTTGGCCGAAATTAGGACATCATCAAAATATGGTACGACCCCTTGTATTCCATTCAATAGGCGTTCCATGAGGCTTTGGAACACTCCTGGGGCCACACTCACTCCAAACTGGAGTCTGTTGCACTTGAATGCCCCTTTGTGGGTCACTATTGTCTGTGCCTCAGCCGTTAAGGGGTCAACTGGAAGCTGTTGGTAAGCTTGTGCTAAATCTAGTTTAGCGAAAACTTTTCCTCCCCCAAGTGAATGTAACAAATGTTGTACAACTGGCACCGGGTATACGCTTTGTTGCAATGCATGGTTCAGGGTAGCCTTGTAGTCTCCGCAGATGCGTACCGACCCATCAGGTTTAACCGGTGTTACTATTGGCGTCTCCCATTTAGCATGGTCAACAGGTTCCAAAACCCCTTGGTCAATTAATTTGTTTAGTTGTTTCTCTCTTTTTGCTTTTAATGCAAATGGAACTCATCTAGCCTTTAGTCTTCTAGGGGCTACCTGGGGGTCTAAACTAAAGGAAATTGGGGTCCCCCGATACCTTCCTAGGGAGCCGTCGAAAACATCCTGGAACTCGTGGATCACGTTTTCTTCCTAGTCGGTTTCGGCTACCTGGTCTACTCCGGTCATTCCGATGCCCAATGGTGCGAACCATTCGATGCCCAGGAGGCTTGGTCGGTCTCGGTCGACTATTGTCAACGGCAGGACTTCGACATGTTGTTTGTAGGTGACTCGGAAATGTCCTGGACCTACCACAGGGATTCGATTCCCTTGGTAGTCCTTCAGGGTTAATTTTTGCTTCTGGAGCTCTTTAAGTCTGATATTAGGGACTAGTTGTTTGATTGTGTCCCATGACACCATTGACAGGAAAGACCCTGAGTCTACCTCCATTTCGCAGGGGCTGTCTTCGATTTTTACTATTATTTTGACTTTTTTCCCGCTTTCCGTCTGAGCGCTTCCGATTGTGAAAGTCTGATGGTTTTTTTCTCGGTTACTGGCTCGTTTGTTTTGCTACCACTTTCTCTCGGTTTGTTTTGGCTCAGCTTGTGGGGGAGAGTTGCTGCGTCTGTTTGGGCTGTAATTTTTTTTATTTCTGCAGACTTTCTCGATGTGTCCCCTTTTCTTACAAGCTCTGCAGATGGCATCAAGGAATCTGCAATCGGCTCGAGTGTGGTTTCCTCCGCAGCCGGCGCATTCCCACCAGTTTCTTTTTTCGCACCCTTTTTTGTTGGCGTATAGGCGCTGGACCTCATCGTCTTCCTCTCCGGATTCTGACGTCTCCTCAAAATCTTTGTATTGTGTGGTGACAGGAAATTGTTTCTTCCCTCTAGTTAGGTTCGCTTCGTCATTGTTCGTGTTCATCTGTTTCATTTTGACCACTGATTTTTTCACGGCTTCAGCGGCTGTGTCTTCAGCGATGGCTTTGGCTACGGTTATGTTGGGTTTATTTAGCAGCTTGCTTTGTAAATTAGAGTCTCTTAAACCCAATATTACTCGATCTCGCATCGCTTCATCTAAGTTCAGGAACTCCCATGCTCCCCCCAGTTGTCGGAGGGCTGCCACAAAATCAGCGATGGTCTCGCCTTCTTTTTGGTCTCTTAGGTAAAATTCGTGCCATTTGATAAGGTTTGACACTCCTGGCGCGTAATGAGTCTTCAGTATTCATTGGAGTTCGGGCCAAGTCATTTGCTTCACATCTCTGGGCTTCGCTAATGCCTTGGCCATTTTGAAAATCGTTGGCCCACAATGCGTTAAGAAGACAGCCCTCTTACGCTGGTCTGAGATCTCTTCCATCTCATTACTTATTAAGTACATTTGGAAACGGTCTACGTAGGATTCCCAATCATCTTCATTGGGATTGAAGGGTGCGGGCAGTGCGTTATTTCCAGCCATCGTCTTCAGCATGGTTTTAGTTCGCCACGTGCACAGTCTCGCGTTTTAGGATGATCCCACCTTCGTCGCCAGTGTTCCGTTCGGAAAAACGCGAGGTAGACCGGGTTCCAACAAACAAATGTCTTTATTTGTTAACAAGTAAAAACGGAACATTGGCTCAAGCCGTGGCAGCCCTTTTATAGCGGCTTGCCTGCCGGCTTGTAGCCAATGACAGTAGTTTAATCTTGCTGCGTTTAAGCGGCTTCTTGGATTGGTTCCTAGTGAACCAATCCCTATACTGGCTTTCTTAGCCAATCAGAATAGCGAATTAGGAGTCTACTATTTTCATACAGAACACAGAGCACTTTCCATTACTTTCTATTCTCTATTTTATGGTCCCATCTTTCTTGCAGTCAGTGGCATTTCTTGCAGATTTTCCAATGCTCTGTTGCTGCTATTTTGTCATACCATTGTTTGTAGTCTGTCAGTGCAATCTTCTTGCAGCAGCTAACCAGGTAGTCCATTGTTTCTTCAGCTTCTTTGCAGAAATGGTTATCTCTTATCTGTTGCTGTCTTCTCAATTCTGGCTTATTTATATTTTTCTATATAATATATTTTTCTTGAGAAAGACATTTCAAATACCAATAATAGCTTAAACTGCTTTGAATTTTCCATCCCATTGCCAGATAAACCCAGTCAGAGGAACCCGAGAGTATCTAGTAGAAGCTCAACACAAACTCTTAAATATACTATCTTTGATAACCTTGAGGGATTCAGTGATTACATAATGTAAATTCGCAATATTTTAGGTGTCCTGTAAATGAATGATTATTGTAAACTATTACTCTCCACTGTGGGTTTGCTAAGACCAAGAATGAGGTGCAAATCCCAGAATGAATCAGAAGCCTGATTAGGGTTTTGTTGTTGTTGTTGATGATGATGATGATTCTCTACCCAGACTGCATTTGTTTTAAACTAGGAGACTCTTGAATTTAGTCCACAGATTTTGCTGCAAGATAACTTGTGTTACTGAAAAAGGGGTGATGATTTTTTATCTGGCACAACATCAGAAAGAAAGCCATTCTACCACTGTACACTTCTTTTAAGAATAAGAGGAACAGAATCACACAGTAAAGAAATGAATAGGAAGATTGAATTTAGTGGGTAATTAAAATGCACAAAATCTGGACTCGAATGCACAATTCTTTCTCTTTCTTAACCTCCCCCATTACTTCAGAGGCTTCAAATTGTGGCTGATCTCAAATATCAGAAGCTGTAATGCACTTACTGGCAAAGGAGATGAATTAAGGATGCGGCATCTGACTTAACTCTGAGTTTTCTGGGTGTAGTGGATTTAACATTATTTGAACACACTTTTTTATGGTTTAATATAGAATTATTTTAGGGCAGAACTTGGTGGCAGGGAAGTAGCTAATTCTCTGCTTCTTCTAGCCCTCTTTTTTTTTGAGAGAAAGAGAGAGAGAGAAGAGAGAGAGAGAGAGAGAGAGAGAGAGAGAGAGAGAGAGAGAGAGAAGCTTTATCTTAATTAAAGTTTAATTAAGGATCACATTTGGCAGTACTTTTCACACCGATCGACACCAGCAGATTTTCTAGGGCTTAACTTTATCGTGCAGAAAATCCTCTTTTATTACTCTCAACCTGTTGTAAAAGCTGTTGGCACAGAGCAATGGCTGCTTCATTCAGCCGCCTTGTTTGCCGCTGGAAAAACCCAGATCCCTAGAGATAGCACCACAGTGGTTCAATTTAATATCTATCCCATCACTACAAGACTCTAGCTCATTATTAATGATACTATTCATTAATTTCTTGTTGGGCTGATGTTGTTATTTATTAAAATATTAAAGAAAGCTCCTGAGACACATACATAATGAGAGACACCTCTGTTCATGAGCTATACCAGCAGAGGGGAATGAATATAATGTAGATTTACCCATCCCACCATCCGCTGTCCTTCCCTCATTAGTCCTGCTACATCTTGGAGTGACACAGTAAATTCATTTTGTGCACTGTCCAATCAGAGCACAAAACAAATGCGAAGCTCTTTTTTTTTAATGAGCCATTCCTATGCAAAATGAATTGACTACTGTCTAACTCATCTGATCTGCCTCTGTTTGGGGAGGAGGGCTAAATTGCTTATATTTGTGTAGGAAATAAATAAGATTTGGCAGAAGGTTATTGTTTTCTCTGTCTCCCTCGGCCCCCTTTCAGCCTTCCATTTGGAAATTTTCAACCAAACTGAGGGCTTGTTTTTCAAAATCTGCTACCTTAGCAAATGTGATATTTAAACATCAGAGTAATATTTAAAATAGCCCAAACAAGCTATCTGTATACTATAGTGGATAGCAGATTGGACAGAAAGATAAATAGGCAGAATGTACAAACATTGCACGTATGTATATATGTCTAACTATACATGCGTATGTAGTCATATACACAAACACATATTGATACTTGGAAATATCCGATGCTAAGCTGATTTAATACTCAACTTTTAAGATCACAGCTTCCTTGAGCAGACTTACTATAAGACAGGAAGTCTGAGAATAAAATCAATTTGTATCTATTTTAAGATTTCTTAAAATCACATTCACAGCACTAAAATCTCCCAGTTTATATTTGTCTTTTGCTCCTGATTCAACAGAACATTAGCAAAATCTACATAACAATTGTGGTAGCATCTGAAGGTAAAGTTTTAATTTGTTCTATATGATTGTTGTTTTTACCCATGTGCAAATAATTGCTATGGGGGAAGAAATGCCTCACTGTTTTAAAGGGATTAACTGGGCGTAATTGCATCTCGTTTTGATCCCTCTTTTAATAATGGATCCTCTCAATCCACGGCCAGTACAGCAGCTTTGTGGAGATTGCAAGCTAGTTTCAAAGCATTTATGTATTCCTCTTAGGCCTTTGTACTGCAAATGCAGTTATTGGGGGGGGGGGGTTTGGCAGCAGGGAACTGTAGCAGAAAAAATGCACAAGTAGTGTTGAAAAGACCAAGCAATTGCACAACTCTAGCAACATACATGGTGTTAATACCAATAGGACTGAATATTTGATTGCTCAGGATTCATTTCCACCTCCTCCCTTTGCAAGTTGCAAAGATTAAAGCCCATGTCACACTGCACCAACGGATGGAAAGAGGATGTAAAATGGAGAGAAACACTTGCCATCCGTTGGTTAACGCGATGCATCCGTTCTGTACTCACTGCGTCCATTTTTCTTCCTCTCTATCCATCCAGCATCCGTCGACTGAGGTTCCATCCGCTCAAAAAGTTTTGAGTTACTCAAAACTTTTTGAGTGGAAAATGTATCCAACGCGTCCATTCTGCATCCGCAATGCATACGGGGAACATCCATTCTGCATCCGTCGTCATCCGTTACGCGTCCGCTACATCTGCTAGGCATCCGCTGCGCATCCGCGCAACTCAAATCCGCTCCAGCGGAAAGTGGACACAGGGAGGAAGTGAAACGGATGCAGAATGGACACAAAGCGTTAGTTGCATGGACGGAGAAAGGATGAAAGTGGTTGCAGCTTGCAAAGAAAGCATTTAAAATGGAAAAAGCGTTCGCAGAGGGGACCTATCTCGGATATTAAGGATGTCTAGAGGATGCCTAGAGGATGCAAAAGGACACATTGTGGAAAACCTATATTGCCAATAAAAAGGGGGAGCAACTCACCTGGATCTCACTTTCAGTCCAGCAGCCCTGCTGTACAGACCTCTGCAGCTTTCATCTGGCTTTTGCTCTTCCACAGCATCCAGTCATGTCCACCATGGATCATCACACAATCCTTTTGGTAGCCACCATCGTTCTGCAATAGTGCGAAGCCATCTACAGGCTCTTTCAACTGTTCTACGGGAAGAAAAGGAGGTGGCCAAGAAGCGTCTGGGTCCGAAGATGGATCGGGAGAAGAGCAGAGTATGGACTGTACAACAAGCTGATAGTGGAGCTCAGGAACGAAGATCCTTGTGCATTCCAGAACTTCATGAGGATGCCTCCAGCCATGTTTGATCAAGTTGTGGAGCGGCTGACACCCAGGTTGACCAAGCAGAGCACCAACTTCTGGCCCAGCCTGGACCCTGGGCTCAAGGTGGCACTGACTCAGTGCCACCTGACCTCAGGGACCACCTACAGGAGCATCCAGTACGGCTGGAGGGTGCCACACAACACCATCAGCATTGTGGTCAGAGAAGTGGTGCAGGCCATCATCGAAGAATACCTGGAGGAGCTCCTCCAGTTCCCCTCCACTGAAGAAGGATGGAAGAAAGTTGCAGAGCAGTGGTATCAGAAGTGGAACTTCCCCCACACCATTGGGGCCATAGATGGCAAGCATGTGGCCTGCAAAGCTCCAGCCAAGTCGGGGTCCACTTATTTCAACTACAAGGGCTTCTTCAGCATCATCCCCTTCGCCATGGTCGATGCTGACTACAAGTTCATGTACATCGATGCTTCAGGCAACGGGTCAGCTTCAGATGCCCAGGTATACAACACCAGTGACCTCAAGGAGGGGCTGGAACGCAACCTCATCATGGGCTTCCCAGATCCAGACCCACTGCCCAATGACACGCAAGATGTGCCCTACTTCATCGTGGGGGGATGACGCCTTCTCCCTCAGAACCTACCTCATGAACCCCTACACCTCCAGACTCCTCACCCGTGAAGAGAGGATCTTCAACTACAGGCTGTCCAGGGCAAGGCGGGTGGTGGAGAACTCCTTTGGCATCCTGGCCAACAGGTTCCAGGTACTTCTCACCACCATGCAGCATCGCCCAGAGACTGTGAGGAGGATCATGGAAGCTTGCTGCATCCTGCACAATCTCATGCGCACCCGCTACCCAGTCTTGCAGAACAGGCTCATGGACCTCCAACAAGGCAATGGGGACATGGAGCCTGGTGAATGGAGGCAAGGGCAAAACCTGATAGACACTGAGGATGTGCAAGGCCCCAACAGAGGGCTGTGGAGGTGGCTGCTGCTGGAGTGCTGGGGTGCCTGTCCCCGAGAGGACAACAGGGGACGGTGTGTTGAGGAAGCTCTCAGACAGCTGGCTCAGCCCCGTGATGTTGAGAGCCCCTTCCTCCATGCCATGGGGTGTCAGCCCCAGTACCGATGACAGATGTACTGAGGCCGGGCTTGGCTGTGGGGTGGAGGAAGGAGCAGTGTAGTGGAGCTGTCTGGTCTGCAGCTGGGTGAGGACTGGCGTGGGTGGCATCAGTGGCGTGGGTGGCATCAGTGGCGTGGGTGGCATCAGTGCCATCAGTGGAACCGGTGGCAATGGTGGTGTCCGATGAACCTGTGCCTGGACTGGGAAGGGCTGCTGCCTGTGCTGCTGGACCTCCTGGTAGCCGTAGCCTTTGTAGGTGAGGGCCTGTGGAAAGCCTTGGAATGGGAGTGACATCACCTGGACTGGGTGGGAGCAGGTTCAGCTGGGTCTGGAGGGCTGTGAAGCAGATCGGTGATCCTGTCCTTCACCACCTGGTACTGGGGTTCCGCCATGTCCACGAGGGTCTGGTTGACATAGGCGAGGAAGGGCTTGCGGTTGGAGGATGGGGCGTCGGTGTGTACCAGCTGAGAGTGGATATCTATGCTGCTCCTGATGGTGTCTCTTATTTCCAGCAGGACAGTGTGGCTCTGCTCCTCCTGTCTGGCTCTCTGCCTTTCTGTGGAGGTGGAGCTGGGGGTGGATGCGGGTTGGGCTGTGGTGGAAGTGCCGTCTCCTTTCTTCCACTGTGCCAGGGGGTCCTCCACGTGCTCCGCCACGGGTACTACAGCTGTCGGGGAGGTCTCCGTCGTGTGACGCTCCACAGATACCTTCCTGGAGACAGGAGCTGACTCTCTGCCGGAAGAGGACTGGGTCTCAGCAGGCTGCCTGAGAGAGAGGGTTGTGAGAAGGGCTGCTCCTCGGTGGCGGATCTCACCCTCCAAGAAGCTGCACTTGGCCATGATGTAGTTCTCTCTGTCTGTCAGCTTGACCGCGGCCTGGCCAGATTTCTTGAGGTGTAGCTTCCCATACCAGGTGCGCATGTGCTTCCACCAGCCAAGGAGCACCTCCGAAGTGTAGCCCAGGCTCTCCGCCTTCTCTCTCCAAGCAGCCTGCTTCCTTTTGGTGTCCCTATAGAGCCTGTGTCCCTTCCGCCATAGATACTCATTCTCTCTCAGCCACTTCAGCACCTCATTCTCATGTTCCTCTTTGATGTTGTATTGCCTCCTCTCCCGTTCTCGCGTATGCCTCTTCCTCTTTTGGCAGGACCAGATGGGCCCTCATCAGAGGGGTTCCCAGGTGGTAGGGGCTGCTCCTCCACACCACCAGCAGCAGCAGCAGCAAAAGCAGGACCAGCAGAACCAGCAGCAGCAGCAGCAGGACCAGCAGGATCAGGATTAGCAGCAGCAGCAGCAGAGTAAGCACCAGCAGCGCCAGCAGCACCAGCAGGACCAGGAGCACGATCAGGACCAGCAGGACCAGGAGCACGAGCAGGACCAGGAGCACGAGCAGGACCAGCAGGGCCAGGAGCACGAGCAGGACCAGGAGCACCAGCAGGACCAGGAGCACCAGCAGGACCAGGACCACCAGGAGCACCAGCAGGACCAGGAGCAGCGCCAGCAGAGTAAGCACCAGCAGAAGCCCCAGCACCAGGAGCAGTGCCAGCAGAGTAAGCACCAGCAGAAGCACCACCACTAGAAGCAGCATCAGCAGAGTAAGCACCAGCAGAAGCACCACCACCAGAAGCAGCATCAGCAGAAGCAACACCTCTAGAAGCAGCATCAGCAGAAGCCCCAGCACCAGAAGAGCGAACCCGGGCAGCAGAAGCCCCAGCAGAAGCAGAGTGAGGGCCAGGGGGTGGGAGGGTGGCCCTGTCCCTTTTGCCAGGGCTGGCAGCAGATGGCTGAGGCTTTCTCTTCTTCCCCATGGTTGTGGGGTTGCTGGCTGGCAGGCAGGCAGGCAGGCAGGCAGGCAAGCAGGCAAGCAGACAGGCAGGCTGGCAGGCAGACTTGAGAGCTGTGTCTGGAAGCAGGTCTTTCCTCTGAATGTTGACCTGCTTGGGAGCTGCTTCCCTTTATATCCGCGGGGCTGACGCAATGCATCCTCCCCGCATGCGCATTGAACGCTAGGCATCCGTTAGGTTTGCGCTAGGCTTCCGCTCTGCATCCGCTTCACCCGCTCGGCATCCGCTGTGCATCCGCTTCATCCGCTCGGCGTCCGCTCTGCATCCGCTGTATCCGTTCCGCGTCTGCTTTGCTGCGCTCCCCCGGAAGCCTTGCAGATGTGCCATCTGCTCCCATCAGCTTCCATCCACTAGGCTTCCATGGAGCATCCGCTTTCCATTCGCCCTACGTCCTCCCCCCGTCCGTTCCTTTCCGTGTTGTCCGCTCTGGTTATGTAAATTCGGGGCACTTTTGAGAGCGGATAACAATGGATGGAACATTTTCTTGTCCGCTGTGTCCTTTTTACAAACGTTTTGCATCCTTCGGCCAGTGTGACAGGGCCTTAAGGAAAGCCATTATACCACCACGTAAGCATTTATCAGTTACCTCCCAAGGACAGCCAAAGGCCTGCATAAATATTTCTTAATTTGGAAAGACAGGTACAAACTTTTATAAAGGTTTTCATTTCTTTGCATTGTGAGAGGTGAATCAACTCTTTTATTTAAAGCTTTATTCTGATCTAATCAAGCCAGGGTCTAAATATGGGGTCATATGCCCAACCCAAGTACAAAATATAAACATAAAAGTTGTAGTAAGTGACTATTAGTTGCACTATACATGCTACAGAATTTTGACATTTTGAAGGGCTGATTACACATTTAGATATTTGGTATTTCTTCAAACAGATAGATTTATCTCTTCCCATGTTAACTGAATCTCAGAATTTGGAGGAGATTCTTCATGAAATGTGTGTAATCTTCTTCATAAATTACTGTGTTGTAGAAGAAATTTATAGCAGAATTTTGGATTAATGATATAGATTAATTTCATATTGAGTTCTATTTCTTATCATATATATTTAGAATTTTGACTATTGCTTGAGCCTTTTAAATTAAAAAGCCAAATACAAATATGTTTAATCTTTCAATATATGGTATCTCTACAGAAAACAAAAGTCATGAAGTGTATTCACCACAAACCTATTACATAGCATATATTGGTCTAAATGTCCTTTTACAAAAGTAGGATCCAGTTTTACCCTTTTTAAAAATATTTGTATTAAAAGTTTTAAGTACAATTATAAAAGATAATACAAATTAGGTAAAAATAAAAATGAAAAAAATTGAGATTAAAAAAAACCTAGTAGTGATTCCTCACATTCATCAAAATAAGTATAAATAATTTCATCGTCTTTTCATCTCTTGTTTAGTAAATATAAAACTTTTCATCCCATGACTCAGTTCTTAATTATAAACAAGTCCAGTATGTAACACCTTTTCTAACCCAGATATCAGCAGAAAGTCCAGAGCTGTTAATCTGTTGAAAACTTTCACCACCAGAGACCTTTGCCTTGTAGTCTCGTAGGAAGCAGCTTTATGGAGCACAACATGGATGGACATTCTCCTTTACTCCAGACAGAATCGAAATACCTGATCTGCGAGTTAGTTCCTTATTCATAGCTGCTAGTTTTGGTTCCAGTTTCAATCCATTTTTTCAATCCCTTAACTTGCTCCTTGGATAGCATGAAAACAGGCCATTTTAACTCCACTGACCTGATTGTGTTAGTGGATGCACCCTGTTCTAAAAGATTGCTGATTGGGACCATTCCTTAAAATGATCTTGTTTGGTTTGCGGGAAATGAGATTCAGAGATCAGCGTAACTTCAGCTCTTTTATTTAGTTCCGAAAGTCCGTCTTAACCAGGAGCCATGGCAGCTCTTTTTATAGAGAGCTGCTCGCGGCTAGTGTCCAATGACGGCTACTTGTTTTTCCCGCCGCTCGAATTGGCTAATCATAGCCCTGCTGTTATTGGCCAATCGGCGTCGAGAAAAGTAGCCAATCTGCATCGGGTATTTGTTGTCCAATAGGAATAGCCAATTAGGAGTATGTTAATATGGAACAGATCTTATATTTAATTAATACAACAATTGCAGAATAATAACAAAACCAGGCTGTTGCACAGTCCTAATAATTTTTCAATCCTGTAAATTTAACCATACTTATTGTCCTATTGTTGAAGACCTGGAATTAATAAGTAGGCATCTGTTGAAAGGTTTTCCTGGAACTTCAACCAGGGACTATACCAGTTCATAACAGCTGCTTATAACTATACCAGTTCATAACAGCTCCACCCTGTAACAGGACTTCCTCTTGAGTTATAATATGTTTTATAAAAGGACTGCTGAACTGCTGTAACATATGAAAATGATCAGTTTCAGAGCTTCTGATTTTATTTTATTTTTTTTTAAAAAGCAACTTTAAGGCTTTGGCCATAGACTTCAAGTTTTTTTTTTAAGCGGTCTGTAAAATTGCTACATGAAACTGCTATCTCTCAATGGAATGTTGTATCTCTGTACAACAGGATTATTTAGTACTCCCATCATTTTAACAAGTTAAATGGGAGCACCTACAGAACGCAGAGCTGTATTATTCCCTGGCAATTCAGTCAGTGTAAATAGCTGTAAAAGCTTAGTGTTGAATTTCCTGCTATCCAGTATGCAGGCTAAAACAGGATAAAAAAATAGAACCATCAACTTAGAGCTGATGTAGCTAAGATTTACTATGTATTTCTAGACAATTATTGAGCAACCTCCCTTGCTGTTATTAATGAGTGTTTACTATTAATGTGGTTTTAAGATTTGTATTTTGTTTTATGTTTATTTCATGTTTTTCCTACAAATACTGGTAAACATTGCCCTCATTGATCATCCCAGTAGCCCTGTGATCAAAAACATCCACAAAATGTAACATTTTTTCAGAAAGATGAAATGAGCTTTACAATCTCATGGCACAAACTCAACCTCCTATAAGTGGAAGCTTATTGATTGATCGACTGTTATTCCACCTTTATTATTTTTATAAATAACTAAGGTGGCAAACATACCTAATAGTCCTTCCTCCTCCTATCCACAACAATAACCCTATGAGGTAAGTTAGGCTGAGAGAGAATGACTGGCTCAAAGGCCTAAGGTGGACTAGAACTTTCACTTTCCTGGTTTCTCGCCTGGTTGCCTTCGCCACTAGACCAAACTGGCTATAACACCACGATCAGAGGTGGTATTCAGCAAGTTCTGCCCAGTTCTGAAGAACCAGTACTGGAAATTTTGAGTAGTTTGAAGAACTGGCAAATACCACCTCTGACTGGAGATTTTACAGTATCCTTCCCCTGCCATGCCCACCAAGCCACGCCCACAGAACCGGTAGTAAAAAGAATTGAATACCACCTGATGCATATGAAAGGGAGTAGAGACTGCATCATGACATTGAAGTACATCATCATCTGCCATTCCTCAGTCCCTGCAGATATTGTAACCCATTTAGGACCAATTTTCCTCCCTGAACTGGAACCTACCTCAAATAATAACCGCCAAATTTGGTGTTGGATACATCATTCCTATCCATTAGCTTCTTAAATGCTACAGGATAGAAGAAGGATCACTTGGTGTATCAATTTTTATCCTCATCCTCCTGTTGCTATATGCACAGAAAGATTAAAGCTGGGGTAGTCAAAGACATTTCCAGGTGCTGCCTATGCTAATTCCTCACAATATTATTTCCACTGTCTCTGTGTCTTTTAAGAAAGTAGTGTAGACAATGTATATTATTGATAATGACAATATTTTATCTTTTGCTTCCTCTCTCCCTGCTGTTGTCTGTCTTTTGGCCACTTTGCCAGTTAACTGATTTTGATGTTTGCTCATGTTCAATAAGCATCACATTATATATAAAAATTTAAACTAGCTGAAGTGAATGGTGTATGTGCTTCTTTTGAATTGAATAGGAGTGTGCTGTATAGAAATTAAACTGAACATTTCCTACAATAACTTTTCAACATTTGATGCCCCAGTGAAAAACACCATCAGTTGTCAACTCTGGTAGATCTGAGAGATTCAAACCCTCTCTAGTTTCAAGGAAGGATATGGAACACTATTTCAATTCTTTTTTCAAAATGTAATTCAACTATCTGTAAATATTTTCTTAAGGAAGACTAGAATCATATCTAGTAACTCCTATGTCTATTTTGAAATTTATTCCATTGTTATAATCAGGGACCAAAATGATACTTTTAGACATGATGCTAAACTCACTTACCTGCAGCAACAAAAAATATTATTTTCTGTCCAATTCACAAATGTATGGTTTTGAGTAGGACTTCTGGTCAATAGCATCTCACTCAACTTTCATTGTTGTCCAACATGGCCTGTATATCATATCTGAAAACCTGATCTGGAAAAAAGATAATGGAATTACTATATAATATACAATTGTATTTTGTCTACATTCCAAATAGGTTCTCTGTATACTTTTCAGGCTTAATGTCTAGTAATCCAAAGTCTGTTAAAATGAACTGTGTAAGGATATTATGTCATTAAATTATTGTTAACTATAATCAATAGTTGTATACTGTAGCAAGTTTAATCTGAACAATAATTCCACCATTATTCTTTCATTTGCTTAATTTCTGGTATAAATTCTGGTGAAAGTATTTTGCTCAAAATAAGGTTGTCAAAATCAATTATGTGTTTGCAGCCTTTGAGATTCTGAAAAGAGGCTAAATAATTCTGAAAGAATTAAGGAAAGAATCTTACTTCTGTCCAGGCAACAGCCCTATGAAGAGTTTCCAAGTGTAATTTTCTTAAAGTTTGGGTTATTATGGTTCACTTAACAGATAGTTTGCCCCAATATTTGTGATCTCAATGATAAGATGACAAGATTTCTAATTTATAAAACCAGGACAGCATGTTGAGCTTTATGAACCATGGCCAAAGGATATATTGAGCTACATCTAGCTCTTCTCGTTCGTATACATTGTATTTTGCAAGGAATTTCTCAAAAGAGAACTCTTGGATTGCATACCTTAAATGTATATCACCAGCATCTTTTCCCCCCTTGAACTATAATGAAACAAGTACAGATTTATAATTCTTTAGAACTATATGATAGTTTATATCAATATAGCCCCTCTGTGACGACTGGTCTTATATTCCTTCACTTTTTAATTATTTCCTTTCTGTACTTGACACATTTAGGAAGATTGATTTGTTGAACTGCTTCTTGTAAGAAATGCATGTTAATTATAAAAATAATACTGCCTGAATATATGGGAAAAAATGTGACCCTGTGCTTTCCCTCCAAACTTAAAATCTACTATTTCTTAAAAGCTTAATGGATTAATTTACTTGTCCCAGAAGCAAAACAAAAACAACCAATACCTTTCTACTCATGTTCTTAATTCCTGTTCTTTAATATTGCAGGATGAAGACATCTACTTCTGTCTTTACTCATCCAGTTTTGAATTCTGTAATGTTTTCTATCACTGACCTTAAAACTTGGAAATCAGTATTGTACTTGACATGCAATGGAAATATTATTTTGGGTTTTTTTTTTGTTCTCCTTGGAAATGTAACTTGCTGATGTACATTTTCTTCTTCTTCTTCTTTTTTTGATGCACAAAAAACACAAACTTTATTCAATGAAACTTTTCAACTCGTAGCTCGCCACATCGGGGAGAAATCCAGACTGAATCCCCCCTTGCAGCCACGCTGAGGGAGCCTCCCCATATATCTCTTCCAATGAAACCCCCTTTTTCCTGATAACTGCCACCCCCTCATCAAACAAAGAGAAACCTAATGAGACCCAGGCGAAGCCTCCGGGATGGCTGCCGGCCACGAAGCTCTCAGATGCAGGCCTTCTTGGGGCTGCCAGGTGAGGGGCTCCGCCTACTTTTCAAGCTGCTGGCTGCCCCGTCGTTGTTGCAGCAGATGGGCATGGGGACGGTGTGTTCCCAGGTGGGGCTGGAGCCCAGGCGGGGGGTTTCAATGTGGAGCTGGCTGGCCTTGGGCGCCAGGCAGCAGGTCAGCACCTCCAGGTCGGCATAGTCGGGCAGGAGCAGCTCGAGCCGCATCTCGCAGACCTCGTTGCAGACGCAGTCATCGGATGCCTCGCTCAGCTGGTCCCGCTGGCCGCAGACCATTCTCTTCTTAAGTGCTGGTGAAACAATGTATTTTTTGAACAAATCCCCACTGAGAATAATGCACACAGTAAACCCAGGACATCATGGAATTAATATAAATGGTGGAATGCAAGCATATTTGTCACCTCCCCGTCCCCCAGAAAAATGTTTGGGTGATAAATTGTAACTATATATTTATGGTTGCTTTCTAATGACATTTCATCTTTAACAACATGGAGCAGGTCCATGTTGATAGTACTTGGCCTAAAATAAAAATTGGACTAATGGATGGATTAATTGACTTCATGGATCCTAAAGAATATCCTAAAAAGGACACCTTGAAGGAGAATTCAGAAAGAACAGTAACCATCCAGTGGTGGAATTCAATTTTTTTTACTACCAGTTCTATGGGCGTGGCTTGGTGGGTGGGGCAGGGGAAGGACACTGTAAAATCTCCGGTCAGAGGTGGCATTTGCTGGTTCTCTGAACTACTCAAAATTTCCACTACTGGTTCTCCAGAACTGGTCAGAACCTGTTGAATACCACCTCTGTAACCATCCATTCAGATGCCCCTGTCATATAATAGAGTGGCATGGTGTATGTACAGTAGTCAAACTTGTTTTACAATAAAATTTTGATTCCATGGATTTGCAGCTTAATGGACAACATTTTAGCTCATTTTTCCATTATAACTGAATTCAGTGAAGACACCTGATGTAGTTATGCAAATGAAGTAAATTTAAGTAAATGACGTACATTCAGATTTAACAGAGAACCTTTCTCATCTGAATGCTCCATTAAACTGAGTTTTTATTGTATGTTGTTTAACTGGAAAATAAAAGTTCTCTTTATGGAGGACTAAGCGTCCAGTTTGCTTTATAAAGAAAATTAGTAAGGAATACTCTGGTAATAAAGAAATAAAAGTCTTTTTCTTCTCTCATTTAGTTTGATAAATATTAACCATCTTTCTTTAAAGGGTATTTGTCAGTTGAAAAAATATTAGCAGTTGGAGGTTACAAACAAATATTCCCTACTGGTTTCACTGGAGGCTGTGGAAAGTTGATTGTGGGAATGAAGCCAACAAGGTAGAAAGAATTCAGAGCTTTTGAAATTGCCTTTGTTTTTCTTCCTACATTTTTTAAAAAATTAAATCGTATTTTAGCTGAGTGGGTTGATCAGTTTGTATGATTGTAAAATTTCCAAAATAAATAAAGAGGTACGGGGTTCCATTGATAAGTCTAAAATATGTTGTGCTTCAAAAGGAACTGACTGAACAAAAGCTAATCCTGACAACTTTATTTTTCTCAGGGAACTAAAACAATGGGGAAAATATTATTTCAGTTCAAATTTAATTCAAACTACTATATTGAAGAAAAACAGGGCATATTGTTTTCTTCGTAAGGCAGGTAATTCTAATGACACTAAAGAAACAGAAGAACAGATATACAAAGTAATATTTTACTTTTGTCATAATCATAATGAACAGTCTGCATCTGTCATGGTAGAAGAAGACTTGTTGGGACCCTATGCTAAGAAAATACAAGTTGTTACTTGTGACTTTCTTCATTGTGCTTACAAATGGGAAATAAATGCACTATCCATTATTCATTGGGATAATAACCTTTGCAGTACCAGAACGCATGTCTGCAAGAACAGTTTTTATGGATCAACTCAAAGAGGGAGTTCACAGAGAAAAGTTAGTATAGAAGAAATAATCAAGATAACCCTGGCACTTACATAGGGCTTAAAAATACAGAGCTTATAATTAAACTACTGATTTGTGAAGTTTCCTCATACATAATAATGAATATAATTATTTCAGTGCAGCAGATGTACCGAAATTTCATAGTTCTTATAAAGCACAGAGTGTTTTTCTTCCAGTTGCATACCTTCTACATCTTACTGATACATATTTTCATAATTACAGTGACTTTATGTTGGTGTCCAAAATGCCTTACATAATTGTAGGTCAATGAAGATGCATATTTTCCTATGTAGCAGGTATACATGTATAATAAGTCTACAGTTATCAATGTGAATTGGGAGCAGAAATTAGATTCTGAGCTTGAAATTTCTTTATTCGTACTATGTGTGTATCGTGACTCACAAGCAGGCATTGTTAAATTAATCTGAACTATCTAGTAAGCTGGTCTAGGTTTTGTCTCATTTTCTTGCTGTACATAGGATACTGGTTTGGCAAAGGATCAGGATGAATATTGCATGATTAACATGCTGAGTACTGAGTAATGAAATCAGAATTGATCATTTAACTGGTAAAATAATAGGCTTTAAAAATGTATTTAGATTCTGAAGAGCAATATTCGAAATCATGATTATACGTTTTCCAATAGTGTGCCTTTTGGAGCTAAAATACAATCTCATGGTAACCTCTAGGCAAAAAAAAGTATTACCTTAAAACACATGAAGGTTTTTGCTATTCTTCACCAAATTGTAACTTCTTGGTGAGTTGCTATACAAATGCTATCATATTTTATTGTGGTTATGCCTGAGAATCATGGGGAGATAATCTAATTACTTTTTGGAGATCAATACAATGGGAATGATGGTTGATGTCATATTTATTCATGTTTAAGATACCACAAATGCTGATGTTTTAGCAATGTTTGATGAATGATTTTACTAATTATAAAAGCATACAGAAGGAAAATAATAGCTTGCTGTTGCTATGACAGGCTGATATGATCCTTGTTTAACATTATTTTTTCCAAACTGTCCATATATTATTCCCATTCCATTTTATTCTCACAAAAATGCCATTATTCCAGTGTTACCAGGTGAATCTCATAAACTGGTGTGGATTAGAGACTTTTTTCATTCTAATTCTACTTCATGCACCAATAATTAATTTTACTTCTGTTTTGGTATGTTTTTTTTCAATTATAGCAGGAGAAAAGTTTCTGTGTTACTAATTTGCAGATGAAAGCTTCTGTTCATTTCTTCCCTTTCCAACAAATGATACCTTATTGGGGATTTTAAAAAACTGCATTGCCATTTACTGTATATAATAGTATCCTTGAAATGTCTGACAATGTCAGATAATAATTATTTGATTAGCCAGTTAATCTGCATACTGATTCTGAATCTTCCTAACAATTTGGATTCTAATAGTCATTGATAACTATAATATCTTCTGAAATCATGATCTGGATCTGACTCTCCTACCTAAAAAAGAGTATTTTTGATTTGTGTTTGCCTTTTTGGCTGTTAGTGGCCTCAGCCAGTTAGTGGGGCACAAAGTCTTTCAGACACTGCCAGTGGTTTAAAGAAGGCTGCTTGTCATGTATCAAGAAAATATCAAGCCTCACCAAGGGTGTGAGATCCCAAATCG
This sequence comes from Laticauda colubrina, assembly GCA_015471245.1. Taxonomy (NCBI): domain Eukaryota; kingdom Metazoa; phylum Chordata; class Lepidosauria; order Squamata; family Elapidae; genus Laticauda; species Laticauda colubrina. Next base: position 6,239,343 of record BLBF01000011.1, on the reverse strand, counting down.
GTGACACCAACTTTCCCAAATTGGTGACACCAAATGTACAGGAACACAGAGTTGAACTTGGAGACATGGAAACGTGACCTCTGATGATTAACAACAAATGAACTCAGTGTGAGAAAACAAGGCAGTATGAGAAAGAGATACAAAATCATTCCTCTTTGACTTTCTGTAGTATAAGAGGGAGACAAAGAAAAACACCTTCAGGTTTTCAAGATTCTTCTATTATAGCCTATATCAAAAGAGTTGGCTTCAGTATTTCTTGTGGCCTACCTTGAAGGGGTGACTCCAAGCAGAGGTTAAGTGACTCTGATTCTGAGAAAAGAGGATATTTGTAACTCAGGGATGAACTGTGGAGTTCTTGGTGTTGTCTGAGATTGGTGGTTTTCTTGCAGACATTTCATTACTAAGCTAGGTAACATTATCAGTGCCAGAAGTGAGTGGGGTTTACTCTTATTTTTAAGGGCCTGTCACATTGGCCGATGGATGCAAAACGTTTGTAAAAAGGACACAGCGGATGAGAAAATGTTCCATCCGTTGTTATCCGCTCTCAAAAGTGCCCCGAATTTGCATAACCAGAGCGGACAACAACGGAAAGGAACGGACAGGGGGAGGACGTAGCCAGGATGGAAAGTGGATGCTCCACGGAAGCCTAGCGGATAGAAGCTGATGGGAGCAGATGGCACATCCACAGGGCTTCCGGGGGAGCACAGTGAAGCGGACGCGCAGCGGAAGGAACGGATGCAGAGCGGAAGCCTAGCGGATGCCTAGCGGATGCAAAGCGTTCACTGCGCATGCGGGGAGGATGCATTGTGTCAGCCCCGCGGATAGAAAGGGAAGCAGCTCGCAAGCAGGTCACCATTCAGAGGAAAGACCTGCTGCCAGACACAGCTCCAGCCAGCCAGCCAGCCAGCCAGCCAGCCAGCCAGCCAGCCAACAACCATGGGGAAGAAAAGAAAGCCTCTGCCATCTGCTGCCAGCCCTGGCAAGAGGGACAGGGCCACCATCCCACCCCCTGGCCCTGACTCTGCTTCTGCTGGGGCTTCTGCTGCTCAGGCTGACTCTTCTGGTACTGGAGCTTCTGCTGGCGCTGCTCCTGGTGCTGGGGCTTCTGCTGGGGCTTACTGTGCTGGTGCTGCTCCTGGTGCTGGGGCATCTGCTGGTGCTTACTCTGCTGGCACTGCTCCTGGTGCTGCTGGTCCTTCTGCTGGTGCTTACTCTGCTGGCGCTGCTCCTGGTCCTGCTGGTGCTGCTGGTGCTCCTGGTCCTGCTGGTGCTGCTGGTGCTCCTGGTGCTGCTGGTGCTCCTGCTCCTGCTGGTCCTGCTGGTGCTCCTGGTCCTGCTGGTCCTGCTGGTGCTGCTGGCGTTGCTGGTGCTTACTCTGCTGCTGCTGATCCTGGTCCTGCTGGCGCTGCTGATGCTGCTGGTGCTGCTGGTCCTGCTTTTGCTGCTACTGTTGTTGTTGCTGCTGGTGGTGGTGGTGGTGTGGAGGAGCATCCCCTACAACCTCGAAGCCCCTCTGATGAGGGCCCAGATGGCCCTGCCAGAGGGAGGAAGAGGCATACGCGTGAATGGGAGAGGAGGCAATACTCCATTGAAGAGGAACATGAGGATGAGGTGCTGGAATGGCTGAGGGAGAATGAATATCTTTGGTGGAAGGGACACAGGCTCTATCGAGACACCAAAAGGAAGCAGGCTGCTTGGAGAGAGAAGGTGGAGAGCCTGGGCTACACTTCGGAGGTGCTCCTCGGCTGGTGGAAACACATGCACACCTGGTACGGGAAGCTGCACCTCAAGAAATCTGGCCAGGCCACGGTCAAGCTTACGGACCAAGAGACCTACATGATGGCCAAGTGCAGCTTCTTGGAGGGTGAGATCTGCCACCGAGGAGCAGCCCCTCTCACAACCGTCTCTCTCAGGCAGCCCGCAGAGAGCCAGTCCCCTTCTGGCCAAGAGTCAGCTCCTGTGTCCAGGCAGGTATATGTGGAGAGTGCCACGACGGAGACCCCCCCGACAGCTGTAGTACGTGGGAGCAAGGAGAGGGCACTTCCACCAGAGAACAACCCACATTCACCCCCAGCTCCACCTCCACAGAAAGCAGGCAGAGAGGCAGACCGGAGGGGGAGAGCCACACTGTCCTGCTGGAGATCAGGGACACCATCAGAAGCAGCGTAGATCTCCTCTCTCAGCTGGTACAAACCGATGTCCCATCTTCAAACCGCAAGCTCTTCCTCACCTACGTCAACCAGACCCTCATGAACATGTCGGAATCACAGTACCAGGTGATAAAGGACAGGATCACGGATCTTCTTCACAACCCTCCAGACCCAGCTGAACCTGCTCCCTCCCAGTCCAGACCTGCTCCTCCACCCCAGGTGATGTCACTGCCCTTCCAAGGCTTTCCACAGGCCCTGACCTATCAAGGCTACGGCTACTAGGAGCTCCAGCAGCACAGGCAGCCTTTCTCAGTCCAGGCACAAGTACATCAGACGCCACCGATGCCACCGTTGCCACCCACGCCACCGTTGCCACCCACGCCGCCGATGCCAGCCACGCCACAGATGCCAGCCACGCCACCAATGCCACCCACACCACTGATGCCAGCCACGCCACAGATGCCAACCACGCCATAGATGCCAACCACGCCACAGATGCCACCCATGGCTCACCTCTCTCAGCTGCAGACCAGAAAGCCCCACTACACTGCTCCTTCCTCCACCCCACAGCCAAGCCTGGCCTCAGAACATCTGTCATCGGTATTGGGGCTGACACCCCATGTCCTGGAGGAAGGGGCCCTAAACATCACAGGACTGAGCCAGCTCTCTGAGAGCTTCCTCCACACACCGTCCTCTGTTGTCCTCTCAGGGACAGGCACCCCAATGATGCCTCAGACCAGCACTCCAGCAGCAGCCACCTCCACAGCACCTGGACTCTTCACCCCTGAGACTGGGCACGCCTCAAGAGTGACTGAGAAGAGTGCCAGAGACTGGGTGGCTACCTGTTGACTTTATCTTTGCTTTAGACACTTGGGTCATTTTGCTTTTACAGCTTGTTATTAATAAATATTATCTTTGCTTCACACACTTGCTTCATTTACTTTAGTCAATAAAGTCTTGGTGGAAGCTTTTAGAAATGGTTTAAGCCTTTGCATGCTTGTGGGATGGGTTAAGATAGCAGTGGGATGGGCAGGGATACCTTTGGAATGGGTAATAGCTATGGGATGGGCAGGGATACCTGTGGGATGGGCAGGGATACCTTTGGGATGGGTAATAGCTGTGGGATGGGCAGGGATACCTGTGGGATGGGGAACAGCTGTGGGATGGGCAGGGATACCTGTGTGATGGGTAATAGCTGTGGGATGGGCAGGGATACCTGTGGGATGGGTAATAGCTGTGGGATGGGATGGGATACCTGTGGGATGGGTAATACCTGTGGGATGGGATGGGATACCTGTGGGATGGGCAGGGATACCTTTGGGATGGGTAATAGCTGTGTGATGGGCAGGGATACCTTTGGGATGGGTAATAGCTGTGGGATGGGCAGGGAAACCTTTGGGATGGGTAATAGCTGTGGGATAGGCAGGGATACCTTTGGGATGGGTAATAGCTGTGGGATGGGCAGGGATACCTTTGGGATGGGTAATAGCTGTGGGATAGAGAAACCTCCAGTGCAAGCATAGTGGGACTGTTTGGTCCACCCTCCCAGGTGCCACACCTTTGGCCCTTCATTATCAATAACAATGTAATCATTGATCCACACATTTCAACATAAACACAACTGTTTATTAAATGCCCTGTTCATTGTAGGCCCACCCAACATACATGGCCCAATCTCATCAGTGTGATGAGACAGGCTGAAGGAAGCATCCATTAAGCATCTACCATCCTGTCTAGCCACTCCACTGCTCCAGCTGGGGAGTTGCACCAGTGTTTCAAGAGGTTGTGCTGCTTCTTCCCTTCACGTGAAGCTCTGTTGGGGCCTTGCACATCCACAGTGTCTATCAGGTTTCGCCCTTGCCTCCATTCACTAGGCTCCATGTCCCCATTGCCTTGTTGGAGGTCCACGAGCCTGTTCTACAACACTGGGTAGCGGGTGCGCATGAGATTGTGCAGGATGCAGCAAGCTTCCACGATCCTCCTCACGGTCTGTGGGTGATGCTGCATGGTGGTGAGAAGTACCTGGAACCTGTTGGCCAGTGTGCCAAAGGCATTCTCCACCACCCGCCTTGCCCTGGACAGCCTGTAGTTGAAGATTGTCTCTTCACGGGTGAGGCATCTGGAAGTGTAGTGCTTCATGAGGTAGGTTCTGAGGGAGAAGGCGTCATCCCCTACGATGAAGTAGGGCACATCTTGTGTGTCGTTGGGCAGTGGGTCTGGATCTGGGAAGCCCATGATGAGGTTGCGTTCCAGCCCCTCCTTGAGGTGACTGGCGTTGTATACCTGGGCATCTGAAGCTGACTCGTTGCCTGAAGCATCGATGTACATGAACTTGTAGTCAGCATCGACCATGGCGAAGAGGATGATGCTGAAGAAGCCCTTGTAGTTGAAATAAGTGGACCCTGACTTGCTGGAGGTTTGCAGGCCACGTGCTTCCCATCTATGGCTCCAACGGTGTGGGGGAAGTTCCACTTCTGATACCACTGTTCTGCAACTTTCTTCCAGCCTTCTTCAGTGGAGGGGCACTGGAGGAGCTCCTCCAGGTATTCTTCGATGATGGCCTGTACCACTTCTCTGACCACAATGCTGATGGTGTTGTGTGGTACCCTCCAGCTGTACTGCATGCTCCTGTACGTGGTCCCTGAGGCCAGGTAGCACAGAGTCAGTGCCACCTTGAGCCCAGGGTCCAGGCTGGGCCGGAAGTTGGTACTCTGCTTGGTCAACCTGGGTCTCAGCCACTCCACAACTTTGTAAAACATGGCTGGCGGCGTCCTCATGAAGTTCTGGAATGCATGAGGGTCTTCGTTCCTCAGCTCCACCATCAGCTTGTTATACAGTCTGTACTCAGCTCTTCTGGTGATCCATCTTCGGACCTAGACACTTCTTGGCCACCTCCTTTTCTTCGCGTAAAACAGGTGAAAGAGCCTGTAGATGGCTTCGCACTGTTGTAGAACGATGGCGGCTACCAAAAGGAGTGTGTGATGATCCATGGTGGAGATGACTGGATACTGTGGAAGAGCAAGAGCCAGATGAAGGCTGAAGAGGTCTGCACCGCAGGGCTGCTGGGCTGAAAGTGAGATCCAGGTGAGTTCCTCCCCCTTTTTATAGGAAATATAGGTTTTCCACTCCCCTTTTGCATCCTCTAGGCATCCTACAGACATCCTAAATATCCGAGATAGGTCCCCTCTGTGAACATTTTTTCCATTTTAATGCTTTGTATGTGAGCTGCATCCACTTTCATCCTTTCTCCGTCCGTGCTACTAACGCTTTGTGTCTGTTCTGCATCTGTTTCGCTTCCTCCCTGTGTCCATTTTCCGCTGGAGCGGATGCGAGTTGCGCGGTTGTGCAGCGAATGCCTAGCGGATATAGCAGATGCGTAATGGATGACGACGGATGTAGAACGGATGTTCCCCGTATGCGTTGCGGATGCAGAACGGACGCGTTGGATACACTTTCCGCTCAAAAAGTTTTGAGCAGCTCAAAACTTTTTGAGCAGATGGAATTTCAGTCGACGGATGCTAGACGGATAGAGAGGATGAAAAACAGATGCAGTGAGTACAGAACGGATGGATCACGTTAACCAATGGATGGCAAGTGTTTCTCTCCGTTTTACATCCTCTTTCCATCCGTTGGTGCTGTGTGACAGGGGCTTTATGTAACTAGTGGCTTGCCGTGTTATTATTGGTGGGAATGTTCTTGATGGTTCCTTGATTAGGCTGTTGTTTACTCTTAGCTTGTTTGTCTGAGTTAGTAGCCACTTGATTGGGGTATTATTTACTTGATTTTTGGTCTATTGTTAAACTTGGTGTATTTCTCTGCTCATATAAGTGCTGATTGCCAGTGAGGAGATATTTTGGCCTTTTGTTTCCTTTTGGGCTTTTGATTGTTTCATTTGAGTTGTATGTACATATTGTTTATGTACCTGCTGTCTGAATGTTAGAACCCAGGAATTCTTTAGCATTTCTGGACTTGGCTTGAACTGGGATTCTCAGAGTTTTCCAGTTGAAATTATGTTTTAGTCTGTCCATGTGTGTGAAATTAAGGAGGTGTCATCATGTCTTCTACTAGTTGGTGTTCATGGATGCCCTCTTCTAGTCTTTTTCTCCATCTACGATTCTACATAGTGGCTGTTGCAGTCTTTACACTGTATGTTGTAGATTACTCTGGGCTGCTGGTTTTGTTTTTTTTTTACTTAGGATGTTTTGGAGGGCTTTAGCTGATTGCATGCGATGGTGATGCCATGTAGTTGTTATAGTCAATTGGTAGTTTCTGAGTTCTTTTTGATCTATGTCAGTGTATCCTTTTCACCAGTTGTGTTGGTCATGCTATGGTAGGTTGACTTATCCCTTTGGTTGGAAGATATTGTCCAGATGCTGTGTTTCCTTTTTCTGATATTCAGGGTTACTGAAATCTGTTTGTGCTCATCTAAATATATAGCTTCTCTTGTGGGAGGTTAGGGTTGTTATTTTGATAGTAGAGCACTTGGTTGGTGTGGATAGTTTTACAACAGACGTGAGTATTAGAGAATAGGATACAATTATTAGCCATCTCTGGCTAAGCCTTGCATCAAGAACGGTGGTGGTATTTTACAGGTTTGGCCCAGTTCTGTTGAGCTGGTAGCACCAATGAACAGCAGAGACCACATCAGTTCTCTCCACCGCTCTACTGTTGGGCCCACACACCCGCCTGGGCTCCCATGCTCACCTTTATTACCTGCTTTATTCCCAGCTGCTTTGCATGGCACAGCAGAGTGCTGCGCGGCAGCTGTTGAAGCGACCGGGAGAGTGCAGGCTTGAAGGAGGTGAGTTGGAACACCTCTGCACCTGTGCAAAGTGCACATTTGGCATGCATGTGCATGCAAAGTGCATGTGCCCACCAAGCCACACCCACCAAACCAGTGGTAGACAATTTTGAAACACACCATTGTCCCAAAACTTCCTTTTTCTGAGCCAAGATTCTCAAGAAACTTAAGACAGATAATTTCAGGTGATTTGGGCTGAAAGCAGGGGTGGGATTCTACCAATTCGCACCTATTCGCTAGAACCGGTTGTTAACATTCTAAGTAGTTCGGAGAACCGGTTGTCAGAAGAAATTTCTGGCCTAATCCTGTAAAGAAGACAGGAAGGAAACATTCTGGTGTTGCTTACAGAAACTGCCTCTCCGTTAACTGTTATTACATTCTTGGCAGGACTAGACTTCCTGTCTCAGGAACGTCTCTGGAGTTTTTTTTTCCCCTCCTTTGCTGATACTTTGCTTGTGTGGAGTGACCATTCAAAGTTACAATAGCACTGAAAAAGTGACTTATGACCATTTTTCACACTTATGACTGTTTCAGCATCCCCAGAGTCATGAGAGGCCAGGCAAGGAGATGCTTGCCTTGAGGTGAGTGATATTTAGTTGGCCATGCCCAGCCAATAACATGACCACCAAGCCATGTCCACCCAGTCACATGACCACCAAGCCACACCCAACACCTAAGCCACGCCCACAGAACCAGTTGTTAAAAATATTGAATCCCACCCATGACTGAAACCACTGGTAAAAACTTTTAAGCACTAGGAATTCAGAGAAGAAAAAGAAACATACTGAAAGAAGGCAGTCATACCAGTGAAGAATCCCTTCAAATATACTTTGTCTGAAATAAATGCATTACAACTTCTACTTGTTATTATAAACATAGTCTGAGGGCATTCCTTCTCATTTTTGAACTACCATTCTGCACAGGAACGCACAGATTTGCAAAGGAATTGCTATTCTCTTATTGGTTATGACAGAATAGATGTTTAACAACCAAATAGGATTGTTTTATCCTGTGTTAAAAAAAGAAGAGAAAGAGAGTAACAAAACAAAGGCAACCCCTTTCCTGTTTTGAAATGTAGGCGGCTGGTTTTTCATAACTACCTCCTTGGGCTACAGTTTAAAAAGATTGCTCTCCCTCCAATAAAATCCAGCATATTGTCTCAATTTGTAAGATGTGGTGCAGTAGCAAAGCAGCAAAGCTGATAGTGGAGGAGGGGAAGGAAAAAATGGAATGTCTCTGTGCTAACTGGAACATTTCTTCCCTTTTCTGTAAAGTGTAATATGTTATCCCTACTTAAATTGGTAAGTGGAAATAAATGGAGCCTCTTAGTGAACTCTAATCTTCCCTAGATGCACAAGCTCTAGAGAATGCACCACTGCTTTTCAGAAGATAATAATTACAGCCAAAATGATGTTCTGCTGGCTTTCCTTATCTTAAATTAGGGCAAGATTAAGGTCTAACTATTCTACTTGGGTAAGGTTTGGAAAATAATGGATGTATAGTTCAGATTTTTCCTGGTTTCTAGAAGACTTTTATTTTTTATGCCTCCTTTCTTTTCAGTTAACCACTTAGAGAATATACAAACACAATATACCTGCTGTAGATTTATTAGGACGTTGACTCAAATAATAAACAAGTAGAAGAGCATTAAATGTGTGAAACCTTCTCTCCACACAAATTTCCCCATTTATTTCAATTACATTTTAGATCCTGTTCATCCTTGCACACAAATCATTTCTTCTGCATGTGAATGAATGTGGATTGGGGAACATGTGTTAAAACTGTTTATGGAATTATGGATTGGTTTTCTAAATAGAATCTTGCACCACCCATTCACACCCAGACAAAGAAAGATCAACTGAACAGAATGCAAGTCTTGCTTTTACATAAAAAACTATTAATTTATATTGTTGAACTGAGGACAAAAAAAAAAGGCCCAAATACTTGAAAACATATGAAAACAAAAACGGTTATGAATTAAGCATAGAAATACAACTGATATAAGACCATCATTTTAATAAAGCAAAAATAAATTAAAATCAGATAGAATCAAATAGAAAATAAAATCTTTATAAAGCTGTTCAAAATAACTACCCTACCTGGGAAGAGCCAGTAACTTGGAGCTAAAGTAGCCTTGGCTGAATATGTTTACAATCTTTCTGTAGCTTTGCCACAAGGACAAACCTAAAATCTAGGAAGTTAATATTCTCATTAAATCTAACAGACCAATGCCGGAAGCAATCTTCAACAAAATACTAATGGCAATAAAGTTGCAATCTTCCATCCACCTACTATGAAATAAATCCCATTTCACTTAGTTGTTACCGTGTAAGTACCATTAATGGGAAATCAGTCATCTATTCTTTCCATCCAAGTGAGCCAGATGGAGAAGATAGAAGAGAGTTGCTTTAACACAAGGGTATTAAACTCACGTCATCTTGGCAGTGTGACATGACATATCAAGATTTTCCCCCCTTCACTAAACTGGGCATGGGCATGGCCAGCATGTGACATATCTGGCCCGTGGGCCAGGAGTTTGACAGCCCTGCTTTAACAGATCAATTAACAATCCCAAAAAAGTTGCTGCTTCTGCAGTTTGCAGTTAATAGAGACAGGCCTATCTTCCCTCCTAAATATATTCACTAGGAGCAAGAATAATTTCTGCATATGTTCTAGAGACTGATTGCAAACAAAAGAGTTTGACTGAGGAAGTCCCTGCTGGTATGAGCCAAAGTGGTATTGTCACTTATGTAATGGCTGTCATTTTCATACTTATCTTCCTTACAATTTCCTGCTCCTTTGGGGAGCAAGAAAGATAATAAAGGAGGCCGCTATTTTGCTCTGCTCTATCCTTCTCCTGTGCCTCTTCTCTGCTCCTTATGGGAGTGAAGTATTGCTAAAGAGGATGTGAAGAGTTACAAGTACCATTGCTGAGATGACCAGAGTAGGGCTCTTGAATCAAATATAAGCAATCTTTACAATGCAAAGTTAGGACAATTCTTCTATGTGTGGATGGACATCTTTTATTTATGGCTGTTAAATCTCATTGATCTACTTTGGCCTGATTCCAGTCAATCTTGTATTGAACTCTGTGAACTGTAAGGGACTCAAACAGATTTTATGTTTCACAAAAGTATACTGTGGTAGCAAACACACCAAACAAGTTTTCTTTGCTTCAGTACTAAAAAAACTTGGGTGTGTGTGTGTTAATAAACTGTACAAACAGTGATTCATGTATCAAAGTCAGTTTTATTCCATACTTTCCAAGCTCACAATGCATATGTTACGTGATGGTAATTATGCTTCAGGGTGTGCAAGGCAGAGTCGGCCAAAATGCACAACGAGATTGATGACATGGTATTTTGCTAATACAATGCAAAAGTCGCCAACAAATTATGAAACTTCAGTGCACTCGTTCTACTGGTGTGGTCTAAATTTTGTTTTTCAACTTGGTGGCTGGATTGATTCCTCACTTTTCTGACACCTTTATTAGAAATAAAGAGCAAAGTCGTCATCCCCAAAATGAATCAGAGAAACAAAACTCATTATCTTGTTTCTCAAGGATCTAAAGTATGTGTTTGTGTGTGCATGGAGACAGATAGCCAAGCACACACACGTGTGTGTGTCTGGGGGTATTTGTTCCAATTATAGAGGGAAAATAATTTATATAATCTTTTTCTTTCACATCTTGGAATAATATTTTTCAGAACAATAGAAGCTTGATTATTCAGAGGATAGAAGAAAGGATGGCTGAATATTTGTAGAGCTGCTTCTATCTTTTTATTTTTCACAGGGAATAAAATTTTCAGTGTATACGTTTATATTTGGAATATATGGATATACTTTTAAAATGCTAAAATAAAAGGCATGTTATAAAATAGACTAGCTATAATGTTTACATGTAGGACCAACAGAAAAATGTGGTTTTCATGTTCTTTAACAGAAAGAACATATTCTATATTCAGATCATATTCTAAGCAGCATTCCGTTTCTGAACAGTGTTATGTTTCCTTGCAATTTATAAGCCTTTTACGATCTAAAGTCTTTGTGTGTATGAGTGTGTGTTTGACTCAGTTTTTGACTCTTGATGAGTTCCTGAACATGTTCGTTCAGTGTTATTGACAAGGTTTCAGGAGCGGTTTGCCATTGTCTCCTTCCTGAGACAGAGGATATGGCCCAACCTGACTTCCTGTCTAAGGTGGGACTAGAACTCTCTCCCAGGTTCTAGCCCGGTGCCTTAACTGCTACACCAATCTGGGTCTCTTACTGAAATGTATCAAGTTAAAATCAGCCAAAACATGAAATAAATATCTATATCTATATCTATGTCTATGTCTATGTCTATGTCTAAGTCTAAGTCTAAGTCTAAGTCTATGTCTATGTCTACGTCTACGTCTACGTCTACGTCTCTATCTATCTATCTATCTATCTATCTATCTATCTATCTATCTATCTATCTATCTATCTATCTATCTATCTATCTTCATACATACACACATATCCTGTTTCTCCAACAATACGGCCTCCCCCAATAGGAAGTCCCAGCATGTTTTATAGGCATGAAATGAAATTAAGCCCCTCCCCCCAAATTAAGGCCTATATTAAACATGCGAAATGGGGGGGAATGGTTTTATATATATAGTATTCAGCTTTGTTTGGGTATTTTCCCACATCACTATAGTTGTGCTTTTAAAGTTGGAGCAACATTTTGGCAGAATCTCATCTGCCACCATCAGGCTTCTGATGATGCCTGATGATGGCAGATGAGATTCTGCCAAAACGTTGCTACAACTTTACAAGCACAACTATAATGACATGGGAAAATACCCGAACAAAGCTGAATACCATACATGTAAGTACCCGCGAAAACTTAAGAAAATACACAAACACACACACACACATATATATATTCGTAGATTTTCATGGGTACAGGCATGTTGGTCTAGATGTGTTCGTGTCTTTTCCCATGTATGATTAAGAGTATCTTGGTGATGTTTCATTGAGGTACCACTCGCCATCCTCAGGCTGGTGCTTTCAGCTTCATGCCAGTGCAAGCAGTGTGTGATCAGAGCTGTCGTCTCTTTATATATACTGGTGATGGGGGCTGGTGTGCTGGGCTGGTTGGCTGCGCTGCTGCCTCTTGATTGGTTGATGGAGTTGATATTGGTATAATGGGCTGTGTGATGACCTTGTGAGTTTTGTTGTGGAGATAGCCTGGATCTTGTGCTGTAATCTCCTGGGTTGTTTGTTTTGCAGTGATCTTTTTTCCATTAGCCTGTCGTGTTTTAACGGCTTGGGTAATGGGTTGTGTGATGGGCTTGCGAGTTCTACCACAACAAAAGAACTTTAAAGGCCCAGTCCCACTGCACTTACGGATGCAAAGAGGATGTAAAATGTTAAAAAAAGCTTGCCATCCGTTGGAAAATGCTATGCATCCATTGTGTACTCATTGCATACGTGTTTCATATGCTCTATCCATAGAGCATCCGTCCACTGCAATTTCATCTGTGCAAGAAGTTTTGAGCTGCACAAAACTTTGTGAACGGATGAACTTTCCGCTGTGTACGATGTAAATCCGCGACATACGAGCAACAAACGTTCTATGTCCGTTATCATCCGTTAAACGTCCATTGTATCCTCTCTGCATCCTCTGGGCATCCTCGCAACTCACATCCGCTGCAGCTGAAAACAGAAAGAGGGAGGAAACAAAAGGTACACGGAACATCTACACAGCGTTAGTAACACGGAAATAGAAAGGATGCGCAATGAACGGTTTGCATCAGATATACATCCGCGTGGCATCCCCTTTCTTTCCTTTAGGCATACGTGATGCATCCGCTTCATCCGCTATGCGTCCGCTTCGAAATTATCCCCTGGAACCCCTTTGGAGGTGTCATCCGCTTCCATCTGCTTTCATCCGCTAGGCTTCCTATGAACATCCGTTTGACATCCCCGCATACATATGTACACGTATGTACGTATAGAAGTACATACTACCCACGTCCGTTCTTTTCCATTCTGTTTATGTAAATTTTCACCACTTTTTGGAACGGATGACAACGGATGGAGCCATCCCCGAAATTTTGCTCGTCCGCTGTGTCCTTTATGCATACGTTTTGCGTCCGTCGGCCAGTGGGACCATGTAGAGATATTCTTGATCTTTGTCACAAAATTTGATCCATTTTTCATATTTTTTATTATTTCTATTTAAAAAATAGTTAGTCAATATTACACAGTCAATGTTGGTACCATCTGCAACTATATGTGGCAAGCCTCTTTAATTTGAACAGAGCTTCAGCACAAGGATTCACAAATCTAAATCCAGCCCTTCCATCATTTTTTTCCTTTAAATGTATTTTTTTTCCTGCTTCTCATGCATTATACATATTCCCCAGTTGCAGGAAAAATGACAATTCTAAATATGCCCTTCACAACATCATCCCTACTGAATTCAATGGGATTTCAGCTTTGTTTCTAAAAAGTCTCAGAGCCTTGCATGACTGACAAGTCATTGCTGATATTTTGTTTTGTTTTATTTTGTTTTCTAAGGGTCATATCTGCTGTTTTGACTTTCAAAACAATGCAGCTATCCAACAAAAGCAAATTTTAAGTTTTATGCTGAGGATTAAACAAAGGCTCAGTAGCTGGATTCCTGTATTGTATTAACTCAGGAAATTTTACTCAGAGGAGTCTGAGTCACACATAACACCAAACAGGTGTGTTTATGCAATATGGTAAGCCAAAAGAGGCAGTTTGGTGTAGTGGTGACGGTGCTGGCCTAGAAAACAGGAGACTATAAGTTCTAATCCTGCTTTAAGCAATTAAGCCAGAGGTATGACTTTGGATCAGTCACTCTGTCTCAGGCCAATTCATCTCACAGAGTTATTATTTTGGAGAAAATGAGAGGAAGGAATATATTCATTGCCTTGAGTTACTTATAAAGTTATAAAGGCGGGATAAAAGACAAGCAAACAATGAAATAAATGGCCCAGATCACATGTGGTTTAGCACCAATCCTTATGCTGTTGTTTGCTTACAGCCATGAAAACCTGGAATTTACTTGAGTGTTGTCATTCCTTATGCTTCCTAGTGTAGAGCTTTCCCAGCTCTCTTTATTTGTAATGTCATACTACATAGGCATGCAGGACAGTTAATTAAAATGACTCCTTAGAGAAGTTGCAGCTGGAGAAGCTTCATTTTGCTGATACTCCATTTCCCCACTTTTCCATTTGGAAGACCAAAAGAGGATTTAACCATAGCCTAACCACTCTGCTTGTGCAAACTCAGTGATTCAGAAATAAAACATTCTGGAGAATTCTGGAATATTCTGTTCCCTTCCGAAGAAATCTCTTCAGGGTAACTTGACATTTCTAGTTTGAATGATTTGTTTCTGTCAAATTGTCCAGGAAGGTCTGATGGGAATGGTCTGGAGCAGGAAGAGAATATGATGGATTTCTCTGGAATTCCAAAATCAGTTAAATTAGCACATCACTATTAGCTTTTTATCTGCCTTCTTAAATTTTCTAGGATTAGTATGTAGGTATGAATATGCATATATATACTTCATATTTATACATAATTTAATCCCTAACAAGCAAAGTATTTAAATAATATAAAACAACATTTAATAAAAATAAAACATGAAAAAGGTGAGGGAAGAAACTTTTTTCCAGTATTTACACCAGGAGGAAGTCCTAGGGAAAAGTGTATTTCAACAAGCACTTTAACAAGATGTTATAGCAAGTGCCTCCTGAGTTAAATAAACCTGCAAGAGTAAAAGAAAAACAAACATTACTATTACTGATCCATTATTTCAGACTGTGATTATGAGACACATTCTAACTGATCCTCATCTCAAAAACTAAGCATAGTCAGATGTGGATCAATTCAATTCAAATCACAATAATTATTTTTGGCCTTGAAACGAAATTACAACTACTGATAGATAATAAAAAATAATCATGATCATGACTAAGATGATCATGACTTAAATCCTGTGGCATTATTCATCTGGATCCTAACAAAGATACAATGTTCTCCCGGACCCTCATTGCTAGAAGCAAAAATTTACAATTATATATGTTACTTTAGGGTTTCTGTCAAACAGTAAATTGCATAAAGTTCATCACAATAACTTAGTTGGTTTTTAATAATGGCTAAATTAATCTAAACATCAGAATACCATGGATGAGCTCAACTGACTCAAGCTCTGCTGCTTCACCTGAGCAAATCTTTGAGGAGATGGAACATTATTGTAACAATTGTGTAAAATGGCTGTAAAGAAGACACTGAAATGGGATACTTAGAATAAATAAATGAACCCAGATATTTTGAAAGTGTCTCTTGGAGAGTCCTGGTGATTGAGGTCACTTTGACTACTATTTATGTGCATTCTCAGTGTGCTGATTAATAACCTCTTTAGCTTTTCTAAGATCAATAAGTAACAAAGTTCAAGGGAAATTCCCCAGGACAGCAATGTTCTTCTAATATATTTTCACCAAGTAGATCTACATCTATTAGATTTTATAAAAGCAAGAAAACCAATTAAATGGGTTGAGCCTTAGCCAAGCCAGTTACTTGGCAGATTTTAGCTTTTATTTCTTAGCTTATATTTTTCTATTCTGTTTTTTAAAAGCCTCATTTAGGATGCAACTAGGGGTGAAAAATAATCTTAAAATTTTTGACTGCACTCTTTTGTAAGAGCCAAGGGAGTCTGACCCTGGTTTATGTAAGTACTGGGTCTGTGGGCCAGATTCAGAAATCAAAATAACTGTGGTAGTGGCAAATTTATTTTGTATTGTTACTAAGAAAACTCAGTAGGAGATCTGTGAAGTCACCATAGATCACTTTTAATGCAAAGGAGACTTACCGCTGCATTATATAACTCCATGGGATGAGTTTGGATGTCATCTTGGTGTAAAGAAAATGAGGCTTAGCATGTTTGGAAATGTTTTTCAGAAGTATCTTTCAAAGGTATAATGGGTGTAGAACTACTAGAGACATCTGGACAAGCAGTATATATCAGGAAAATGGCACAGAAAACATTTGACAGCTAATGGCAATCTGCATTATTGTAGCTCTGACATAATAACCCTAACTATATTTGATTATTAATATTAGTCATGCTTTTCAAAATCTAGTTTATTTTAAATCCTAAAGAACAAATAATGATAATAGGATTGTGTGTTTTGATATAGTCTATCACTGATTAATATTCAAGTAATTAAAACCAAACTACATTTAGTTTAAATATGGCTTTGTTTTGAAGTTGAAAGTTGAATTGGTGTTTTCTTGCTTAAAGACACATTAAATTAAACCTTCAATTGTTTGATTATATTGCATACCATATAGTTGGCTAAATTCATGTAACATAAACATTGGTTTACAAGCTGTGATGGCTACATTCACTTCTTGTAACATGGGAAACCAAAACCAGCAAATGGTATCACGGTTTAATGTGATCTGTGAACTAAGCCTGTATGGTATTTGATTTAAGCTTGTGATCTTATCAGCTTTGAGTTAAAATGGATTTTCAAATATTTTTTTAACATTGTATGGCTATTTTTCTCTTTGTTATTTGTGTTTACTAGTTGAAGTCCCATGAATCCATTACATATAATAAAACAAAATGATCTTTCTTGGCTAATGAATTATAGAATTTGCATGGAGTTTGATACAATAAAATCTGGTGGAAGGAAACCAGAGGACAAATGGTTGTGTTGAATGAATTAGAAATATTTGGTAAAGATTGGTTGATATTTTTTTTTTGTGGGAGGGGTTTTTGAACTGTGCAGTTTAATTTGCTTAATTTAAATTTCAGCTACATGGATTTATATATTTTACAACATGCAGCTCATTTTATACAGCAGTTAGTATAGTATAATACAGCAAGTAGAACAGCTATCTGGTGCTGAGCTCCACTATAAACATATATTTTGTCTCTCTCTTTCTTGTTCTCAAATAGGTTAGTTTTTCCAAGCAATGCCTGTTAGCACAACAATATCAGTGACTTTGCTGTGGCTCAGGATGTGATTAAGGCTGCTGCTTATTATAGATAGAAATTCTAATCAGTTCCTTCTTTTTAAGACTTAAATTATCTTAAAATCCTCCAGTTCTTCTAAGTCTGAAGACTCTCAAAGCACATCTGATCCTGAACTTTTTATTTAAAGTGGAGCTTTGTGCCACCTGAGTGGAGCTTCTGTTATCTGCTCTCTCTTTCTCTCTCTGTCTCTCTCTCTCTGTGTGTGTGTGTGTGTGTGTGTGTGTGTAAAGTCAGGTCCCAGAGGAAACAAAAGTCGATCCCTTAAGCTACTCAATCATTGTTTGCTTTTTACAAATATGTAATATCCCGTTCCTAAGCCAAGAGACAATTTAAAACACACCTTTTGTATAAGTATGTCCTTTGAAAATTTAACAAGATGGTATTTAATGAAAATTAATTGTTTTGTTTTACTGTGTTTGTTGCAAAAAGAATAAATCCAAAATATGCCTTGAATAATTTGCTTTAATTGCATTCTTTGTTTGTTCATTTTTTAAAAATGTGTGTGCACATACCCCTGAATATAGGAAAAGGATATCTGTCACCTGATAGTGTATAGTTAAAACAATTGAGACTTAAAAGTGCTTACTTAAAGGTGTTAACCAATCATACTTCCAATTGTTCTAGTTTTCTCCCCGCTCCCCATTGTCATTCCAGTCCATTTCTCCTCCCCAACCCCAAGAGATCAAATCAGCAAAGGGTTACCTTAAGCTTAGACGTTGTAAGTGCAAGCAACAGGACTCATGGCTTTAATTTATCCCTGTCTTTCATTTGATACTACCAGTATTAATAGCTTTGCAAAAAAAATTCTGCAGTCATTAATCATAATAATTAATCAGATCCAATTATATTGCATATAAATGCGAACAAATTGCTGAAAAAAATAATGATCTATCACCAACATGTCATGAGGAAAAGAGACTAAAATAGTAATTAGAATCAGGATTTAGTTGTATACAAGTGCTCTGCTACCCATTGTACCAGTATGATGATCTGATGATGTAATTAGCGCAAAGTAAAAATCTAGCAGGATTTAGCAGTGAACTGGCTAATGACTGCATGTGCTAAAAATAAAAGAATCATGGTGTTAGCCATCATTTCAATGCTACTAGGTTTTTTTTTAATATCAAAAGACAGTGAGTGAAGCAAGCAGACCTACTTTATGTATGTACTCACTGAATGTAAAGGGAAAAGTTTCAGGCTGTCAAAGAATTCTATAATATTTACATAACTGTGAACCAAATTAAATTCAGTAGCAACTATCCTTATGATTCTTATTATACAGTAAAATTATTTGTATGAAAGCAGACTTCTGAGGAAGCAGGCATAGTTTAGGTGAAACATTTTTACAGGAAACCATTTTAAAAATCTCCTTTTACTCTTCCTAAGGCAATATTGTTGTTTTTTCTTCTTGCAGGACATTCCTTTCCCCACTGTGCAGACTTGCTAGTACAAAGGTATTTTACATTTGGAAACAAATGAAAAATAACATGGCATGTTCTCAGGATCTTGTAATAAGAGCTATTGATTTATTAGGTGTTATTTTCAACTTTAAAAAAAATCTGATGAAATAACCATTTTAAAAAGAGAGTATCTGGACTTTGTTCTTTATGTATAGCTAAATGATGATTTGCTGCACTGCTTATTTTAGAAACGGAAAGAACAAAGTAAATTTTAACTAATGCCTAGGAGGGCTTTCTGTTGTGGCTAACTCTGACCTATGACCCTGGTGTGATCCAGGGTCCTTCAGTCTTATGCATCCTTAAGAGATCCCATTAAAGCTGTTGAATCTGTGATACTTCTATTGCAGTAAATCCATTTCTGGTTAGGATGTAGATTTTAACAATTGAAATAGTTTCAGTGTACAATTATTACTTCACTTGCACTTTACAGCAATTCTGAAAACTCAGAACTAGCACAGTGGAGAATGCTGTGTTCTCTGTGCTGATGCTTACATGTACCCATTTTTTTTTAAAGAAAAAGAGCACGCAGGCATATATCTTCAAGCCTTTAAAACTGTTCAGCGAAGACTCAGTGGATAACACTAAATAGGTAACTGAAGATTGATGAGCAGTTTTATGACAGACATGCTACTTGAAAAATAAATGTTAAGTTCATCATAGTTTTCCGTACTAAGCGCTGCACTTTACTGCCTTTGATCTCAGCATAGTGACTACTACAAAGAAATAAAACCTTATCTTACCTTTTCCAGCATCTACTGCAGAAGACCTCAATAATGCATAGGAACATCTGGAAATACGGTAATTTTAGCTTTCAGAGATAAGAATTGACACAGAACAGGTAAAACGTACAAAGATCTTGTGTTGAAATGAGCTGATTAAGGTTAGGTAACTTAAAAACATTGTGTATATAGAATTTTCAGTCCATGGTTGCTATATCTTGCAATTTTATATAAAGTGCATTGGGGAGGTAGAGAATGTGACAATTATTTCTTCTTATCAATCTATTTTAATAGCTCGATTAGTTTGGAGAAGCATTCTGTTTTATATAAAGGGAGGGGAACGACAGTAAATCTCTTGTCATATACATCTATTTAGAGTTAACGGTGAGTTCATAGAGGATACATGGGCATAGTAAACAGATTTTGAAATGACAATTTTTTACTGGTTGCAAGTGCTAATTGCTAGTTTCTCAAGGGTATAGAATTAATCACCTGCTAGATTTACAGTCTCTAGGTTGAGACCTGAGGATGGAAGCAATAAGAAAAGCTCTTGAGGGACATATCATATGGCGAGTCTAAATATCAGTCTCTATGCATATGTAAATTGGTAACAAAGTTTTTTCAAAGCTCAAGTATGCTAATTTCAAACAGGCAGGACTAAAGCTAGCTTTTAGCAGCTGTTTAACGTCTGCCTGTGGGTGGTAGAGAGAGCTTAAAATACAAGCAAACAGTGGTGCATAAGTAATTAAGCAACATTTTGCTGGGCATAAATAATTCTGTTTATATTGCTCTTTTGAAGAATGTAGAATACAAAATAACAGATCAAGTGCACCTTTAGTCATCAGAGGTTACTGCTTTTCCTGTTTCTGTTTTCCATGGCTTCATATTTTAAGGAAAATCAAATGTAGTAAATATTTTGCCTCCCCTTCCCAATATTTTCCTGTGTATAATTCAGGCACAGGAGTCTACTCTTCTCTTTTATCTTTCAGTGTAATATTTATTTTTTTAAAATCCTCCCATATTTAAAGCATGCTACACCAAATAGCTTTCTATCTTTGCAGGCATATGAAACATTGATATAATAGAACAGATTTTATCTCTCATCGCACCCTCAGAAACTGTAAGTTCTCTCAGGTGTTTTCAGGGTCATATGGAAACAATTCATAAAATAAAAGCAGTTTGGAATTGTTTACATTTCTAATCTAACATTAACATTACAAGTTATTATGCATAACAGTAAGAATTCATGGAGATGGATATGTCTATTCTCTTTTGATATCTAACTTTAATTTAGAGGAAGTAACTACATTTAAGCAAAGGTAACAAATATTGGGAACAGTAACATATATCATTTTAACAATTTAGGTAAAACCTTCGAATTTACCAGAAATGACATAAGGAATTTGATATGACTGGAAAAACAGACAGCTAGGTTCTGGGCATTGATAAATGTCATATTTTAAAGCTTGATTCGGATTAAATGTTAATGATGAAAAAATGTGCATTTATTTACAGAGCAGTTACTTCTTGGGTGAAAAAAGAATGGTCCTGAAAGTGGATGACAAGGTCTTTAAGTACTGGTAGCTATAGCAAACTCAAGATTTTAAACCATATATCTTTCCATCAATATAATTTTCAGTCTTCTCTATAGATCTGTAATCCCCTGCTCATTCTTACCAAAGTTGTTGAAGAATCCACTTGATAGAATATGAGTGAGGACTAGTGCCTTAATCCGAGACTGCATTTTCTCGGTTGGGGAAAATAGGAATGGTATGATTGCTTTCTACAGTTTTACAGTTGTTAGTCCTCAACTTACAACAGTTCATTTCGTGACTGTTCAAAGTTACAACAGCCCTGAAAAAAGTGACTTATGATGATTTTTCAAATGACTGTTGCAGCGTCCCCTTGGTTATGTGATTTACATTTGGATACTTGACAACTGGCTCATACTTATGATGGTTGCAGTGTCCCGGGATCATGCGATCACCTTTTGCAACCTTTGGGCAAGCAAAGTCCATGGGGAAGTCAAATTCACTTAACAACTGCGTAATTAACTTAACAATTGTGGTGATTGTTCTGTCCGGAAAAACGCGAGGTAGACCGGGTTCCAACAACAAAGTCTTTATTCCAACAACAGTCAGTAAAAACGGAATATTGGCTCAAGCTGCGACAGCCTTTTTATACTCTCCTGTCTGCCGGCTTGTAGCCAATGACATTCATTTGATTTTGCTGCCTTTGTGCGGCTTCGAGGATTGGTTCCTTTTTGAACCAATCCCTTTTAGTTTTTAGTAACCAATCAGAATGAGTTATTTGGAGCAAACTATTTTATACAGAACACCCCTCCCCTCTTAGTTCAGTCCTACGTGGTGACGTAGTCTCGCAGGTAGGTGGGGCTTCTCCTGACTCGACTGGACTTGCGCGGTTCATTTTTGTTGGAGACTTCGACCGGTTCGGATGGGGCTGCCATGTCTTCCATCCTTCTCCCTGGAACCGTCTGGAAGGGTGAGTCAGCCATTTTACTGCCGCCTGAGTTGCTTAGGCCGGCGGTTTTGCCGCTCCCTCCCGTTTCCTCCGGGCAGGTCGAGCTGGCCTGGCTGGCCCCCTCCGATGGACTCTTCACGCAACTTCCTTCAAACAGTGAGTCTCTATTTTGCTCTTTTTGCCTGTACTCATTTTCGGAGTTTGATTTAAACGGTTCTTTATTTATTTCTCGCATTTCCCCCCCCCTTTGGTTTGAATTTCGTCGTTTTTGTATATGCATGGTTGTGTTTTTTTCATTTCTTTCTAAATTTCGGGAACGAAGCTGGTCTATGTGCCGCTTCCATTCCCTGCCGTCGTCTACCGTTAATCGGTAGGACTTGGGGCCTGTTATTTTTGTAATTTGTCCCGGTAGCCATAATGGGTCCCCAGTGAAGTTTTTAGCAAACACTAAATCGCCAATTTCAAAACTCCTGAATCGCGTAGAGGAGTCGGGGGGGGGGGGTTTCTGGTGTGAAATTTGGATGCAGCCTATCTAGGTGCGACCTTAATTTTCTCCCCATCAGTAGTTCTGCTGGGGTTTTGTTGGTTGTGGTACTTGGTGTTATATGTTGGAGGGTCAGTAATCGGTTTATTTTGTTTTGGACATCTCCAGTGTCCATTTTTTCTAAACCCTCCTTGGTAAACCTGACCATTCTTTCTGCTCTACCGTTTGCAGCCGGATGGACCGGCGCGGTAAGGGCATGTCTTATACCTAGGGAAGCTAGGTATTGCTCAAATTGTAGGCTGGTTAATTGTGGCCCATTATCGGACACTAGGACGTCCGGTAGGCCATGGGTTGCAAAAAGTTTGTCTAATTGTTTTATCACGGTTTCTGTTGTCATTGATGGCATAATTTTTACCTCTAGCCAATTAGAGTATGCATCCACGACAATCAGAAACATGTGCCCCTTGGTAGGACCTGCGAAATCGATGTGGATTCGCGACCAGGGGCCTCTTGGGGTTTCCCAGTCCCTTACGGGTGCTTTTGGTGGGGATGGTCTGATTCTCTGGCATTTGTTGCATGAGTTTACCCAGTATTCTATGTCCCTATCAATACTCGGCCACCAGACATAACTTCTAGCAAGGCTTTTCATTTTAACAATTCCAGGGTGGCCCTCGTGCAACATACCTCGTACCCTGGGTTGCAATTTGTTAGAAATAATTACCCGCTCACCCCACAATAAACACCCTTTTTGGATTGAGAGTTCAGTTTGTCTGGTCCGGAAAGGTTTAAAAGTCTCAGTTTTTTGGTCTTCCGGCCAACCTCTACCTACCCAGTTAAGGACGCGGGCAGTCAATGGGTCTTTTGCGGTAGCTCTGGCGACATCATTCGCGGATATGGGTAGATCGGGGCAAGTCCCTATCTGTAGAGCAGTCATTGTTGGTGCCGGGCCTTCTTCTGTTGATGGCAAGGGTGCTCTGCTCAAGGCGTCTGCATGGGAAATTTGTTTCCCTGGCCGATGTATTAGAGTATAGGAATAGGCTGCTAGGAACTCCGACCACCTAGTCATTCTTGGGGACAGAATATTTGGTGTGGGCCTGTTTCCCGCCAAAATTCCTAATAGCGGTTTGTGGTCTGTTACGATTTGAAAAGTTCGCCCATATAGGTACTCGTGGAAACGTTTTACCCCAGCGACGATTGCTAGGGCTTCTCTGTCCAAATGGCTGTAATTTCACTTGGTTTTTGACAGGGTTTTTGAATAGTATGCAACAGGTGCCTCTCTTCCATCAGGTAGTTGGTGGCTCAGGATGGCACCGATTCCAAATGGTGAGGTGTCGCAGGTCACTCTCAATGGTGGTGTGTCGCTAAATTGAATGAGAACGGTGTTCGATGTTAGCAAGTTTTTTATTTGCTGGAAAGCTTTCTTTTCTTTATAACCCCAAGTCCAAAATGCTTTCTTGTCCAGTAAACGGTGCAATGGTTCTGCTATTGTAGCCTTATTTGGTAGGAATACATTATAAAAATTTATCAGCCCTAGAAATGCTTGTAACTCGGTTTTGTTCTTTGGTTCTGGTGCGTCTTTAATGGCTTTAATTTTCTTTTCGGTAGGGTGTATACCTTCTCCGTCTATTAAATAGCCCAGGAATTCGACGCTCTTTTTTATTAGGCAGCACTTTTCTTTTTTTACTTTTAGGCCAGATTCCCTGAATTTGGTTAGTACTTCCTTAAATCTCTTTCTTAGTTGGTTTTCATTTTTTGCTGAGATTAGGACGTCGTCGAAATATGGTACGACTCCTTGTATGCCATTTAGGAGGCGTTCCATTAGGCTCTGAAAAACGCCTGGGGCTACACTCACTCCAAATTGGAGTCTGTTACATCTGAAAGCCCCCTTGTGAGTAACTATAGTCTGTGCTTCTGCTGTTTTGGGGTCTACTGGGAGCTGTTGATAAGCTTGTGCCAGATCGAGTTTGGCAAAAACTTTTCCACTCCCCAGGGAATGTAGTAAGTGCTGCACTACTGGCACCGGGTATGCGCTCTGTTGCAGTGCGTGGTTCAGGGTAGCCTTGTAGTCACCACAGATTCGAATGGACCCGTCAGGTTTAATAGGTGTAACTATAGGCGTTTCCCACTTGGCATGGTCCACAGGTTCTAATACCCCTTGTGTTACTAGTTTATTTAGCTCTTCCTCAATCTTTGTTTTTAAGGCAAAAGGAACTCGCCTGGCCTTTAGTCTCTGTGGGGTTACTAGACTAAAAGAAATAGGGTTTCCCCGATACTTGCCAAGTGAGCCGTCAAAAACGTCCTGGAATTCCTGGATTAGGTTTTCTTCCCAGTCAGTTGTGGCCACTCGGTCTATCCCGGTCATCCCGATGCCCAATGGCGCGAACCATTTGATGCCCAGGAGGCTTGGTCGGTCTCGGTTGACTATGGTCAGTGGTAGCACTTCAACATGATGTTTGTAAGTGACTCGGAATTGTCCCATGCCGACTACAGGGATTCGGTTTCCCTGGTAGTCTTTGAGTGTTAGCCGCTGCTTCTGGAGTTCTTTAGGTTGGATATCTGGGACTAGTTGTTTGAGGGTGTCCCAAGATACCATGGATAGGAAGGATCCAGAGTCTACTTCCATTTCGCAGGGCTTTTCTTCGATTTTCACAATTATCTTGACTTTCTTTCCGCTTTCCGTCTGAGCGCTTCCTATAGTAACAGTCTGATGTGTATTCTCTCGGTTAGAAGTTCGCTTGTTCCGCTGCCACTTTCTCTCAGCTCGCCTGGGCTCGGCCTGTGCGGGGGAATTGCTGCATCTCGTTGGGCTGTAGTTTTTCTTGTTCCTGCAGACTTTCTCGATATGCCTTCGTTTCTTGCAAGTTCTGCAAATGGCATCGAGAAACCTGCATTTGGCTCGAGGATGATTTCCTCCACAGCCAGCGCATTCCCGCCAAAATCTCCTTTCGCGCTCTTTCTTGTTGGCGTACAGGCGGTGGACCTCATCATCTACTTCGTCTGATTCGGACGTCTTGCCATAATCTTCGTGGTGAGTGGTAGCGGGAGACTGTTTTTTTCCTCTGGCCAGGCTTGTTTCGTCTCCGTTCGCGTTCATCTGCTTCATTTTAACAGCCGATTTTTTCACGGCTTCAGCGGCTGTGGCTTCCGCAATGGCCTCGGCTATGGTTATGTTGGGCTTGTTTAATAGTTTGCTCTGTGTTGTCGAGTCTCTTAAGCCCAACACTACTCGGTCTCTCATGGCCTCATCTAGGTTTAGGAATTCGCACTCTCCCCCTATTTGTCGGAGAGCGGCTACGAAGTCAGCGATGGTCTCACCTTCTCTCTGGTCTCTTCGATAGAATTCGTGTCGCTTTATAAGGTTGGACACCATCGGGGTGTAGTGAGCTTTGAGCAGCCTCTGAAGTTCTGGCCATGTCAATTGCTTGACGTCTCGGGGCTTCGCTAGGGCTTTGGCCATCTTGAAGATTGTAGGCCCGCAGTGTGTTAAGAACACAGCCCTCTTGCGCTGATCTGAGATTCCCTCCATCTCATTGCTTTCCAAGTACATCTGGAAACGGTCTACATAGGAATCCCAATCCTCTTCGTTGGGATTAAAAGGTGCGGGCGGTGCGTTGTTCCTGGCCATTCTGTTTGCCGTCTGGAATTCTATATCACCGCGTGCTTGGTCTCGCGTTTAGGACAATCCCACCTTCGGCTTGTAGCCAATGACATTCATTTGATTTTGCCGCCTTTGTGCGGCTTCGAAGATTGGTTCCTTTTTGAAACAATCCCTTTTAGTTTTTAGTAACCAATCAGAATGAGTTATTTGGAGCCAACTATTTTATACAGAACAGTGATTGACTTAACAAATGTGGCAAGAAAAGTCATAAAATAGGATAAAACTCACTTAACTAAATTCCCACTTAGCAAAATAAATTCTTGGCTGAATTGTGGTTGTAATTCAAGGACTACCTGTACACATTGTTTTCGTTCTAATGATTCTATAATTGCATCGATTCTTTTACACTATTCCCCAAGTTATGGATGATAACTGACTATCTATTAGAAACTTTGAGGGAATGTATGATTGATTTTGGACCATGTGGTTTATATTCAGCAAGAGCTTGTCCTTTGATAATACTTTAAGGAAACTAAGAGGATTCATATATCATTGTAATGCAATAGCTATTCATGGATGAGATGAGTGCATGATTGCCATGTTACCTAGTGCACTTTAAGAAAAACTGCACAATCTCAATTAGATTAATTGGAAGTATTATCTAAATTTTTTGATCATCAGTAGGTTAGGTTATTGAATTTAGTAACTGAGACAATAGGCCAGAACACACAGTTGTAGTTGATTAGTGCTGTAAGAATAAACAGAGAGTTTCCCTTTTTTCCCACCTTTTTCGTCTGTGTGTTCTGGATACTCTTTAATTTACCTCATGATATTCCTATGTTCCTGGCTATCTTGTATTTTCTCTTTCTGGATAATGAGAAAGACTGCTATAAGTCTGGATGTTTAGTGTGTTTCTCTCTCTCTCTGTGTGTGTATGTATGTGCATTTGTATATGTATATATGTTTATGTTTTCTAAAGTTTTCGTGGGTATTTATATGTATGGTACTTAAGGCCCTGTCACACTGCCCAACGGATGCAAAACGTTAGTAAAAAGGACACAACGGATGAGCAAAATGTTCCATCCGTTGTTATCCGCTCTCAAAAGGGCCAAAAATTTGCATAACCGGAGCGGATAACACGGAAAGGAACGGACGCGGGGAGGATGCAGGGCGGATGGAAAGCAGATGCGGAACGGAAGCGCAGCGGATGGAAGCGGATGGAAGCGGATGGCACATCTGCTAGGCTTCCGGGGGACCTCAGCAAAGCGGACGCGGAATGGATATAGCGGATGCACAGCAGATGCACAGCGGATGAAGCGGATGCAGAGCGGAAGCCTAGCGGGTGCACAGCGGAAGCCTAGTGGATGCCTTGCGTTAATTGCGCGTGCAGGGGGGATTTATTTTGTCAGCCCCGCGGATATAAAGGGAAGCAGCTCGCACGTGGCCAGCATTCAGAGGAAAGACCTGTTGTTGGATACATCGAGTCCTTGCCTGCCCTGCCTGCCAGCCTTCCTGCCAGCCTCCTGGCCAGCCTCCCTGCCAGCCTTGCTCTCTGCCTGCTGCCAGCCTGCCTTCCAGCCTCCCTGCCAGCCAGTCTGCCTGCCAACCTTGGTGCCTGCCTGCCTGCCTTCCTGCCAGCCTTCCTGCCAGCCTTCCTGCCAGCCTTCCTGCCAGCTTTGATGCCTGCCTGCCTGCCAGCCTTCATGCCTACCTGCCTACAAGGCTTCCTGCCAGCCTTCCTGCCAGCCTTGGTGCCTGCCAGCCTCCCTGCCAGCCTCCCTGCCAGCCAGCAACCCCACAACCATGGGGAAGAAGCGAAAGCCTCAGCAACCTGCCGCCATCCCTGGCAAGAGGGACAGGGCCACCCTCCCGCCCCCTGTCCCTGACTCTGCTTCTGCTGGGGCTTCTGCTGCTCGGGCTCGCTCTTCTGGTGCTGGAGCTTCTGCTGAAGCTGCTCCTGGCGGTGGTGCTTCTGCTGGTGCTTACTCTGCTGAAGCTGCTCCTGGTCCTGCTGGTCCTGCTGGTCCTGCTCGTGCTCCTGGACTTGCTCGTACTGCTTGTACTGCTCGTGCTCTGGCCTTGCTCGTCCTGCTCGTCCTGCTCGTGCTCCTGGTCCTGCTGGTGCTGCTGGTGCTGGTGCTGCTGCTGATCCTGCTGGTGCTGCTGGTGCTGCTGCTGCTGATGTGGATCCTGCTGCTGCTGCTGCTGATGATGATGATTATGATCCTGCTGGTGATGATGATGATGATGATGATGATGATGATGATGATGATCCTGCTGGTGCTGCTACTGCTGGTGGTGTGGAGGAGCAGCCCCGACTACCTGGGTGCCCCTCTGATGAGGGCCCATCTGATCCTGCCAAAGGGAGGAAGAGGCGTATGTGACAATGGGAGAGGAGGCAATATTGAGGAGGAACACGAGGATGAGGTGCTGGAGTGGCTGAGAGAGAATGAGTATCTGTGGCGGAAGGGACACCAGCTGTACAGGGACACCAAAAGGAAGCAGGCTGCTTGGAGAGAGAAGGCGGAGAGTATGGGCTACACTTCAGAGGTGCTCCTCGGCTGGTGGAAGCACATGCACACCTGGTACGGAAAGCTGCACCTCAAGAAATCTGGCCAGGCCACGGTTAAGCTGACGGACAGAGAGACCTATGTCATGGCCAGGTGCAGCTTCCTGGAGGGTGAGATCCGCCACCGAGGAGCACCAGGAGCCTCTCTCACAACCCTCTCTCTCCGGCAGCCTGCTGAGAGCCAGTCCTCTTCTGGCTGAGAGTCAGTCCCTGTCTCCAGGCAGGTTTCTGTGGAGCGTGCCATGGCGGAGAACCCGCGGACAGGTGTTGTAACCATGGTGGAGCACGTGGAGGACTCCCTGGTGTGGTGGGAGAAAGGAGACGGCACGTCCACCACAGCTGTACCCCCATCCACCCCCCCCAGCTCCACCTCCACAGAAAGGCAGAGAGCCAGACAGCAGGAGGGGCAGAGCCACACTGTCATCCTGGAGATCAGGGACACCATCCGGACCAGTATAGATCTCCTCTCTCAGCTGGTCCACACCGACTCCTCATCCTCCAACCGCAAGCCCTTCCTCACCTATGTCAACCAGACCCTCAGGAACATGGAGGAACCCCAGTACCAGGTGGTGAAGGACCGGATCACCGAGCTGCTTCACAACCCTCCAGATCCAGAGGAACCTGCTCCCACCCAGTCCAGGTCTGCTTCTCCACCCCAGGTGATGTCCCTCCCATTCCAAGGCTTCCCACAGCCCCTCACCTACCAGGGCTATGGCTACCAGGAGGTCCAGCAGCACAGGCAGCAGCCCTTCCCAGTCCAGGCACAGGCTCATCGGGCGACACCGTTGCCACCGGTTCCACTGATGCCACTGATACCACCCACTCCAATGATGCCACCGACGACAGCGATGCCACCCACACCACTGATGCCACCCACGCCAGTCCTCACCCAGCTGCAGACCAGACAGCCCCACTACACTACTCCTTCCTCCACCCCACAGCCAAGCCCGGCCTCAGTACATCTGTCATCAGTACTGGGGCTGACACTCCATGGCATGGAGGAAGGACCTCTCAGCATCACGGGTCTGAGCCAGCTGTCCGAGAGCTTTCTCAACACACCGTCACCTGTTGTCCTCTCGGGGCCAGGCACCCCAGTGGTGCTTCAGACCAGCAGTGCAGCAGCACCCACCTCCACAGCACCTGGACCCTTCACCCCTGAGACTGGGCACACCTCTGAGTGATCAAGAGGAGTGCCAGAGACTGGCTGGCTGGCTACCTGTGGAATTTATTTGGACACTTGACTTGGGTCATTTTGCTTTTACAGCTTGTTGTTCAATAAAGTCTATCTTTGATTCACACACTTGCTTCATTTCTTTATTTTAATAAAGTCTTGGTGGAAACTTTTAGAAATGGTTTAAGCCTTTGCATGCTTGTGGGATGGGTTAAGATAACAGTGGGGTGGGCAGGGATAACTGTGGAATGAGCAGGGATACCTTTGGGATGGGTAATAGCTGTGGGATAGATAAACCTCCAGTGCAAGCATAGTGGGACTGTATGGTCCACCCTCCCAGGTGCCACACCTATGGCCCTTTATTATCAGTAACAATGTAATCATTCATCCACACATTTCAACAAAAACACAACTCTTTATTAAATGCCCTGATCATTGTAGGCCCACCCAACATACATGGCCCAATCTCATCAGTGTGATGAGACAGGCTGAAGGAAGCATCAATTAATCATCTATCATCCTGTCTTGCCACTCCACCGCTCCACCTGGGGAGTTGCACCAGTGTTTCAGCAGGTTGCGCTGCTTCTTCCCTTCACGTGAGGCTCTGTTGGGGCCTTGCACATCCTCAGTGTCTATCAGGTTTCGCCCTTGCCTCCATTCCCCAGGCTCCATGACCCCATTGCCTTGTTGGAGGTCCATGAGCCTGTTCTGCAAGACTGGGTAGCGGGTGTGCATGAGATTGTGCAAGATGCAGCAAGCTTTCACGATCCTCCTCACGGTCTGTGGGTGATGCTGCATGGTGGTGAGAAGTACCTGGAACCTGTTGGCCAGGATGCCAAAGACGTTCTCCACCCCCCGCCTTGCCCTGAACAGCCTGTAGTTGAAGATCCTCTCTTCACGGGTGAGGCATCTGGAGGTGTAGGGCTTCATGAGGTGGGTTCTGAGGGAGAAGGCGTCATCCCCCATGATGAAGTAGGGCACATCTTGCATGTCGTTGGGCATGGGGTCTGGATCTGGGAAGCCCACGATGAGGTTGCGTTCCAGCCCCTCCTTGAGGTCACTGGCGTTGTATACCTGGGCATCTGAACATGAGCCGTTGCCTGAAGCATCGATGTACATGAACTTGTAGTCAGCATCGACCATGGCGAAGAGGATGATGCTGAAGAAGCCCTTGTAGTTGAAATAAGTGGACCCCGACTTGGCTGGCGCTTTGCAGGCCACGTGCTTGCCATCTATGGCTCTAATGGTATGTGGGAAGCTCCAACGGTGTGTGGGAATTTCCACTTCTGATACCACTGCTCTGCAACTTTCTTCCATCCTTCTTCAGTGGAGGGGCACCAGGTATTCTTTGATGATGGCCTGCACCACTTCTCTGACCACAATGCTGATGGTGTTGTGTGGCACCTTCCAGCCATACTGCATGCTCCTGTAGGTGGTCCCTGAGGCCAGGTGGAGGTATCCTCATGAAGTTTTGGAATGCACAAGTATCTTCGTTACTGAGCTCCACCATCAGCTTGTTGTACAGTCCGTACTCTGCTGTTCTCCCGATCCATCTTCGGACCCCGACACTTCTTGGCCGCCTTCTTTTCTTCTCGCAGAACAATTTAAAGAGCCTGTAGATGGCTTTGCACTGTTGCAGAACGATGCTGGCTACCAAAAGGACTGTGTTACGATCTATGGTGGACATGACTGGATGCTGTGGAAGAGCAAGAGGCAGATGAAGGCTGCAGAGGTCTGCACAGCAGGGCTACTGGTCTGAAAGTGGGATCCAGGTGACTTGCTCCCCCTTTTTATAGGCAATATAGGTTTTCTACTATGTGTCCTTCTGCATCCTCTAGGCATCCTCTAGACATCCTTAATATCTGAGATAGGTCCCCTCTGCGAATGTTTTTTCCGTTTTAAATGCTTTGTTTCCGTGCTGCATCCGCTAGGCATCCGTTCTGCATCCGTTCTGCGTCTGTTCCGCTTCCTCCCTGCGTCCGAGCTGATGTGAGTTGCACGGATGTGGAACGGATGCCTAGCGGATATAGCGGATGCGTAACGGATGCAGAACGGATGCCTAGCAGATGCGTAGCGAAACGGACGAATTGGATACATTTTCCGCGCAAAAGTTTTGAGCAGCTCAAAACTTTCTGAGCGGATGAAACGTCCATAAATGGATGCTGGATGGATAGAGAGGAAGCAAAACGGAGGCAGTGAGGATTTTACATCCTCTTTGCATCCGTTGGTGTAGTGTGACAGGGGCTTAAGCTTCGTTCGGGTATTTTCCCATGTCATTATAGTTGTGCTTTTAAAGTTGTAGCAACGTTTTGGCAGAATCCCATCTGCCATCACCAGGCTGGTGTATTGGGTTTGTCTGTGTGTCAAGCTTTCACAGCCATTTCTGTTTTAAATTTGGTGCTAGCCTACTGCTCTATTAGAATGTTTTTTTCTTCATCCTAATTGGTTGGGAGTCTTGGTCTGTGTTTATTGGTCTTGGAGTTTGCTATGTTCTGCTTGATTGGTGTTTCTAATATCGTCTGTTTGTTTTGTAGCGTTTTTTTGTCTTGATTGGCTGGCAAGATTGTGTTACATGTATTGGGTGCTTTTAGTGTGGCTTGGCTTCGGATGAATGGCTGGCTATCATTAATTAGGAAGCTAGGTTTCATCTGGGTGCCTGGCTGGGGTGTGTTTGAGCTGGAGGTATCAAGGGGAGTCTGTTTGTGCCCAGGTGTTAGCCTGGCTTGTGGCGTGGAGATTTTTTTGTTTGTGAGTGCAGGCTTCCAGATAATTGACAGTCTGGTGGAGTCATCTCTTCTATTCATGCTTTCAGGTCTTTTTTCAATCTCTATGGCTTCTCTGATAATTCTGTAGCTGGGATTTTTTATAGTAGCTAGGGTTTTGGTGCCTTGAAGTCAATGCTATGACCTGTAGCTTTCTTGTGTTGGACTAGTGAGGAGGTGTGTTCCACCTTTTTTACTGCAATTTTGTGTTCATCCAGATGGGTACTTATTCTTCTATTGATCTGTCTGATGAATGTGGCCGGGCATGATGCACAGGGAACTTTGTATATGCCTTGGTTTTCCAGGTCAATTTTATCTCTGGGGTTTCTTAAGATGGCTGCTATTTTTTTCTCTGTTTTGAAGGCAGTCTTGATGTAATGCCTGTGTAGTATCTTATTGATTTTGTCTGTAGTACCTCTTATGTAGGGCAGGACAGCTGTTCCATAGGTCTGTTCATCTCCTAGGTCTCTATTATGTCTCAGTGTGTTTTTTGGATCAGACCTGTGATTTTGTTTTTGTGGAAGCCGTTGGCTGTCAGTATTTTAGTCAGGGTGCATAGTTCAGTCTTTATGTGTATCTTATCTGCCAGGCATTTGGTTCTGGCAATTTGTGTTATGGCCATGGAGTTTATCTGTGCTGGATGGTGGTGGGATTGGGTGTTGAGACACACATAAAGACTGAACTATCTATCTATCTCTATTTATATCTCTATCTCTATCTATCTCTATTTCTTTCTCTCTGTCTATCTATCTGTCTGTCTGTCTGTCTGTCTGTCTGTCTGTCTGTCTGTCTATCTATCTATCTATCTATCTATCTATCTATCTATCTATCTATCT
>BLBF01000011.1:6178211-6206260 GCA_015471245.1 Laticauda colubrina | reverse complement strand
TCTATCTATCTATCTATCTATCTATCTATCTATCTATCTATCTATCTATCTATCTATCTATTCCCCCTAACTCACTTCCCCTTCCTTCCCCTCATTTGGGAGAAGTCTGAGCCATCTGAGGCTAGAGTTAAACCCAAACAGTGTGGCCTGAAATGGATAGAGGCGTCCAGAATGGTTTTGTAGTTAGAAGCTCAAGGAAGTTCCTATTGCTACAGGAACTGCACATAACACTGCCAATATAATGCTTCCCTAAACTCCAGACCCCCTGGGTTGCTGAGGCATCTATGGTGAATTGGATTTTAAGAGTTTTATGTTTTTTTGACTTTTTGTATGCAGCCCAGAGTCAAGTTTCTTTGCTTTTGTCAATGGCTTTGCCTTGGGTACAGAATCAGATAAGGGAGTACAACACATTGCTAGTTGTCTGTTAGCCCTTGAAGATAGATAAGATTAGGAAACCAAAGTTATGAATGTTAATATGGTTTTCATTTCAAAATTCAACTAACAAAAATCAGCTAACCTTCCAGATCCAGCTTGTGTGCTGATGCAGGCTACAAAAAGCAGATGATTCTTTTTCCTCTTTCCCTCTTTGTGTCATATTGCCCCTTCAGCCCAGAAATCCTTGCTTTCATCTGGCCTCCGATTATCCATCTCCAAGTAAAGTGATACCTATTCAAAGGGTGCTCTCCTTTAACATCTACATTATAAATCTATCTACTTTGCTATGACATGAAGCCTAAAAATTTTGAGTTTGTTCACTGTGGGAGGACTTTCTATTTTTCTCTTTCTACCTTCTCTTCTAGAGCTGAAAAACCAGAATGTAAATAACTTCTTAACTCTCCTTCCAGTTCCCAGAAATTCTCAGAACTAAATGTCTCTTAGAGCAGTGGTCCCCATCCTTTTTTGTACCAGTGACCAGTTTCACGATTATTCATTCTTCCATGGACTGATACCTGAGTAACGCGAGACTCCACCACCATCGGGATGGCTCTTAGTTCAGAGCCACCACCCCCCTTCGATGAAACTAAGGCGTGAGGATTCCTTCAGCACCCAAACACCACTTTCCAATCGAAAACCTGGAAGCACTTTCCAACCGAAAACCCGGAAGCAACCAAAAACCCAGAAGCGCCTTTGAAACAAGATGGCGGTGCTCAAGCTTTGCGGCCCAATACAAAATGATCCACGGTCCGGTACCGGTCCAGGGACTGGTGGTTGGGGACCCCTGTCTTAGAGTACTAGCTGCTCATTATTTTATTGCTTTCTATACCTTAGCCTCTAACATTGTTTAATAAATTGCACTGATTGATTAAGTTTTATTTTTTTAGATTTTCAAACCTCCTTATCTATTCATTTAGTACCTTAATAGATTCTGTCCCAAGTTGAATTGGCACTGTAGGAAACCAGTTTACCCCATACCCTCCTAAAACTTTTATGTACAGGAAGTTTTATCCAGTGGGGGAGGGAGGGAAGCAATATAAATAAAATAGTCTCATCTACTTTTATCTCAAATATTTGTAACAAGGGAAAAGCTATTAATTTAGCTCATGGTTTTTGGAATGCTGTATTTTGAGTAAAGGAGAAACAACCCATTTTAAACTCAAACAACCATTTCAAGTTCAAGATGGAGGTGAGAATGACTTTGAAAAGTTTTGAATTCCAAACATTTTGCACAGTTCTACCATGTTTCTCCAACAATACAGCCTCCACCAATAGGAAGGCCCAGCATGATTTCGAGGCATGAGGTGAAATTAAGCTCTGCCCCCCAAATTTAGGCCTATTTAAACCATGCTTTTCCCCGCCATTTCTCACATCATTCGTTAGAACTACATGAGGTGAAGAGAAATGGGCGGGGGAAGGGCAGGGAGGATGGGGAGAAAACTTGCGTTTAGGAGTGCCCTGCAGGTAGTCTAGGCTAGAATACCCCGATAGCCGATAGAAGCTCCCTGAAGGCAGAGTCCCCAGCTGCTTCAGGGCGTGGCGTGGCTACCCATGTCCCCTCGCCTTTAGGCAGTCTCTTTCGGATGATGGAAGCTCCCCAAGTGCAGTCACCAGCCACTTCGATTGGCTGGTAGAAGCGGCCTCAGGGCGAGCGCACACACACACACACTCCCCTTGCCGCGAGGCCGCTTCTACTGGCTGATCAAAGTGGCTGGTGATTTCATTTGGGGAGTTTCCATTGCCCAAAAGAGACTGCCTAATGGCAAGGGGACACGGGCAGCCACACCTTGCCCCAAAGCAGCTGGGGATTCTGCTTTCAAGGAAGCTTTTGTCTGCCGAAAGAAGCGGCCTCGGGGCAAGGGGAATGTGTGCGCTCACCCCGAGGCCGCTTCTACCGGCTGATCGAAGTGGCTAGTGACTGCATTTGGGGAACTTCCATCACCCGAAAGAGACTGCCTAAAGGTGAGGGGACTTGTGCAGCCACGCCTCTCCCTGAAGTGGCTGGAGACTCTGCCTTCAAGGGAGCTTTCGTCTGCCGATAGAAACGGCCCCATGGCAAGGGGAGTGTGTGTTTGTATGTGTGTGTGTGTGCGCTCCCCCTGAGGCCGCTTCTACCAGCCGATCAAAGTGGCTGGTGACTGCATTTGGGGAGCTTTCATCTCCTAAAGAGACTGCCCTGAAGCAGCTGGGGACTCTGCCTTCAGGGAGCTTTTGTTGACCAATAGAAGGGGCCAAGTGGTGAGGTACGTTCGTATGGGCCACTCTAGGTGGGGGAGGAAATTAGGTCACCTCAAAAAAGATGGCCTCGCCATTTTTTCAGGGGTCAAAAAAAAAAAAAGCCCAGCCTTATTTTGTGAGAAACACAACAGTTGTTAGATTTTAATCAGAGGATCACCAGTAATCTCTAGTGTACTTCAAATTATCCTGAGACTATGATAACAAGAAGTCAGCATTGATGTCCCAAAGGTTTTTAAAATGTGGTACA
The DNA here is from genome assembly GCA_015471245.1 of Laticauda colubrina. Taxonomy (NCBI): domain Eukaryota; kingdom Metazoa; phylum Chordata; class Lepidosauria; order Squamata; family Elapidae; genus Laticauda; species Laticauda colubrina. The sequence continues at coordinate 6,203,340 of BLBF01000011.1, read as the reverse complement.
GTAAGTGTATTCACTGCATACTAAAATATATTTGCCTTGTTGCTAGATTGTTCTGGTTCTACCTCATTTGAGCACTGTGAATTGTTGTAATTCTCCAACCACAAAGAAACAACCAATCACTGAACTTTAAGCCCCTGTCACACAGCACCAATGGATGGAAAGAGGATGTAAAACGGAGAGAAACACTTGCCATCCGTTGGTTAAGGTGATGCATCCGTTCTGAACTCACTGCGTCCGTTTTTCATACTCTCTATCCGTCCAGCATCCGTCTACTGACATTTCATCTGCTCAAAAGGTTTTGAGCTGCACAAAATTTTTTGAGCGGAACATCCGTTAGACGTCCGTCATCATCCTTTATGTGTCCGCTATATCCGCTAGGCATCCACTGCACATCCACGCAAATCGTATCTGCTCCAGCGGAAAACGGACACAGGGAGGAAGCGGAATGGACGCGGAATGGACACTCAGCATTAGTAGCATGGACGTAGAAAGGATGAAAGCGGATGCAGCTTGCATACAAAGCATTAAAACGGAAAAAATGTTCGTATAGGGGACGTATCTCGGATATTTAGGATGTCTGCAGGATGCCAAGAGGATGCAGAAGGACACCTAGTGTAAAACCTACATTTCCTATAAAAAGGGGGAGGAACTCACCTGGATCTCACTTTCAGTCCAGCAGCCCTGGTGTGCAGATCTCTTCAGCCTTGCTCTTGCTCTTGCTCTTCCACAGCATCCAGTCATCTCCACCATGGATCATCACACACTCCTTTTGGTAGCCGCCATCGTTCTGCAACAGTGCAAAGCCATCTACAGGGTCTTTCACCTGTTTTACGCGAAGAAAAGGAGGCATCCAAGAAGTGTCTGGGTCCGAAGATGGCTCACGAGAAGAGCTGAGTACGGACTATATAACAAGCTGAGGAACAAAGACCCTCGTGCATTCCATAACTTCACTCCAGCCATGTGTGACGAAGTTGTGGAGCGGCTGACACCCTGGTTGACCAAGGCAAACACCAACTTCCGGCCCAGCCTGGACCCTGGGCTGAAGGTGGCACTGACTCTGCGCCACCTGGCCTCCAGGGCCACGTACAGGAGCACGGAGTATGCCTGGAGGGTACCACACAACACCATCAGCATTGTAGTCAGAGAAGTGGTGCAGGCCATCATCGAAGAATACCTGGAGGAGCTTCTCCAGTGCCCCTCCACTGAAGAAGGCTGGAAGAAAGTTGCAGAGCAGTGGTATCAGAAGTGGAACTTCCCCCACACCATTGAAGCCATAGATGGGAAGCACGTGGCCTGCAAAGCTCCAGCCAACTCAGGGTCCACTTATCACAACTACAAGGGCTTCTTCAGCATCATCCTCTTTGCCATGGTCGATGCTGACTACAAGTTCATGTACATCGATGTTTCAGGCAACGGCTCATCTTCAGATGCCCAGGTATACAATGCCAGTCACCTCAAGGAGGGGCTGGAATGCAACCTCATCATGGGCTTCCCAGATCCAGACCCCCTGCCCAACGACACACAAGATGTGCCCTACTTCATCGTGGGTGATGACGCCTTCTCCCTCAAAACCTACCTCATGAAGCCCTACACTTCCAGATGCCTCACCCATGAAGAGAGGATCTTCAACTACAGGCTGTCCAGGGCAAAGCGGGTGGTGGAGAACGCCTTTGGCATCCCGGCCAACAGGTTCCAGGTACTTCTCACCACCATGCAGCATCGCCCAGAGACCATGAGGAACATAGTGGAAGCTTTCTGCATCCTGCACAATCTCATGCGCACCCGCTACCCAGTATTGCAGAACAGGCTTGTGGACTACCAACAAGGCAATGGGGACATGGAGCCTGGTGAATGGAGGCAAGGGAGAAACCTGATAGATACTGTGGACGTGCAACGCCCCAACAGAGCTTCACGTGAAGGGAAGAAGCAGCGCAACCTCCTGAAACACTGGTGCAACTCCCCAGCTGGAGCAGTGGAGTGGCAAGACAGGATGATAAATGCTTAATGGATGCTTCCTTCAGCCTGTCTCATCACACTGATGAGATTGTGCCATGTATGTTGAGTGGCCCTACAATGAACAGGGCATTTAATAAAGAGTTGTGTTTATGTTGAAATGTGTTGATGAATGATTAAATTGTTACTGATAATAAAGGGCCATAGGTGTGGCACCTAGGAAGGTGGACCATACAGTCCCACTATGCTTGCACTGGAGGTTTATCTATCCCACAGCTATTACCCATCCCACAGGTATCCCTGCCCATCCCACTGCTATCCTAACCCATCCCACAGCTATTACACATCCCACAGGTATCCCTGCCCATTCCACTGCTATCCTTACCCATCCCACAGCTATTACCCATCCCACAGGTATCCCTGCCAATTCCACTGCTATCCTTACCCATCCCACAAGCATTCAAAGGCTTAAACCATTTCTAAAAGTTTCTACCAAGACTTTATTTACTAAAAGAACTGAACCAAGTGTGTGAAGCAAAGATAAACTTTATTAATAACAAACTGTAAAAGCAAGATGACCCAAGTAAAGTGTCCCAAGCAAAGATAAAGTCAACAGGTAGCAACCCAGTCTCTGGCACTCTTCTCAGTCACTCTGAGGCGTGCCCATAGTCTCAGGGGTGAAGGGTCCAGGTGCTATGGAGGTGGCTGCTGCTGGAGTGCTGGTCTGAGGCGCCATTGGGGTGCCTCGCCCCGAGAGGACAACAGGGGATGGTGTGTGGTGGAAGCTTTCAGAGAGCTGGCTCAGTCCTGTGATGTTGAGAGCCCCTTCCTCCATGACATGGGGTGTCAGTCCCAAGACCAATGACAGATGCTCTGAGGCCAGGCTTGGCTGTGGGGTGGAGGAAGGAGGAGTGTAGTGGGGCTGTCTGGTCTGCAGCTGAGCATGGTTAGTCGTGGCTGGCATCTGTGGTGTGGGTGGCATCGGTGGCATCGGTGGCACCGGTGGCGTCTGATGTACCTGTGCCTGGACTGGGAAGGGCTGCCTGTGCTGCTGGAACTCCTGGTAGGCGTAGCCTTGGTAGGTGAGGGCCTGTGGGAAGCCTTGGAAGGGCTGTGACATCACCTGGGGTGGAGGAGCAGACCTGGACTTGGTCGGAGCAGGTTCAGCTGGGCCTGGAGGGTTGTGAAGAAGACTGGTGATCCTGTCCTTTATCACCTGGTACTGTGATTCGGACATGTCCATGAGGGTCTGGTTGACGTAGGTGAGGAAGGGCTTTCGGTTTGAGGATGGTATGTCGGTGTGTACCAGCTGAGAGAGGAGATCTACGCTGCTTTTGATGGTGTCCCTGATCTCCAGCAGGACAGTGTGGCTCTGCCCCTCCAGTCTGGCTCTCTGCCTGCTTTCTGTGGAGGTGGATCTGGGGGTGGGCGTGGGTTGGTCTCTGGTGGAAGAGCTCTCTCCTTGCTCCCATTGCGTCAGGGGGTCCTCCACGCACTCCGCCACGGGGAGTGCAGTTGTCGGGGGGGTCTCCGTCGTGGGACGGTCCACAGATACCTGCCTGGACACAGGAGCTTACTCTTGGCCAGAAGAGGACTGGCTCTCAGCAGGCTGCCTGAGAGAGAGGGTTGTGAGAGGGGCTGCTCCTCGGTGGCGGATCTCACCCTCCAAGAAGCTGCATTTGGCCATCATGTAGGTCTCTCAGTCCATCAGCTTGACCGTGGCCTGGCCAGATTTCTTGAGGTGCAGCTTCCCGGACCAGGTGTGCATGTGCTTCCACCAGCTGAGGAGCACCTCCGAAGTGTAGCCCAGGCTCTCCGGCTTCTCTCTCCAAGCAGCCTGCTTCCTCTTGGTGTCTCGATAGAGCCTGTGTCCCTTCCGCCATAGGTACTCATTCTCCCTCAGCCATTTGAGCACCTCATCCTCATATTCCTCTTCGATGGAGTATTGCCTCCTCTCCCGTTCTCACATATGCCTCTTCCTCCCTCTGGCAGGGCCATCTGGGCCCTCATCAGAGGGGCTTCGAGGTTCTAGGGGCTGCTCCACCACACCACCACCACCACCACCAGCAGCAACAACAACAACAGTAGCAGCAAAAGCAGGACCAGCAGCACCAGCAGGAGCAGGATCAGCAGCAGCAGAGTAAGCACCAGCAGCTCCAGCAAGACCAGGAGCACCAGCAGGACCAGCAGGACCAGGAGCACGAGCAGGACCAGGAGCAGTGCCAGCAGAGTAAGCACCAACAGAAGCACCAGTACCAGGAGCAGCGCCAGCAGAAGCCCCAGCACCAGAACAGTCAGCCCGAGCAGCAGAAGCAGAGTCAGTGCCAGGGGGTGGGATGGTGGCCCTGTCCTTCTTGCCAGGGCTGGCAGCAGATGGTACAGGCTTCTTCTTCTTCCCCATGGTTGTTGGCTGGAGATGTGTCTGTCAGCAGGTCTTTCCTCTGAATGGTGACCTGCTTGCGAGCTGCATCCTTTTATATCTGCCGGGCTGACGCAATCATCCTCCCCGCATGCACAGTGAACGCTTTGCATCCGCTAGGCATCCGCTAGGCTTCCATGATGCATCCGCATCATCCGCTAGGCATCCGCTCTGCATCTGTTCCTTCCATTGCGTGTCCGCTTCACTGTGCTCCCCCGGAAGCCCTGCAGATGTGCCATCTGCTTCCATCTGCTAGGCTTCTGTGGAGCATCCGCTTTACATCCTGGCTACGTCCTCCCCCCGTCCATTCCTTTCCATTGTTGTCTGCTCTCTTTATGCATATTTGGGGCACTTTTGAGAGCGGATAACAATGGATGGAAAATTTTCTTGTCCGCTGTGTCCTTTTTACATATTTTTTGCATCCGTCGGCCTATGTGACAGGCCCTTTAATTGTGGAAGAGATAAAAGTTTATAAGAACTGAAATGACACTAGAATTAAATGCTAAATTGAGAGGCTTTTAAGTGTTCTTTTTTATAAGGTAACCTTCAAACCAATACACCAATAAACAAAATTAAACCAGAATATAATAATTCTGGCAATAATTTACTGTGATACAGTGTTAAACTAAAACTGGTACTGCAACAGCAAAAACAAAGATGTCAGGCACAAGCTCAGAAATCAGACAGTGAGAGCCAATCAGTTCCAATTTTTTATTTGATTTTATATTATAGACAATATCTTACAAGACTAAACCTCTTACTTTCTAAGCTTCTCAATCAGAGGTGGTATTCAGTAGGTTCTAACCAGTTCTGGAGAACCGGTAGCAGAAATTTTAAGTAGTTTGGAGAATCGGCAAATCCCACCTCTGACTGGAGATTTTACAGTATCCTTCCGCTGCCACGCCCACCAAGCCACGCCCACAAAACCAGTAGTAAAAAAAGTTGAATCCCACCACTGTACTCAATATATCTTGAGAAATTTCAGTGTGATTAGCCTGAACCTCTCCTTCCTCCAGTTAGGGATTGTGCAGTCTCTTGATCTGAGTCTTTCTGGAAAATTTCTGAATTGGCAAACTACACACATACACACACACACACACACAGAATGAGAGAGAGAGAGATTTCAGGGCACAGATTTCTTCCCCCTGCTTTAAGCATTATATCCTTAGGTTGAAAAACAAGATCTGTCCTTTTTCCTGGGATGGAACATAGAACTGAAAATAATGGATTTCAGCAGTATGCATTGGTAATATCTTCTTTCCATTCTGATTTTCTCCCTCCCTTATTTGTTTTCCTTCATGGCTTTTCAAATAGATGTGATTATGTGAATCTGATTCCACTGCATTTTCCTTCATCTTACAAACACAATTTGCATAGTCACCTAAACATGGGCTGAAGATGACAGCAAAGCCATGCATTTTAAAATTGTGCTTTACTAATACAGAGGAGGACTTTTCTGAACCTTTCCTGAATTTTAAAGGAAAGCCATAAAATTTCATATTTCTGTTATTTAGAGAAGTATTTTACATTTACCTGAATAAATATTGTATCATGATGCAAAGGATATGATTAAACAAAAAATTCCTACCACTAATGCTATTAACTGCTGAAAAACATGGAGGCTATCATCTGCTATGTACTTAGGTGGATGCCGTGAAAACAATGGAACTTACTTCTGGATAGCCTAGGTGTATAAAGAATGATAAAATAAATCATTAACAGTGCACATTCAGCAAGCTAGTTGGGTATACATCCAATTACTATATTCCAATGTTAGAAAAAAATCTTTCAGCTCCAAGAGCCCTCCCGCCCCGCAGTATATTTAAGGCCCCTTTTGCTATGATTGCTAGTGTGGCAGAATTTACTTCTGTTCTGGAAGAGTTTCATTGTCCCATGAGTTTAAAGACTATATATATATATATATATATGTTTTTTTAGGCTTTCGCGGGTACTTACATGTGTGCTGTTTAGCTTCCTTCGGGTATTATCCCACGTCATTGTAGTTCTGTTAAAGTTGTAGCAACGTTTCAGCAGAATCTCATCTGCCATCCTCAGACTTCTGTATAGAGTCTACACACACACACACACACACACACACACACACACACACATATATATATCAGCTTCCTTCGGGTATTATCCCACGTCATTGTAATGCTTTTAAAGTTGTAGCAACGTTTCAGCAGAATCTTATCTGCCATCATCAGACTTCTGTATTGAGTTTGTATGTGGGTCAGGCTCTCACAGCCGTTGGTTTTAAATTTGAGGCGAGCCTATTGTTGTGCTAGAATGTTTTTTTCTACATCCTGATTGGTTGGGAGTCTTGGTCTGTGTTTATTGGACTTGGAGTTTGATTGATTGGTGTTTCTAGTTTCTTCTGTCTGTTTTGTGGCTTTGATTGGCTGGCAACACACTGTTCCTGTATTGGAGGCTTTCAGTGCAGCTTGGCTTCGCGTGAAAGGATGGCTGTTTTCTATTAGGAAGCTAGGTTTCATCTGGGTGCCTGGTGGTGGGGTGTTTGAGCTGGAGGCATCAGAGGGAGTCTGTTTGTGCCCAGGTGTACTAATCTACAAAAGAACAGATGGCACACTGGGACACACCATATACCAAAAGAAAACACACACCAACTGCTACCTCAACGCCCAATCCCACCACCACCCAGCACAGATAAATTCCATGGCCAAAACACTAATTACCAGAACCAAACGTCTGGCAGACAAGACACATATAAAGACTGAACTATGCACCCTGACTGAAGTATTGACAGCCAATGGCTTCCAAAAAAACAAAATTATCAATTTGATCCACAAAAACACACCAAGACATAACAGAGACCTAGAAGACCAACAGACCTATGGAACAGCTGTCTTGCCCTACATAAGAGGTACTACAGATAAAATCAGTAAGATACTACACAGGCATCACATCAAGACTGCCTTCAAAACAGACAAAAAAATAGCAGCCATCCTGAGAAACTCCAAAGATAAAATTGACCTGGAAAACCAAGGCATATATGAAGTTCCCTGTGCATCATGCCCGGCCACATACATTGGACAGACCAATAGAAGAATAAGTACCCGCCTAGATGAACACAAAAATGCAGTAAAAAAGCTGGAATACACCTCCTCACTAGTCCAACACATGAAAACCACAGGTCACAACATCAACTTCAGTGGCACTAAAACTCTAGCCACTATAGAAAACCCCAACCACAGAATAATCAGAGAAGCCAAAGAGATTGAAAAAAGACCTGAAAGCATGAATAGAAGAGATGATTCCAGCAGACTGTCAATCATTTGGAAACCTGCACTCTCAAATAGAAAGATCTCCATGCCACAAAACAGACAAACACCTGAGCACAGACAGACTCCCTCTGATGCCTCCAACTCAAACACCCCCCCACCAGGCACCCAGGTGAAACCTAGCTTGCTGATGAATAGCAGCCGTCCTTTCACACGAAGCCAAACTGCACTGATAGCCTCCAACACAAGAACAGAGTGTTGCCAGCCAATCAAAGCCACAAAACAGACAGAAGAAACCAGAAACACCAATCAATCAAACTCCAAGTCCAATGAATACAGATCCAGGCTCCCAACCAATCAGAATGGACCAGCCTCAAATTTGAAACCAGGAACTAACTCTATACAGAAGCCTGAGGATGGCAGATGAGATTCTGCTGAAAGGTTACAACTTTAACAGAACTACAATGACATGGGATAATACCCGAAGGAAGCTAAACAGCATATATATATATATATATATATATAGCTTTCGCGGGTACTTACATGTGTGCTGTTCAGCTTCCTTCGGGTATTATCCCACGTCATTGTAGTGCTTTTAAAGTTGTAGCAACATTTCAGCAGAATCTCATCTGCCATCATCAGGCTTCTGTATAGAGTTTGTATGTGGGTCAGAGTCTCACAGTCTTTGGTTTTAAATTTGAGGCTAGCCTATGCTGTGCCCGGATGGTTTTTTTTCTTCATCCTGATTGGTTGGGAGTCTTGGTCTGTGTTTATTGGACTTGGAGTTTGATTGATTGGTGTTTCTGGTTTCGTCCTTTCACACGAAGCCAAGCTGTACTGAAAGCCTCCAGTGCAGGAGCAGAGTGTTGCCAGCCAATCAAAGCCACAAAACAGACAGAAGAAACACACAATATAGAGAGCCAATAAATCAATTAGCCTTAACAGCCGGCATTCAGGAAATGCATTATTCTCTTCAGTGGAAACACGCCTTTTCCCCCTCATAGCTATACTTCATACTGTTAAGGTCAATTTTTCATCTAGAAATTAAACCCAGTTGTCTGAAAAATTACTTGCAAATTTCACAAAGAGGAATAAAATGTGCTTATTAATATAACATCACAAGTTTGTTTTATTTGTAATTATCCATTTTAAGAGTAATTGAGATTCTAAACACCAGCTAATAGCCTAGCTGTCTTAAATTACTACTGCCTGTAACTTTACCTTGCCAAACATCAGCGTGCTTCTCCGTTGCAACACAACAGGTAAAGCCTGGGTCATTTTGAAACAATTGAAAGGAGTGATTAATTGCTTAATATTGTGTTGCTCTGTTTTTACCTGGAACATGCACCGGAAAAGAATCTGAAGTTTGCACTCGAAAACATAATCTAACTAATGTTACTAATATGGATTTCTGCTATTTTGAGTCTGTTCAGAATGCATGCGCATACATTTATAATGTGTGATAAAAAATTTGTTTGTTTATTGAATGATTTTTTAAAAATAAGTTCTATCAGATATATCATTTATTTGGTCTAATCTATCATTAGACTAGACTAAATAAATAAAACATGTACTTCTAGAACTAGTCATTCTGTAAACAATTAAAAACCATTGTCATATAATATTTGACAAGACTGGCAAAGATTCTGTAGGAATTTGACATTCTCATGTAAAAGTGGATAAGGTGTCTGGATTTCTGATGTACCAATGATTTTTTAAATTGTCTTATTTTATCAGGCGCAGGGGCACTACTTCTACACATCTAGTCCTATGTTGTCCCACCTGCCATACAACTGAATAGTAACTTATGATTCCCAGCATGGAAAAGATACTGAGGTGATGGGGCAGTTTCTCATGTGGAACACAACATAGATACATTATAAGTATTCTCTCTATATTGTTTTCTTATCTTGCAAAGATCACAGGCTTATCTCAATGGTTTATGATGTGTGTCCATCTGTTTGGGCAAATACTTTTCTCAACACTCATTATTTAGCACATTTGGTGTTATATCCCAAAATGTACACTGTTTCTCTTTGGATTAAGAACATTAGGGCAGATTTATTATCAGGATTTAAGACTAATAATTTCACAGCTGCACTTAATCCGCTGCTTAGTTCAGATAGGACAGATCACATTAATTGACTAGTCACATTTTGTAAGATAGGGGCATTTGAAGAAGCATTTCTGAACTTGGATGAAAAAAATTGGCAGTGATATTCTTCCATCCTGCTTACAATTTCCTTTTTTTCTTAAATCAGTTCCTCTAGGGAAGGCATGTCCAACTCATAGCCCATGGGTTACATGCAGCTCTGGATACTAGTAATGTGGCCCTACAAATAATAAATAAATAAATAAAAATAGCAACAGTCGAAGAATCCTCTATGCAATTAAAAGAAATTGTGACAATAGAAAACTCCAATGAAGACAGAAAAACAGAAAATAAACATAAATTAAAATTTTGGGGTAATGATCAAAATGGTTAGTTACATGCCTTCTGTAATGGAGTCATATTATCATATTTGTTGACTGTAGCTGTTGTTAGATGTCCTCATTGTTGAATAAGTAATTAAAAGGTCAAAGCAGAATTATTCTTGGACTTGCTGGTTAATTTATTCAAAAGTGTTGTATCTTATTCCATTCTGATGATTTTTTGTTATCTGATTTTTTTTTCACAAAAGAAGATGTTAGTTCTGTGCATTAAATGCATTAAAACTTTGAGAACTAACAAAAATACCTTGCCAAATAGTCAAATGGAATGGCAGAGAGTCTGTCCGTTTGGCATGACCTCTGCCTTCTTCAGAGATGGGAGAGGGCATTTCACCCATGAGAAATATGGGAAAATGATAAACTTCTGCCTAGTTAATTGTCAAACATTAATGGGAAGGAAAAAGCATTTTGTTTCTCATCTTAGGAAGCAAATAACATGGTCCTATATTGCATTTGGAGAATGGCTTTCTGGTAGACCCATCTTTTGTGAAGTTGGCATTGAGGAGAGGGTCTCTACTTGTTTATATCAGGATGCAGAAATTATTTCAAGTTCACACTTTATACCAAAGTCTAAAGTGCATTGTGAGAGTCATAGGAAACAAGCCATTGGAAAAAGCAGAAGTTGTATAAATACTCCGCATTCCCAAGAAAGATGATGGGGAAAACTGGATAAACTGTATGCGCATCAAATCCTGCTCAGCTGGGGAAAGTCACCAGATCAAGAAAAGAAGGAGCTCATGTGGGGTGAGCATCAAGTTTCAGCCAATTGTCTACTAGTATATTTGTAGATCAGACTCTCCATACATATTTGAATCCCTTGTTGAATTCTGACTGCACAGAGGACCAGTGGCCAGCATTTCAAGTGTGCATTAGACATTATAGAAATATATATTCTGGAGCTGAATAAAGATGTCAGTCTGAAGGTCTGTTATTAAGGTAAAAGGTCATCTATATAAACATTGGTGAGATTTTCTAACAGCCCTCTCTTCAAACCAAATGGAGGGCCTCTTTATCTATTTGCTCATAATTCTTTTCCAGTGCTGTGAACAAACGAGATGTAGCATCATATCTTCATGGCATAGGCTGAGGAATTGCAAAAAAGAGTTCTGGGTCATCAGTGATAGGAGGGAAGGATGGAGGGAGAGAGAGAGAGGGAGAGGGATGGAGAGAGAGAGAAATAGAGAGAGGGAGATTTTATTTCAGTGAAGCTATGCAGGCTAGGGACATGAAGTTTAGAAAACCATTCTACTTTGAACCAGCCTAGTTGGAGATAGCTGTTTATTTAAAATTAGCAAGAGTTAAAATTATTTCCCACTAATTTATTTGACATCAACCCTCCCCCCGCCTCACCAGTGACCATAAGATAATATGAATTATTAAAATACATTCACAAACACATAATGTGATGTCTCCCTTGGACGACTCCTTAAATTCTTTCTCGGAGTTCAGCTCAAGGGAGGATGAGCTCATTCTTGGCACATCAGGAAATGGGTTAATTAATGACTGAATGGCTGGATGAAAGAGATTTGCTTTTCGCTTTGGCTGGGGACAGCTTGCAGGGGTGGATGGTCAGTTAAGAGAAGGAGAAGGAGCTGCCTTCTGTGGTGGATCCGAGATCATGCAGGACAGAAAAGACAAGAACAACAGAGATCTGCCAGATTACTCAGAAGAAGAGTCCTCGCCCATCTCTATGGGCTGCAGCAGAAAGCTATTTATCACTGCAGGCAGAGGAAGGCATTGCTGGGAACAACGTGTCTGGTTTCTGGCTGTGTGTGTTTGTTCCTCATGCTTCCTGCTGGACTTTGGAAACTCTGAACTTCTCTTGCCAAGTGAGCCTTTGTGGGTGTATTTCAGTTTGACCTGATGGATTATGTTTGTTTAGTGGGCTTATTTGTTGGAGCAACTTTCCATTGTTTCATGGACAATTGGCCATTGCCTTGTAGACTAACCTTGGCCTGCCTGTGGCTGGATTTATTTTGGACTGTTCCCAGGCTGGTTGAAGGGAATTGCTGGGAAACATTAATAAACTCTCTAAATCACACTTACTGGCACATGTGTGTGAGTGAGTGGGGTAGCACACAAAAACACACACAGCAAAAATCTTGCAAGATCATCAAAACATGAAGTATTTGGCAAATTGCGAGATTCTGGCCGTTTTAAAAATGTCTTTTTTATTTGGGTGTCTGTATCAACTTGCAAATGTTTTGAAAATGTTGTCAACATCTTTACTTTAACATAAATTTATCTTTTTAAATATGAAAGTGGAAGTACTTTACAGAACTTGAAACAGATTCAAAATTAATATGTATAATTTATACAAGCAGGATTTCTTCAGAAGTTAACCCTTGAACTTACATAGCGTAGATGACAAAGGCTAGTTTTGCCCATGGGAAAAAAAGAGTTAGTGCAATCAAAGAACACTATTAAAAATAATACAATTGCCAGAGGCAGTATCCGATCAGCTATAGACTTGGACATCCCATTAAATATCTATGACAGGCCTAGACATTGGTATTTGAACATAGATCTTTTTAGCATTTATATTTATTGTGTTTTATTAATCTAGGTGAAAGGTTAATATATATTGCTAGTCCATGTATGACTTCTGATAATGTTAAATAAATAAATAAATAAATCTATGACCGGGATAGGTGAACTATCCCATATTCCATTGGGTGATCCTCAGGGTTTCTTCCACCAAGTTTGGCAGCAAACTCGAAACATTTGAAAAAGGTTCTTCATTGACGATCTATGTGTTGCATCATATAAATCTGTATCCAACACAAAAGTTACTGAAACTCAACTCTGTCTTCAGTAACAGCCGAAGACAGAGTTGACAGCTAAAGCTTTACTACTGGCCAGAACAAAATTATATCTGTTCAGAAAAATCATGTATACTAACCTGAGAGCTTAATTTCCAAACTTTCCCCAATATTTTTTTAAATAAAAAGACTTATTGATGATGTTTTTTTCCCAGCCTTGAAAGTTTGAAACTTCTGTACAAGATGGGCCTGAGATAGTTGGCTGCAGTTCTTGCAGCTACAAGAAAGAGAGGAAACTTTCACCCATTCTATTGTGTTCAGTCATATCTATTATGTCTCTTTCAATGGACAAAGCAATTCAGTTTTTTAATAAGGGAGCCTTCACTTCCAGTTATGGAGTCTTCAACATTCAGATGGGGAAACTCTTCCATTCTTTCTGCCGCCTCCCATCAGCCAATATATACCACTGTGTAAGATCAGTGAAGAGCTACTAAAAAAAATCCTCCAATTTTGTAGAAAAAGACGTGGAATACCTCAGATACAAGGCCCTTCTCTGAATCTATTCCTGCCCATGATCCCTTTGACACGATCCCTTTGAATTCTTCCCACTATGGAAAATGTCAGAAGTGGAAGAAAGTGAGAGTGGCTGAAGAAGGGACTATTGTAAGATTCCCCCCCAATTCTGAGGACATTCTTTCCCTGAATGTGGAAATATGACATATCTTGAGATCCCTGTGAACTTGTTCTGGGGACTATAAGAGTGCTGGCTTGTCATTCTCTTTCAGATTCAGTACTTCTTACTGAATCTACAGAAAACATGTATTGTGATTTTTACTCCTATCAATTTCAATACAATAGCTGACCTCTAGATTTAGTTCTATGGCTAGTGAAACTTTTTACTCTTGATTAACCTGTTTCTCATATATCTGAATGGGTTTGCTCTCCATAGATCTAAGACCTTATCAGCCTTATTTTGAAGGAGTAACTCTGAATCTCTGAAGAATAGATTATTTTTTTAAAGCCACTGGAATTTGCTTAACATATAACCAAGTTTTTCTTAACCCCTTTCTCACAACAATATTTTTTTTCTTTTCCAGGATATCTGTAATGTTGCAAGGATGCTTTGGAAAGGTGTGTCCCCTCATTATATACCCAAAAACATTTGCTTTAATTTTAACCAGCACATACATATTAAAAACAACACTCACTCCACAAGGATTCCCAACTCAATTGCAAGAAGAATATTACTTGTTGGCATGATATTTTGACAATGTTACAAAATGAAGAGGGGACATCTAATCCTGCTTTAGAGAATGTTGATTAGTGAGGTTTAATTTTCTATAGTTCTTTCTGATATTGTTGTCAATATTGTCATCTATTATGCCTATGTAGTAAGTACATTAATCTGTCAGAATATAAATGATTTTCATCTGGCTACCATTGCTTTTGAGGGATTTATTTCATGTCTGTTGTGCTATTGTTTGCCTCCAGGATATGTAATATATATTTTAAGGGAATGTGGCTTATAACAAGGCACCTATATTATGTATGTGATTAATATTGGAGCTACAATGAATGAGGTCTTATGGTGTGTCTTTGCTCTTATAGTGACTTAATCATTTCTCTCAACAGCCCAGTCATCTTAATAAAACATTCCACATGCTAGCTTGTGTTGCTATGAAATGACAAATGCAACTGGGATAAGAAGTGATTTTTTCTGTTATTAAATGTATAGAATCATGAATTGAAGTTACCACAATGTACACACACTCACACAGACACATACAGCACAAATATGTATCCTCATTCCCCCATAAAATTGCATTGCACAGAACAGTGGTATCTTAAGCTAAACCTGTCCTGTTCTTTCTCTCTGTTATATGATTTGCAATGTAAATTGCACAAAATTATATACGAAGAGTTCAGCTGAGAGTGTTCAGGACAGCATGCTCAAGGTTTGGTTATAAAATTGTCATCTGTGAATGGACAGCTATGTAGATGCCTATTTCAAGGATCATGTCTAAATTTGCAACGATTTGTGAAATTACTTGACCTGCCAGATCACCTGGTTTACCTACCTATCCATTGGGCTCCTTTCTGAAAGTGACAGGGCTGCACTCTGAATCATACTGTTATTCTTTTTCTGTAGCTAAGCTCTCATGTGACAAATTGAAAATCTTCTAAAATAGAGGAGGATAAAATGCAGTCGCCCACATCTAGCAATGATGATGTGCATGCCTGGGAGCTTCAGGCACATAGGAGCTGGGGTTACACTCATTACGTATTGTGTTAGGCAATGCTCTGCATGCTTAATAGAGAAAAGACTTTCAGTTTTTTTTAAGGAACTGTTACTGGAGAGAAGTCATTGTTAAAACTGAGAATAGACTCAGAAATCATCCTGATTCATTCATCTCCTTAAATCAGGGTTTGTCTAACTGATACAGAGTCCTCAACCAAAATTCAAACATAAACAGATCACATCATAGTTTGCATGACACGTGAATCTACTTTGTTCTTCAATATGGGAACACAAAGGGACAAGATGAGATATTGTAAAAAAGACCTCAGGAGAAATAATGATGTAGTTGCAGTTTTAAAATTTAAATCAGTTTTAAAAACTGGGATGTAAGTTCTTAAGAACCACAAGGAGAGTTTGGCTTGCTTTCCCTTTTACTTTTGGTAGTTTTCTGCAATGCTCCTCAAAACTGCTAAGTAAAAGTTGATAAGCTCTTTTAAATAATTCATGAAATAGCAGGGTAGCTGATCTGGAGACAGACTTCAGTTGAATTTGAGGCATTCCAAACGTAACCCTGAATCAAGAATTCATCATGCATATTCCTTCTAATACCTGCATTTATACCTAATATAATGCATTTTTAATACAGAATAGAATTCTTTATTGGTCAAGTGTGATTGGACACACAAGGAATCTGTCTTGGTACATATGCTTTCAGTGTACATATATATGTATAGTGTATATGTACAGTGTATATGTACAGTGTATGTGTATCTTGATTATTATACTTATTTTAACTGTGCTGCACAATTTGGAAAAATATGAAATTTGAATTTCTTGTGGATTGGTCCAGAAATGCAAAATTTGCTAAGTTTATTTTAAAATGCAAACCAAATTAATCTGTTCCACACTATTGCTGAATGTTGTGCCAAGCCCAGTTTGTCCCAGTGACCAACCAGGAAAACAATGGCTGTTCAATCTGTTTCAGATATCTGAAATATATTTGGAATTCCAATATAAATATTAAGTGGAGCCAGTCTTCATATTCATATTTTCCAGAACAACCAAACATACATTATACTTCTTTTTTAGTTGCCACATTGCCATTGTTGTTCATTTTTGCCTTCCTGTAAATTAGGAAAGGCTCAAACTTTATTTCTGAAGAGGCTGTTCACATTATGGGATCTTGGGGCTGCTGTTGAAAATGGCACCCCCCCTGACATTCTCTTCTTAGTGACATTTTGTTTATTGCAATATTTATAAACCACCTTTCATCAAAAACTAGGATGCTGAACAATAAATTTCAAAAATAACTGTAATTGCAGTAAAAGAATAAATACAATCTTTTGTGCAGCCTAAAAGTGCCAAGAAAAAAGATTGACCAATTTAAGATTCTTAGATAGGCAAAAAAAAAAAAAAGTTTTAACTTGGACCTGTTTGAAAGAAAGCACCAACTACCCTTGAGAAGTTAGAATATTCCGCAAAAGAGGCAACATCGAGAGCAGAGGTGGTATTCAGCAGGTTCTGATCAGTTCTGGAGAACTGGTAGAGGAAATTTTGAGTAGTTTGGAGAACCGGCAAATCCCACCTCTGACTGGAGATTTTACAGTATTCTTCCCCTGCCATACCCACCAAGCCAGCCCACAGAACCAGTAGTAAAAAAAATTGAATCCAACCACTGATCTAGAGACTATATTTTCCAAATAGTATTTGAGCAGAAGGCATCTTAAAAAGATTTAAAAATAAAAGCAGAGGGATTCTGTCATTTGCATGTCAAAGAAGATTTCTTTCTACTGTGAGTCATGAAGTCACACTTTACATTTTCTCATCCTCTTCCTCATGTAAGAAACTCACACCCAACAATGGAGCTCAGTTGGAGGATAAATTTATGGGAAGAGACAAAACATTTGGCTTGTGTGGGGAAATTATTAAAATTGGGGAGTGCTGGATGGATTCCTCTTGAATTACCAATGGTTTTGTTTTTGTTCATCTGCAAACTGTTGACAGTAAAATTTAGTGTCAGGATGCAATATGGGTACCTTATTCAAGAGTAGATAACTTTCAAAAAGAGCAGATATTGCAACATCTGGCAAGTGTCAGGAGCAGGCTGATAACACAATGTTGATAGAGTCAGGATTTCCTGAGGTTTTTCTTGAGTTGAGGTGATATGGGAATTTTAAAAAAATATGTGTGTTTTAGGTCATATTGAATATCTGTTGAATATTTCTCAGCTCTAAATGGCAAGAAACCATGATACCTATTTTTGTCAATTATAATCAAAAGTGGCTCCAAAGATGCAAAAATGAGGTTCAGGTGCAGCTTGTGATCTCCATACCCATGTCAAGCATTGGTTTCATATCATTGAGAAATGCAATATTGAATTTCTAATAAACCCATGCATGAAATGAATAAAAATGTAAATATGGTGTTGGTTTCCAAAAAGTGGGATTCAACTAGAGATAAGTCATGTTATGAGGATCAGTCATGTTGCCAAGGTTTCTGCTTTTTAAATTTGAAAAAAAACTTAGCAGGAGATAAAATGAAAATCTGGCATCTGGTCTCGTTGGCTGGCTTTTTCCAAAGTAGAATCCGGGACAGAGGAATACATTCTGAAGATGAAAAGATCCAAGGCACTTGAAGGCAATACAAGAACAATGGAGGGAAACTAATCAAGGAGAGAAGCTACTAAGAACTAAGGAGAAATTTTCTGACAGTGAGCACAATCAATCAGTGCAAAAAGTTGCCTTCAGAAGTTGTGGGTGTTCCTCCAACACTGGATGTTTTTAAAAAGAGACTGGACAGCCATTTGTCTGGAATGGTATAGGGTTTCCTGCTGACCAGAAGACCTCCAAGGTTCCTTCCAACTCTGTTATTCTGTTATATATGTGTTCATACAGTTGGGAAATTTGGGGACCAAAATTTCAGGTCGCATGAATCCTAATATTTGCCTCTGATCTGAATCCTGCTTTGAGCAAAACCATGAAAAGGGTTTTCAATAATATTATATAAAATATCCTGTATAAAATATCAGTATTCTTATAGTTTATATGTACATATCACTGATTTCCAAATATATGAATTAGTGGTCATGTTGTACAAGTTGTCTGCTGTATCAAAGAAAAAAAGGGGGAAGGGGGAATTTAATTGTAATAAATTCAGCCAGGATATGGCTGACAAAGGCTTTAAAAACTTCAGAAACATCAATTAAAGCTGAAGTTCTGTGCAATAAGCATCAAAAATTGATAAAAACTCAAATTTAGGTTTTTAGATTTAGTGTTTAAATCAATCAACTGCAAACAAGATTTAATTAAAGAATATTATTTCAAAGTGTAATTACCTACTGGGATTAGAATGAACCTCTATTGCCCGTAATGTTCTCCCACTGTGATCCCACACTGAAAAATGTTGAGTTTTAGATTAATATGCATCTTGTAAGTACAAGTCCTAATCTCAATCTTAAAGGACATTTAAAACACACTTGGAACCTTCTATGCAATCAAGCACAGTGTGACTACAATGTCCACCATGCTAAATTTGTGATTACATTTTTTATGTGCATGATTTAAATCGCTTTAGCAGCCGTCCAGGGAGCATTTTACCCTGCATATTAATTACACAAAGGCTTTGTCATGTGAGGGTCTCAGTGGTCATGGTCTGTAATCCAGCTCATTTGAACTGTGAGTACAGTTTTTGAGCATGCTGTGCACATCAAGCTCAGCTTTAAAGCTAGAAAGCGTTGAGATGGTTAACAGGTATGGTTCCGGCTTAAGGAATGAATGCCTTTTATTTAGTGACATTGGCAAACTAATTGCTTAAAAATCTTGATAGCACAAAAAGCATGCAAAGCTGAAGAAAGGCTGCTATTAATACACAATATAATGTTGCGAGATCTCTTTTTCCTTTTGGATTTGTCTTCAAAAATAAGTGGCAGAATCTAAATAACAATGCTATTAAATGCAATAGTTATCATTCATTTGTAAGAGTTGAGGGGTATCAGGTTCAAAATTTAATTTAACCATGCCTTGCACCCGAGTTTTAAAATAGAACTTTTCAGTGTGTTTATGCACATGCATTTAGTTCTCAATAATATATAACTTACTGTAGATCCTTGCTTGTCCCGATATAATTAATCTAACTAATATATGAGAAAGTAGGAAAGTATTGATGATTGATGTGTTGTCACATATACTCATCAGAATAATTTATAGGAAGACACAGAATTTTTTCCACCTAATGCAGGATATAAAACTCCTTATAAAATAATTCCTTCCAGAGGTGGTATTCATCAGGTTCTGACCAGCTCTGGAGAACTGGTAGCAGAAATTTTGTGTAGTTCAGAGAACCACCTCTGACTGGCCCTGCCCCCATCTATTCTCTGCCTCCCGAGTCCCAGCTGATTGGCTGGGTCTTCTTTTGTTGCGCTGCACAGGAGAACGGAGCTGGAAAGCAGGTTAGTGGGGTGAGGAGGGAATGGGATTTTGCAGTATCCTTCCCCTGGAGTGGAGTGGAGTGGGAATGGAGATTTTATAGTATTCTCTCCTGCCATGCCCAGCAAGCCACACCCACAGAACTGGTCGTAAATTCTTTTGAATCCCACCCTTCCTTCCTTCCTTCCTTCTCCCTCTCCCCCCTTTTTTTCTGTTTTCCCTTTTTTTTCTTATAGAGAAACATCTGGAGGATGCTTAACTATTATTCCCAGAAGCCCCAATTGGTTTTTAGAATTTTTTTAAAAAGATGAAGTGATTTAAACTGGTTCTACTCTTGCTTTAGTATAATCCTTCTACTTTCAATAATGTTTTTAAATACTGTAGGAAAAAGCACACAAGTAAGTAACAAGATCTATTGCCTGCTGAAAGGAAGTATTGCCCAATCAGCTATATCATTCTAGTCTCCTGCACATGTTGACTGAACCTGCACCCGGGTTGCAGGAAAGGACTGTATATTTATTGCGCTCTCATTTTCAGGACTGGGGATGGGGGAGAATACTTTGTCAGTATGTCAGATTAGCATGTGGCCTTTATAGACACTTAGTCTAACTGTGATAGGCTCATGCTTTATGTCGGTTACATTTGGGGTGAACGGGGTGGCAAAAACAACAATAGTTTTCCCAAAGAGGACATATTTTACAATGCCAACTTTTAACTACCCTCATGTTTTCTTTAAAGATCTTTAAATCAGATTAACAACTGGTCAGGCCTTTCAACATAAGAGGAAGTGATTAAAAAGATGGCTGTATTTTGTATAGTAGAATAAACAGACAGAGTCATTCCAGACATCTTAGAAGGAAAAAAACAACAACGGATAATACAGAATCTATCATGGGATATTTTAGATTGTTGAGTATTTTTGGATCACCGCTGCCTCATCAGACCAGAACAGGGAATGACACTCAACTTCCTTTTAGATTTTTTTCGCTCTTTTCTAAACTTTTTTTTTACATATTGACTTGATTCATTTAATATTTATTTAATTCCAACACTTTTATGCCAGATAGGCTTACAGATCAATTCACAGAATAGATGTCATAAGAATTCTTTTAAAAAACCCTAAATTTTAAAATGGCTCATTGCCAAATAGAAAGTAAAGCAACCGACCCATTTATATATTACTTGGTCAGCAAGGTTGAATTCATTTCCCAAAGTAAGTTTTATTCATTGCTGTACTCATTCTAGTTTTCAAAAACCTAGATGAAATAGGAAGACCAGAGTCTCTTCTAGTTGGTAGCCATTTATACCATCAATACAAGCCAAGAAAGCATTTACTGAATCTAGTTGGTTTTCTGGTTTTCTTTTTTATCCAGGAGACCAAATCTGAATCTCCAAGATTTGTTCTTCATAGGAATGAGAGTTGAACAGTAAAAAAATTGAATAGGTGTGTTTTCCAATGTAAAGTGTAAAAAAATATGAGAATTGTTGAGTATTATCTTGTAGTAGCATTGCTGATTACTAACTATCTAGCTATTAAGATTTTAAACTTCAGTGTCTTTAAGCTGGGGTGAGGTGTTAGTTGAGCACAGATTACTTTAATGAACAGATTTTGAGTTCTTCTTTCTGCTTGCTCTGTAACAAGATAATCACCAAGCATCTGGGAAGGGCAGAAATACATGGTGTTATCTTCAATCTGCTTCTAGCCTGATGGGAAGGTGACCTCCATTTAAGCTCTCTTGTTCTATATCAAAAGCAGAGGTGGCATTCAGCAGGTTCTGACCAGTTTTGGAGAACCGGTCGCGGAAATTTTGAGTAGTTTGGAGAATCGGCAAACACCACCTCTGACTGGAGATTTTCCAGTACCCATCCCTTGCCACGCCCACCAAGCAATGTCCACAGAACCAGTAGTAAAAAAATTTGAATCCCACCACTGATCAAAAGTGTAATTCTTTCCCCTTTGCTGGTACAAGCAAGGCAGTCCAGTTTGCTTGCTGTACTTCACCTTGTCTTTCTTACATAAATGTGCCTGTTTCAAAAGGTTGGTGTAGTAGATTCACTTCCATGCCTGATTTCTGTTCTTTGCCTTAATGTCTTTTGGTATGGGCTACTTACCACGAAAGGCTGGACCTTTTTCTAGCATGCTCAGTACTAAAACAGTGAAATGCTGTTCGTTTGCTTGTTTGTTTTTTTGACATTGACTAAGAGTTCTGCCAAACTTCTCCTTCTAGTCCAAGTGACAGGAAGAACTATAAAGCTGTTGTAAGGCTTGAAAAGAAAGGAAAGCACCTGCCACTTATGCTTCTAGCATGGGTGGGAGGGGAAAGCAGCAGTTGCAGCAGGGGAAGCCATCAACTGGGGCTGGGTTGACTGTAGTGCAGACAGAAGCTTGGCAAAGTGGTGGAAAGAGTTGGCATCTGGAAAAAGATTCCCTAAGATGATGATTTCCAGCCAGCTTACATTTGGAAAAGAAGCAAATGAAGGCTGATGGGTCGAAAAAGCTCCTACAATTTGGGTAGCTGATAGGAAATGTTAAGTTTCATGATTGTGAGCAAATACTGAGTGAAACTGAAATTGTAATATTATATATCTTTTTCAGGAACAACATTAGACATGGTTAGAAGGGAGAAACAAGAAGAATCTGTGGAGAAAAACCTGATGGGGAAATGAATTGAAGGTAGGAATTGATGTTTGGGAGTCTTTGCCTGCATAAATACTGTGGGGATGGCTGGGAATGTTTGACTAGGCATTTGGGATTCCAGTACTCTGTTTTCTGTGAAGCCACACATTATTATCTATTCCAACATTCTCCTGCTAGTTGTGGTCTGTTGATGTCTCTTGGGGCTAACAAACCAAGGTTGCATGTCCTTTCCTACTGCTTATGCTCAGCATCTGGAATTTGGAGCTAAATCACTTCTTAATATAGAATGATTTTGATGCACAGAGCTAGAAGGGAACAGATGGATTTCTGTCTGCAGATAGTAACTTAGAAGGCTGAATTAATAGGGGGTTTGGAAGGTAAGGATGAGAAATGTGGTACAGAACATCTCTCTGAATGTTTATCTCCCAAAATCTTATAATCCATCCATCTTCTGAAGCTGAAATTTCAAAAGAAAGTAGGCACAGTCTATAATTATCACACATGTATGCCCTACTTCAAATGCATTATATATGTCATATTAAAAATATACAAACCCCTTCTCCAATCTGCATCTAGGATTTTAACCCTATGAGAAAGCAACAAATTAGTTCTTTGCCATATAGCTTTGGAAGGGGTTTGTTGCCAAGTGGTCAGGTGAGTGCTGAGTGTCAGGTGAGATGCCATGCTTTTCCTACATAAATTCCCAATTTTAAAATGAACTGCATCTCCCTCCATGCATGTGGAGACTGTTTCTGTAATGTTACTTTCTACAATGTGTATTTTGAATTTCAGGCAGAATCTGCTGTGAGCATTCTCTCTGCTCTGTGGAGAGTTGGGATAACTGAGAATATTGCTTTGTTTGGCTCTGGTAAGATAGGAAAAAGCAGAAAAGGTTGAATGTGGGAGAAAGTGAAAAGAACAGATTGGTGCTTCTAAATAATGTTTGCATTTAAAGGGAAAATACAGCGAAATTGGAAGCAATGCTTTACAAATCAAGCCATCTTTTATGAAGCAGTGCCCTTGCAGGATGGCTTACAGATATATATTTTTTTAAATTCCAAAAAGTCAGTCCAACACAGGGAAAAATGAAATGAATTGACATCTTCGAGACCAGTGAAATGGGCTGGAATTGGACATTTTCAGTCAAATGATCACACTGATACATCTCAAAATGTGAAAAACACAGCAGGAACAGCATTGTTTCTATAGTCAAGAAGGTTATAGAAAAGATCACACCGTGTTTGGGTAAAATGCAATTGATGAATAATATCAATTAGACTTCATGGACAGCTCTTAGTATCGTAGTTATCCAAATTAATGCTTCAAGCCCTGATGCAGAGGAGGAGGAGAATTAGTTTTATGGTCACGTTCAGAACATGCAAGGAAGAGTGTTGCATGTGGTTGGCTGGAATGCCCAAACTAGAAAAAGTAAGAAGGA
This sequence comes from Laticauda colubrina, assembly GCA_015471245.1. NCBI lineage: Eukaryota > Metazoa > Chordata > Lepidosauria > Squamata > Elapidae > Laticauda > Laticauda colubrina. The sequence goes on along the minus strand of BLBF01000011.1, from coordinate 6,179,735 downwards.
AGACATGCTAATAAAATAATGTTTAGAATCCTGCAAAACAGATTAGTTCTTTATATGGAAAGGGAGAGGCCAGATGTGATAGAAAAGGCTAAGGAACAAGAGCCATTATTGATAAGATATACATAATAATTGAAAAAGCCAAAGATACAAAAAAATAGGTCAATATATGTTTCATTAACTGTGGAAATACCTTCAATTATGTTGACCATGTCAACATGTAGGAAAATAGAAATTCCAAAAGATTTTCTTGTCCTCATAGGAAACCTACCACAAGTCAGACAATATATGGTCAAAACAGACTGACGTCACATTGGCAAAAGGAGTGAGACAAGGCTGTATACTCTTATTTATTCAATCTATATGCTGAATATATATGTATGTGTGTATGTGTATGTGTGTGTGTGTGTGTGTGTGTGTGTATATAAATTTGTTTTTTTAAGTTTTTGCGGGTACTTACATGAATGCAGTTCAGCTTCCTTCGGGTATTATCCCACATCATTGTAGTGCTTTTAAAGTTGTAGCAACGTTTCAGCAGAATCTCATCTGTCATCATCAGGCTTCTGTACTGAGTTTGTATGTACATACAAACTCAATACAGAAGTTTATTCTGTAAACTTCTTATTTATTTGTACATACAAACTTAATACAGAAGCCTGATGATGGCAGATGAGATTCTGCTGAAACGTTGATACAACTTTAAAAGCACTACAATGACGTGGGATAATACCCGAAGGAAGCTGAACTGCGTTCATGTAAGTACCTGCGAAAACTTAAAAAAACAAATATATATATATATATACGAAGGCATATACGAAGTTCCCTGTGCATCATGCCCAGCCACATACATTGGACAGACCAATAGAAGAATAAGTACCCGCCTAGATGAACACAAAAATGCAGTAAAAAAGCTGGAACACACCTCCTCACTAGTCCAACACATGAAAACCACAGGTCACAACATCAACTTCAATGGCACTAAAACCCTAGCCACAATAGAAAACCCCAGCCACAGAATCATCAGAGAAGTCATAGCGATTGAAAAAAGACCTGAAAGCATGAATAGAAGAGATGATTCCACCAGACTGTCAATCATTTGGAAGCCTGCACTCTCAAATAGAAAGATCTCCACACCACAAAACAGACAAACACCTGAGCACAAACAGACTCCCTCTGATGCCTCCAACTCAAACACCTCCCCACCAGGCACCCAGGTGAAACCTAGCTTCCTAATGGATAGCAGCCGTCCTTTCACACAAAGCCAAGCTGCACTGAAAGCCTCCAACAAAGTGTTGCCAGCCAATCAAAGCCACAAAACAGACAGAAGAAACCAGAAACACCAATCAATCAAACTCCAAGTCCAGTGAGACCCACATCCATACAGAAGCCTGATGATGGCAGATGAGATTCTGCTGAAACGTTGCTACAACTTTAACAGCACTACAATGACGTGGGATAATACCCGAAGGAAGCTGAACAGCATATATATATATATATATATATATATATATATATATATATATATAT